>CP136057.1:16953711-17291211 GCA_032464435.1 Aegilops umbellulata
GCACCCGAGATGCTCCCTGATAGTCTCTCTTGTATCTATAGCATCCAGAGAGACAAAGTACCATGAATACATCAGTTGTTTGTTCATCCAGGGGAGCTGACAAAATCCTTTCTTGTCGACTTGCTACTAAGAAGTCAACCTGCACCAGCAGAACATGTCGCCTGGTTACCAGCCTCACCATGCTCCGCCCCAGAAAAAATACTTCATACATATTGTGAAAGATGGTAGGTGTCGCATGTCCCTTATGGGAATACCAGTTTTTCCATCTAGCATTAGCTTTTTAAATGCTGCTTCTACATTGCCCCCTCCTATATATTTTGTTGTTGTCCTCGTTCTTCTAAATGAAAATGGTTCATGCAGACTATTCCATGCGGTATTTCCGTTGTTGTCCACCTATAACTCATGACAAGGTAACACAGATGATGTCCTTCCTCGTGATAAATATGACCCACATGCATGACCACAGGAAATATTGCATGAATTGGCTAGTATTGAAAATCCGCATCAATATAAATAGGTGAGGTCGGGAGGGACAAGCATGCATTGCTTGTTCTACTTATTACTCTTTCGCAATCCATATGAGATACTGGGGCAAAACAAACACTTCTACCCTTGATACATATTCATAATCGGACATTGATGACTACTCGTGTCCTAGAGGGTATGATATAACCAACCCTCTACGTCGCAGTCGGACATGGAGAAGTGGGGTATCAAGAGAGGTCCTGTTGGGTGCAGCCGCAACGTCTCTTTCATTACTACCTTCAGGTAGGTCAAGCTGCCCAGGTATTCTTGGGTGACCAATTCTTTCCCATTGGTGTTGCACCTCCTCACCTCGGTTTTCAGCTTGGACATTACATGGGGTTTCTGCATAAGCTCAACCATGGCATAGTCTAGCGCAATGTAAGTTGTGTGCGTCGCAGCTTCAAACATGTCCCATACATATACTTATGTAGAATTGTATTGAATAATTGTTGATACCATATTGTGCCAGTACAAGAAGTATATATAAAAGCCAAGCCGCACCTAACCTAGCCTTATTACAAACCGAGTAGGAGTCTTAATCCTACTACAAGTTGTATTCTAACATCCCCCTGCAGTGTCAACGGTAGGCTCGACGACGTTGAGACTGAAACGAAGTAGTCGCCAGGCCTTTCACTACTAGGAAAAGGCCTACTAATGGCGCACCAGTTTTGCCTACTAATGGCGCACTACTGGTGCGCCATTAGTACCACGCCACTAGTATTTTTTACTAATGGCGCACCTGTAGTGCGCCATTAGTATGCCTAGATGTGCGCCATTACTATCTGACTTAGTAATGGCGCACCACATAGAAGTGCGCCATTAGTAATAAATTTTTTTCATTTTTTTTCCAATTTTTTTTACTTTTTTTTTAAAAAATAATTTTTTTTCATTTTTTTCTTAATCTCGGGTCAATATGCTTAATCTTAGGTCAAATCGCACTCCATGGTCAAACTTCCCGAAAGGTCATCCATGAGTGTGATGAAATTTTGAAAAAATATTTCAAACTTTCGTTCATATTACGTATCATATTCTGAAAAAAAATTCCCGAAAAAAAATCAAAACTAATTTTTTTTCTGTTACTAGTGGCGCACCTAGCATACGGTGCGCCACTAGTAAGTTTGAATTTTTTTACCTCCAGATCTTAAAAGCCCCGTAACTTTTTTTCTGTTAGGTTTTTGAGGATTTTGAAAATATTTAATGGGGTTCCGTAGATGATTTTTGAGGATTTTGAAGGGATTTTTTCTATTAGGTTTTTGAGGATTTTGAAAATGTAACTTTTCGAGTAGATGATTTTTCATATAGGAAACTTTTTAATCCGAGTTCGTATGCAAAAGTTATGCCCATTTTATAAATTTCAGTGAGATTTTGCAAATAAAGTCGAAATTCATATTTTTCTTTTATTTTTTTGACATTTTCATCATTTTCTTTTACTTTTTTTAATACTGAAAAGGCGGTCCAGGGGGTGCATGCGAGGGAATTTTTGGGCCAAGTTAGTAATGGTGCACCGTGGGAGTGGTGCGCTAGTTGAACTAGTAATGGCGCACCATTCCCACGGTGCGCCATTACTAGCTTTCAAAAAATTTAAAAAAAAATGAAAAAAAATTGAAAAAAGTTACTAGTGGCGCACCGTGGATGTGGTGCGCCATTATTAGTTTTAACTAGTAATGGCGCACTATCCCCTGGTGCGCCATTACTAGTTTTGAAAAAAAATTGAAAATAAAATTTCTAAAAAATTTACTAATGGCGCACCGTGGATGTGGTGCGCCATTACTAGTTTAACTAGTAATGGCGCACTATCCCCTGGTGCGCCATTACTAGTTTTGAAAAAATTAAAAAAAATCTTGTTACTAATGGCGCACCAACACATGGTGCACCATTAGTATATAGTAATGGCGCACCACATGTCTGGTGCGCCATTAGTGTCAATTCCATCTATAGCCCTTTTCCTAGTAGTGTTTAGTAAAGATATCAGCGAACTGAGCAGAAGTAGGCACGTGGAGAACGCAAACTTGACTGAGAGCCACCTTCTCTCGAACAAAACGAATGTCGATCTCAATATGCTTGGTGCGATGGTGTTGAACCAGATTCCCTGACATGTAGACAGCCGAAATATTATCACAGTAAACAATGGTAGCTTGCTCAATAGTACGGTGCAGCTCCAACAGCATCTGGCGCAACCAAACCGTATCAGCAACCGCATGAGCCACAACGCGGTACTCAGCTTCAGCAGACGAGCGGGAGACCGTAACCTGCCTTTTTGAAGACCAAGAAACCAAATTGTTACCAAGAAAAACACAAAATTCGGATGTGGACCTACGAGTATCTGGACAACCAGCCCAGTCTGCATCAGAGTAAGCTGTCAAGGAGGTGGGAGAGGATTTTTTTGATATGAAGTGCTAAGTCTACTGTGCCTTTGAGATATCAAAGAATACGTTTGACATGATTGTAGTGTGGAATACGAGGATCATGCATGTATAAACAAGCTTGTTGGATAGCAAAAGAAATTTCAGGACAAGTGAGAGTGAGATACTGAAGTGCACCGGTAAGACGACGATAAAGAGAAGGATCAGAGGAAGGATCACCGTCAGCAGAGAGTTTGGAACCTGTATCAACAGGGGTACGAGAAGTTTGACAATCAAGCATACCAGCACGAGAAAGAAGATCTAGTGTACTGACGTTGAGACAAGAAAAGACCAGAGGAGTCACGAATAACAACAATACCTAAGAAGTGGTGAAGAAGACCTAAATCTGTCATAGAGAATTCGTGGCGAAGAAGAGAGATAATATGATCTAAAAATTGTTGTGAGGAAGCTGTGAGGATAATATCATCAACATATAAAAGAAGGTAAGCAGTGTTGGTGTTGTGAGCAAAGGTGAAGAGTGAAGTGTCAGAAAGGGAAGAGATGAAACCGATGGTTTGAGCATAAGTAGAAAAGCGTTGGAACCAGGCATGCGGTGCTTGTTTAAGACAATAAAGAGATTTCTGAAGAAGACAAACATGATTAGGATAGGAGGAATGTTCGAAGCCAAGAGGTTGTTGACAATAGACTGTTTCTTGAAGAGAGCCATGAAGAAAAGCATTTTTGACATCTAGTTAATAAATTGGCCAGGAAGAAGAGACGGCAATGCTAAGGACAGTGTGAATAGTACTGGGCTTGACAACTGGTGAGAAAGTCTCATCATAGTCGATGTCGTCTTGCTGAGAGTAACCACGGCATATCCATCGAGCCTTATGACGTGCAAGACTCCCATCAGAATTAAATTTATGGCGAAAAACCCATTTGCCCGAAATGATATTTGTATTGGAAGGACGAGGAACTAACTGCCACGTGTTATTCTGCAGAAGGGCATCATATTCATCTTTCATAGCTGCGGCCCAATTAGGATCTAGGAGAGCTGATTTGTAAGATTCGGGTAGAGAGGAAGGAGATAGAGATGCATGAAGATTGAGACGATCTTTTGCAGGTAAACGAAACCTGGACTTGGCACGTGTGCGCATGGTATGATCGTTAGTAGGAGCTGGAACGGGAATAGCATGAGCAGGAAGGGTGGGGGAAGATGTGGTGGACGCGTCCGGCGCAGCGGAGGAAGCGGGCGCGGGAGATGGCGGTGAAGACTGCGGCGGCAGCAGATCTGCCGCGACAGAGTATAATGTGTTTTCCTTTGCCGGGACAGAGGTGATGACAGAAGTGGTCGCGGCAGGATCCGCTTCCGCGGCAGAGAATTCGGCTGCATTCACTGGATAGGTCGGCGGGTGAAAGAAGGGAAGATGATTGCGACAAGAGGAACTAGTGGACGGCGTGGGTGAGTTGGGATCTAATTGTTGACGCTCGGAAAAGGGAAAAATGTTTTCAGCGGATGTTACATGACGAGACACATGAACATGACCACTAACAAGATCTAGACAACGATAACCCTTGTGCTCATCAGAAAAACCTAGATGGACACACGGAGTAGAGCGTGGGGAAAGTTTGTTAGGAGAAGTGGAGTAGGAGTTTGGGAAACAAAGACAACCGAAGACACGAACGTCGGAGTAATTTGGATGAGAGAGAAATGAAGAGAAGTAAGGAGTAGTTTGTGGATTAACTTTAAGTGGATGAATATTGAGTAAATATGTGGCCGTGTGGAGGGCCTCAGCCCAGAACTTCAGAGGCATAGAAGATTGAACAAGCAGAGTGTGAATGATGTCATTAAGAGTACGAAGAGAATGCTCCGCTTTACCATTTTGAAGGGAGGTATAAGGACAGGAGAAACACAAGAGAATTCCGTATTGTAGAAAGAAACTTTGATTTTTAAAGTTGTCAAATTCACGACCATTATCACATTGTATGAATCTAATAGTGAGGAAAAGGTGGACCGAGACATAGCGCTGAAAGTTAAGGAATATATTATGAACGTCGGATTTGTTGCGTAAAGGAATATATTATGAATGCATTGAACCGCCAATACTAGCAGGTTAACAACGTATGAACATGTTCACTCTCCAACTTCTAAAGAGTGACTTGTCTGAACAACATTTGTGCAAGATGCAGAGCATGCTAGGCAGCTTCATCCCTCTGTAATAGTGATGAACTAGTCGTAAACGAGAGAAATTTATAATCTGCTGGCAAGGTGACATGGATATTATGATAAAAGAGAATTTCTAGACAAACTCACTCGTGCTTGAATCACGCGGCGCAAGCTCTCATCGCCCAGAATGGTACTCCTTGGTCCCATCACTAGTAGAAAATGGGCCTATTGTCCCGGTTCGTAAGGGCCTTTTGTCCCGGTTCCTGAACCGGGACTAAAGGGTCGTTACTAATGCCCTGACCGGTTGATGGCTTTGTTAATTCAAAGCCGGGCTCTCCTAGAGCCTTCGTTCTAAAAAAAACTAATGCCCTGACCCTTTAGTCCCGGTTCTAACCAGAACCGGGACAGATGGGCCTCCACGTGGCCTGCGCACTGAGCCCAGGCAGGAGGGCCTTTGGTCCCGGTTGGTGGCACCACCCGGGACCAATAGGCATCCACGTGAGAGCATTTCTATGGCTGGGTTTTTTTAAAGGGGGGGTGGGGGTTTTGGGGGGTTAATTTAGGTATTTTATATATTGTGTTAGCTAGCTAATTAATAGAGAGAAGTGTCCTCTCTTATATATGTCCATGCTTGGTCGACGGTACGTACTATACTACATACGAGAGGACTAGACACGCTAGCTAGCTAGTAAGCAAACGAAGGAAAAAAAAGATCGTCATGAACATATATGCATACAGAGAGAAGTGATATCGACCACCTCTCCTTCTCGGAGAGATTGGTCGAACAACAAGTTCTCGTATATCTATCTGACACTACCGGCTACATATATAACATAATTATCTCTTATAAATATAATCTCCTAAATTACGGATGCATGGTCCACATAGTATTCTCCGTCTTCAGCGATCACGTGGTCAAGAAAGAATGCCGCCAATTCCTCTTGAATTGCTCGCATGCGATCTGGTGGTAGGAGTTCATCCCGCATCCGAAACATCTAATTTGAAGAAGGGGGTCAATACATATATATATATATGAATGAATGAAACTCAACACAAATGATGGTAATAAAATAAAATTGTGAATATTGTTATTTACGCACTTCATATTGTTCGTCAGAGTAGCCCCGCTCATAGGTCGTGTGGCGGATGGACTCGCAAATGTAGTATCCACAGAAACCATTCCCTTGTTCCTGCCACAATCACTTTACAAGAAATAGAGGTCAATCAAACTGATAAGCAAGAATGCCAAATGGTATTGATGAAACTAGCGCTTGAATCACTAGGAGATGCGCGGAACATGCTACTATAGTACTTACTTTCGGGTGTCTAAATTCCAGCTCCTTCGGCAGTCCCGGAGCTTTTCTGGTGAATTTTCTCCAAACCCTGCCAGACAAAGAAAACAATTACTTGATATTAGAAATGAACAAAGTTGCTGATATGGTGGATAATGATCGATTTAACTTACTTCTCAAGCATTTGAGTCATGTCTGCATACTCCTGGGGATCTTTTCGTTTAGAGTCCAAGACAGTTACTACTCCCTGCTCAAGCCTAATCTCTAGGAGAATATAGTGGTACCTGCGCACGCATGCATAACTCATCAATTACATTACTATAACCTGGACTAATATATAAGGGAAACCGAATATGCACAAGACAGTAACACTCACTTGAAGTTGTAAGGAAAGAGTATAATATCTTTGTGTTCATTTATTTTGAATGATCGTAGCAAGTTGGCCTCGGTATCTGCGACATGAAATTTAACCTCAGTTGCATCTATGAGATATGTGTTAATGAACCCAATATCACCGACTTGTCTTTTCTTCAATTCGGCAATCTTCAATCTGCATAATATAATAAGGATAATTATAAATACATGCAATGAAAGAGTAGAGCTATATAGAGAGACTTAATGACAGAATTAGTAGTACTTACAGACAGTAGCGGGTGACCGTTTCTTTATCGAGGGTCAATTGATTGAAAAACTGATAGAACTCCTCAAATAGAATAGGCAAAAGATCAATTCCAACGAGGTCATGCTCCTTTTAACTCTCACATACAAAGTACTCCTCCCCCCAGACTCTCTGCAGATTTTCAAGTACCAATCATGCAATCTTCATATCATCGTTGATAGAGATCTTTCATCTTTGACGAGAGGCTTCCCGTACTCGTATCTGTGTATCTGCACGTCCATGAAATCATAATGTACATCGTCGGGCAGGTAATCTCCAAGATTGCTATAACCGGGCACCATCCTTGGATCGACGATGTCGCTAGGCACCTTGAGCGGGGGGCACGATTGATTCCCTTGTTCGCCGAGCTGGGCAATTTGTTTCCCAGCTGCTCATCATTCTTTCGTCCTTTGATCACTGACTGTACTTCCCGACCGCTCCGCTTCGGCCCATGTCTTTCCAATAATGTGCTCATAGTTGCCTTTCGGCGGAGACTTGGGTGGTTTTGCCAGGGCAGCCAGAGTGCGCTTCGCTTTCACCGGATCTACCTTCTCCTCCGGAGGTGGATGTCTCTTTGCTTTCAACCCTTGAAACCAGTCATCCACTTCGGTTCGTGCGATCTTCGCGTTCTCCTCTGGGGTCCTCTCGTATGGTAACTTCTCTGGAGTCTTCAGAGAAGGACCGAATCTGTATGTCCTCCCGCCTCTGGCTGTAATGCTAGACGCCGGCCGAGCAGACGGAGCGGCTGTCTTCTTTACTTGCTTACGAGGCGGAGGAGAAGGACTACGACGCGCCGGAGCAGCTGCCGGAGCGGCGGCGGGTCTCTTCCGTCCTTGCTGACGAGGCGGAGAAGGAGGAGGCTGGCTGCTCGGGCGCGCCGGCGCAGGCGGAGAAGGAGGCGGAGTGCCGCCACGCGCCAGAGAAGGAGCCGGCCGAGTGCCCTGGTCGCCACTCGCCGGAGAAGGAGGCGGTGGAGGAGGCGGAGTGCCCTGACTCGCCGGAGGAGGAGGAGGAGGAGGCGGAGGCGTCCAGTTCGGAAGGTTGATGAGCTCCTTCTGCCATAGGCATGGAGTCTTCAGAGAAGAACCCAGCCGAGTCTCCCCTTCTCCGGTAGGGTGGTCAAGCTGGAGGTCCTCAAATCCCTTCATTATTTCATCCACCATCACCTTAGCATATCCTTCTGGAATCGGCTGGCAGTGAAAAGTTGCGCCGGGTTCATTAGGAAAAACAGAGCCAACAGCCGCCTTGACCTTCATATTAATCCATTGCGTCATAAGGTGGCAATTTTGAGACTCCATGATAGCATCCACGGGATAGCTGGCAGGAGCCGTCAAGACATGCTCCGGCTAAAGCAGCTCGGTGGAAGCCACGCTACTTCTCCGCTGAGATGGCGGGGTAGCTTCAGGGGAAGCTTCGGTAAGTCGTTTGCTGCGATTTGCTTCTCGTTCCTCTATCGCTTGTACCCTTGCGTGCAGTGCCTGCAGTTTGGTCTGTTGCACTTTCTTCCTCCTCTTGTGGCATTTGTCACCGCCTGCATCCGGAAACCCAGCCTGGCGTGCCTCATGTCCGTCCAGGGTGCTCAGGATTTCCGAGGGCCTTTGTGAGCTCGTCGTTCTCTCTGTCTGGAAGGAACGTCCCTTTCTGCGCTGCATCGATATAGTACCGAAGTTTCTTGAAGGGTATGTCAAGTTGCTCGTCCGTCCAAACGCACTTCCCTGTTACAGGGTCCAAGGATCTGCCAGCCCCGAAGAACCAAGTCCGGCAACGGTCTGGCCAGTTCATTGTCTCTGGTTCGATCCCTTTATCAAGCAGATCAGTCTTAGCCTTTGCCCACATAGGCCGGCCTTTGAGGTAGCCACCTGACCCCGTGCGATGGTGAGGGAGCCGGCCTTTGAGGTAGCCACCTGACCCCGTGCGATGGAGAAGGAGGCGGAGTGCCGCCACGCGCCGGAGAAGGAGCCGGCCGAGGGCCCTGATCGTCACTCGCCGGAGGAGGAGGCGGTGGAGGAGGTGGAGTCCCCTGACTCGCCGGAGGAGGAGGAGGCGGCGGAGGCGTCCAGTTTGGAAGGTTGATGAGCTCCTTCCGCCATAGGCATGGAGTCTTCAGAGCAGAACCCAGCCGAGTCTCCCCTTCTCCGGTAGGGTGGTGAAGCGGGAGGTCCTCAAATCCCTCCGTTATTTCATCCACCATCACCTTAGCATATCCTTCTGGAATCGGCCGGCAGTGAAAAGTTGTGCCGGGTTCATTAGGATAAACAGAGCCAACAGCCGCCTTGACCTTCATATTCATCCACTGCGTCATAAGGTGGCAATTTTGAGCCTCCGTGATAGCATCCACGGGATAGTTGGCAGGAGCCGTCAAGACAAGCTCTGGCTGAAGCAGCCCGGTGGAAGCCACGCTGCTTCTTCGCTAAGATGGCAGGGTAGCTTCAGGGGAAGCTTCGGCAAGTCGTTTGCTGCGATTTGCTTCTCGTTCCTCTATCGCTTGTACCCTTGCGTGCAGTGCCTGCAGTTTGGTCTGTTGCACTTTCTTCCTCCTCTCGTGGCATTTGTCACCGCCTGCGTCCGGAAACCCAGCTTTCCACGGAATGGAGCCTGTCGTGCCTCGTGTCCGTCCAGGGTGCTCAGGATTTCCGAGGGCCTTTGTGAGCTCGTCGTTCTCTCTGTCTGGAAGGAACGTCCCTTTCTGCGCTGCATCGATATAGTGCCGAAGTTTCTTGAAGGGTATGTCAAGTTGCTCGTCCGTCCAAACGTACTTCCCTGTTACAGGGTCCAAGGATCCGCCAGCCCCAAAGAACCAAGTCCGGCAACGGTATGGCCAGTTCATTGTCTCTGGTTCGATCCCTTTATCAAGCAGATCAGTCTTAGCCTTTGCCCACTTAGGCCGGCCTTTGAGGTAGCCACCTGACCCCGTGCGATGGTGAAGCTTCTTCTTCGCAGCATTTTTCTTGTTTGTCTCCGACATCTTCTTACTCTTATCCGATGTCTTGTGGGCCACAAATGCGGGCCATTGATCTCTGATCTTCTCATATTTGCCCTTGAATTCTGGTGTCTCTTCTTTGTCGACAAACCTTTTCAGCTCATTCTTCCACCTTCTGAATAGCTCTGCCATCTTCTTAAGAGCAGCAGACTTAATTAATTGCTCTATAACCGGCTTCTCCGGATCCTCCTCTGGCGGTAGGGTGAAATTTGCCTTCAGCTCATTCCAAAGATCATCTTTCTGCATATCATTGACATAAGATACCTCAGGGTCTTCTTTAGCCGGCTTAAACCATTGGTGGATGCTGATCGGGATCTTGTCCCTAACAAGAACCCCGCACTGAGCAGTAAATGCATCCCTTGTCCGGATGGGTTCAATCGGTAGGCCGTCGCGCGCGATTGCTGTGATCTCAAACCTTTCATCCTCGCGCAACTTTTTCTTCGGGCCTCGTCTCTTTACCGAAGTTGTGCTCTATCCGGAGGGCTAGAAAAAAGAAGAAAGAGGAGAGTTAATTAATATGTGTACATACCAAAACAATGAATGCATCAATTAGCTAGTCTCAGCACAGGCTTAACTAATATATTTACCTGGCCGGACTCTGTTCAGTCACCGGAGCCGTAACCCTGTTCTTCCGGACCTGCTTCTTCACCCTGCTGTTCTTCCGGACCTGCTTCTTCACCCTGCTGTTCTTCCAGACCATCATTGTCGTTAAGATAACACGACATGACATCACCTCCGTCTAAGATTATGTCCCGCAACCTCTCTTCTGCTTCCTCATCTCGTCCGTGCTCCATTGTTTCTGCAAATATATATTACAACATGGCAATTATTACACAAACATGACAGCACGTGGATATATTAGTTTGGGCGTCCTCGAGAGTTTTCACTGTCGAAGTTATCCGGGAGGGGGTAATATCAACAACGATGAGATACATACACGAGAAAATAATGTTATCGCGGAGCAGGTATATCGACCCCCCCCCACGTGTTGAAGTTATCGGGAGGGGTTTATATCGACAACGACGACATACGTACATGGGAAAATAATATTAACGGGGAGGGGGTATATCGACCCCCCCCCCACATGTTGAAGTTATCGGGAGGGGGTATATCGACCCCCCTCGTGTTGAAGTTACCGGGAGGGGGTAATATCGACAACGATGAGATACATACACGGGAAAATAATGTTATCGGGGAGAGCGGGTATATCGACCCCCCCCCCCCACGTGTTGAAGTTATCGGGAGGTTTATATCGACAACGACGACATACGTACATGGGAAAATAATATTATCGGGGAGGGGGTATATCGACCCCCCCCCCCACGTGTTGAAGTTATCGGGAGGGGGTATATCGACCCCCCCACCCTCCCTTGTGTTGAAGTTATCGGGAGGGGGTATATCGACAACGATGAGATTCATACATGGGAAAATAATGTTATCGGGGAGCGGGTATATCGACCCCTCCCCCCCACGTGTTGAAGTTATCGGGAGTTTATATCGACACGACATACGTACACGGGGAAATAATATTATCGGGGAGGGCCGGGGTATATCGACCCCCCCCCCCTCGTGTTGAAGTTATCGGGAGGGGTATATCGACGACGACAGACCCGATAAAACATAAGAAAACGAAGAAGAAATAAAAAGAGGAGAAGAAGAAAGGAATAGCTAGAGGAGAAGATCGAAGAAAAAAAAGAAGAAAAAACAGAGGAGAAGAAGAGAAAATAGAATTCCTTTCTTCTTCTCATCTTCTTTTTCTTCTTTTTTCTTCTTCTTATTTATTTCTCCTCTTCTTCCTCTCCCCTCTTCTTCTCCTTTCTTCCTCTTTTTATTTCCTTTTTCCTCTCATTCTTTTTCTTCTTCTTCCTTCTTAAAAATACATGAAGTAGTATTGCCTAATTCATTGTTCATATGAATATACAAACATTTGCATATTTACAATAATTAATATCACCAAAAAAATCTATGAACAGAAAAAATCCTATTTTTTCTAAAAAACTATCTTTTGCATATATACATGAACATATATATACACAGAGAACATATATACATATATATAAAAAAACAAGCATATATATGGAAAAAAAATGCTAGCTAGGGAGGGCACCGGCCGGACCAGGAGGACCGCGGGGTCGGCGGCGAGGATGGTGACGGGGCAGTGGGCGCGCGCTCGGGGTAGGGGGCGCGGGCGACGGCGAGGGCGGTCCGGGGCGGCGCGCGTCGAGGAAGGGGCCGGCGCGGGCGACGGCGAGGGCGGGCCGGGGCGGCGCGCGTCGGGGCAGGGGCACGGGCGACGGGGGCGGGCCGGGGCGGCGCACGTCGGGGCAGGGGCGCGGGCGACGGCGACGACGGGGGCGGGCCGGGGCAGGCGTCGTCGGGGGCGGCAACTGCGAGATGAGAGTGAAAATTTCCTAAGTGTGAACTTGTATAGCAGAGCCTTTAGTCCCGGTTCGTGGCAGCAACCGGGACTAAAGGTAGGCATTGGTCCCAGTTGGTGCCACCAACCGGGACCAAAGGCCACTTTTCAGCAGCCCAAAGGGCGGGAAGCGGCGGCCTTTGGTCCCGGTTGGTGGCATCAACCGAGACTAAAGGGGGGCATTGGTCCCGGTTGGTGCCACCAACCGGGACCAAAGGACTTGTGCTGCTGCGCCCGCGTCGAAAGTTTAGTCCCACCTCGCTAGTTGAGAGGGGTGCGCAGTGGTTTATAAGCCCCACTGCCGCACCCCTCTCGAGCTCCTCTCCATTGCAGGCTTACGGGCCTAATTGTCACTGCTATGCCTGTGGGCCTAGTGGGCCTCCTGCGGGCCTGAATCCTGGCCCATGGATGGGTTTCTAGTCGTATTCACGCCGTGCGGGCCCTGTATGTGGCACTTTTTTGTTTTTTTGTTGCTTTATTTATTTTATTTTCTTTTGTTTTTTGCTTTATTTTTTAATTTTGTATGCTTTTAGTTTTAGAAATATTATAAACTTTTTGTTAATGCCATTAGTTTTCAAATTTAAAAACACTTCTTTTGTTTTTTTGTTTTCTTTGTTGCTTTATTTATTTTATTTCGTTTCTACTTACAACAAAATACTTATTGTTGCTATTTTTATTTATTTTTCAGTTTTTTTGTTTTGTTTTCTGCATTATTTATTTTCTTTTCTTTTTTGCTTTATTTTCTAATTCTTTTTGCTTTTAGTTTTAGAAAAAATATAAACTTTCTGTTAGTGCCCAGTAGGTGGCACTTTTTTTTGTTTTTTTTGTTGCTTTATTTTATTTTATTTTATTTTATTTTTTAATTCTTTATGCTTTTAGTCGTGCATTGGTCCCGGTTCGTGCGTGGAGCCGGGACCAAAAGGTCCAGACGAACCGGGACCAATGGCCCACGTGGCTGCCCTCTTGAGAGTGTTCTTGGTGAGAACATTGTTGACAAGGAGCGAACCGGGATTAATGGTATTACGAGGGCCAAACCATAAGACATTAAAGCATTTGAAATGAACTCTGAAAAAGTTGGCATAGCATGTGCATGTACAAAACGGAGAATGGTATCATACTCGTCTGTTACAAAGTTGACATGGTATCATCATAATAGTTGTGGGAGAAAGACTTCACTTTTTCTTCGCTTGTGTCATTTGCTTATTGCGCCGTAACCATGGATAATCTTCATCGTTTATCAGGATGCTTGAGTCAGCCTTGACTTTGAAGGGAGGAATTTCATGAAACTTTTCATAATCTTCAGACATGTCTGTCTTGCCCTCCACTCCCACGATGTCCCTTTTTCCTGAAAGAACTATGTGGCGCTTTGGCTCATCGTATGATGTATTCGTTTCCTTATCTTTTCTTTTTCTCGGTCTGGTAGACATGTCCTTCACATAGATAACTTGTGCCACATCATTGGCTAGGACGAACGGTTCGTCAGTGTACCCAAGATTTTTCAGATCCACTGTTGTCATTCCGTACTGTGGGTCTACCTATACCCCACCTCCTGACAGATTAACCCATTTGCACTTAAACAAAGGGACCTTAAAATCATGTCCGTAGTCAAGTTCCAATATGTCCACTATGTAACCATAATATGTGTCCTTTCCCCTCTCGGTTGTTGCATCAAAGCGGACACCGCTGTTTTGGTTGGTGCTCTTTTGATCTTGTTCAATCGTGTAAAATGTATTCCCACTTATCTCGTATCCTTTGTAAATCAATACAGTCAAAGATGGTCCCCTGGACAACAAGTACAGCTCATCACAAATAGTGTTGTCACCTCTGAGACGTGTTTCCAACCAACTGCTGAAAGTCCTGATGTGTTCACATGTAATCCAGTCGTCGCACTGCTCAGGGTGTTTGGAGCGCAGACTGTTCTTGTGTTCATCGACATACGGGGTCACCAAGGTAGAGTTCTGTAAAACTGTGTAGTGTGCTTTAGACCAAGAATGCCCGTCCCTACATATTATTTAGTCCGCTCCTAGCATGCCTTTTCCAGTCAGTCTCCCCTCATACCGCGATTTAGGGAGACCTATCTTCTTAAGGCCAGGAATGAAGTCAACACAAAACCCGATGACTTCCTCTGTTTGATGTCCCATGGAGATGCTTCCTTCTGGCCTAGCGCGGTTACGGACATATTTCTTTAGGACTCCCATGAACCTCTCAAAGGGGAACATATTGTGTAGAAATACGGGCCCTAGAATGACAATCTCGTCGACTAGATGAACTAGGACGTGCGTCATGATATTGAAGAAGGATGGTGGGAACACCAGCTCGAAACTGACAAGACATTGCGGCACATCACTCCTTAGCCTTGGTATGATTTCTGGATCGATCACCTTCAGAGATATTGCATTGAGGAATGCACATAGCTTCACAATGGCTAATCGGACGTTTTCCGGTAGAAGCCCCCTCAATGCAACCGAAAGCAGTTGCGTCATAATCACGTGGCAGTCATGAGACTTTAGGTTCTGAAACTTTTTCTCTGGCATATTTATTATTCCCTTTATATTCGACGAGAAGCCAGTCAGGACCTTCATACTGAGCAGGCATTCAAAGAAAATTTCTTTCTCTTCCTTCGTAAGAGCGTAGCTGGCAGGACCTTCATACTGCTTCGGAGGCATGCCGTCTTTTTCGTGCAAACATTGTAGGTCCTCCCGTGCCTCAGGTGTATCTTTTGTCTTCCCATACACGCCCAAGAAGCCTAGTAGGTTCACGCAAAGGTTCTTCGTCACGTGCATCACGTCGATTGAAGAGTGGACCTCTAGGTCTTTCCAGTAGGGTAGGTCGAAGAATATAGATTTCTTCTTCCACATGGGTGCGCGTCCCTCAGCTTCATTCGGAACAGCTAGTCCGCCGGGACCCTTTCCAAAGATTACGTGTAAATCATTGACCATAGCAAGTACGTGATCACCGGTATGCATGGCGGGCTTCTTCCGGTGATTTGCCTCGCCTTTGAAATGCTTGCCTTTCTTTCGACATTGATGGTTGGTCGGGAGAAATCGACGATGGCCCACGTACACATTCTTCCTGCATCTGTCCAGGTATATACTTTCGGTGTCATCCAAACAGTGCGTGCATGCGTGATATCCCTTGTTTGTCTGTCCTGAAAGGTTACTGAGAGCGGGCCAATCGTTGATGGTCACGAACAGCAACACCTTTAGGTTAAATTCCTCTTGTTTGTGCTCATCCCACGTACGTACACCGTTTCCATTCCACAGCTGTAAAAGTTCTTCAACTAATGGCCTTAGGTACACATCAATGTCGTTGCCGGGTTGCTTAGGGCCTTGGATGAGAACTGGCATCATAATGAACTTCCGCTTCATGCACATCCAAGGAGGAAGGTTATACATACATAGAGTCACGGGCCAGGTGCTGTGATTGCTGCTCTGTTCCCCGAAAGGATTAATGCCATCCGCGCTTAAAGCAAACCATACGTTCATTGGGTCCTTTGCAAACTCATCCCAGTACTTTCTCTCGATTTTTCTCCACTACGACCCGTCAGCAGGTGCTCTCAACTTACCCTCTTTCTTACGGTCCTCACTGTGCCATCGCATCAACTTGGCATGCTCTCCGTTTTTGAACAGACGTTTCAACCGTGGTATTATAGGAGCATACCACATCACCTTCGCAGGAACCCTTTTCCTGGGGGGCTCGCCGTCAACATCACCAGGGTGATCTCGTCTGATCTTATACCGCAATGCACCGCATACTGGGCATGCGTTCAGATCCTTGTATGCACCACGGTAGAGGATGCAGTCATTAGGGCATGCATGTATCTTCTGCACCTCCAATCCTAGAGGGCATACGACCTTCTTTGTTGCATATGTACTGTCGGGCAATTCGTTATCCTTTGGAAGCTTCTTCTTCAATATTTTTAGTAGCTTCTCAAATCCTTTGTCAGGCACAACATTCTCTGCCTTCCACCGCAGCAATTCCAGTATGGTACCGAGCTTTGTGTTGCCATCTTCGCAATTGGGGTACAACCCTTTTTTGTGATCCTCTAACATGCGATCGAACTTCAGCTTTTCCTTTTGACTTTCGCATTGCGTCCTTGCATCGACAATGACCCGGCAGAGATCATCATCATCGGGCACATCATCTGGTTCCTCTTGATCTTCAGCAGCTTCACCCGTTGCAGCATCATTGGGCACATCGTCTGGTTCCTCTTGATCTTCACCAGCTCCCCCCGTTGCAGCATCACCGTATTCAGGGGGCACATAGTTGTCATCGTACTCTTCTTCTTCGCCGTCTTCCATCATAACCCCTATTTCTCCGTGCCTTGTCCAAACATTATAGTGTGGCATGAAACCCTTGTAAAGCAGGTGGATGTGAAGGATTTTCCGATCAGAGTAAGACTTCGTATTCCCACAATTAGGGCATGGACAACACATAAAACCATTCTGCATGTTTGCCTCAGCCGCTTCGAGAAATTCATGCACGCCCTTAATGTACTCGGAGGTGTGTCTGTCACCGTACATCCATTGTCGGTTCATCTGTGTGCATTATATATAATTAAGTGTGTCAAAAACCATTACAGAACATCATGAATAGATAATTAAGTGACCAAATTAATAGAAGTTCATCATCACATTAAAACCAAAGTACATACATAGTTCTCATCTAACAACATATAGCTCTCCAGAGCATCTAATTAATTAAACCATACATTGAAACTATGTAAAATATTTCAATGCAAAAACAAACGCGATCATAATCGCAACCAAGGTAACAATTGATCCAACGGCATAATGATACCAAGTCTCGGTATGAATGACATATTTTCTAATCTCTCTAATCTTCAAGCGCATTGCATCCATCTTGATCTTGTGATCATCAACGACATCCGCAACATGCAACTCCAATATAATCTTCTCCTCCTCAATTTTTTTTATTTTTTCCTTCAAGAAATTGTTTTCTTCTTCAACTAAATTTAACCTCTCAACAATAGGGTCGGTTGGAATTTCCGGTTCACATACCTCCCAGATAAATAAAATCTATGTCACGTTGGTCGGCATAATTTTCATAAACAATAAATGAACCAATACTTATAAAGATAATATATACCACATCCGAATCATAGATAGGACGAGGGCCGACGGGGGCGGATACCAAACCATCGCACTATATAAGATGCAATAATAAAAGTAAGAAAATGATATAAGTATCTATCTAAACAAGCAATTAAGAATATTTTTCCTTTCAGAAAGAAGATAAGAACAAGAGGCTCACCACGGTGGTGCCGGTGATGAGATCGGCGCGGGTGATTGATGGCGGTGAAGACGGGGGCGGGGCGTGATGGACCGCTAAAGCTAGACAAATATTGAGGAAAATGGAGCTTGGAGGTCGAGCTTGGAGAGGAGAAAGCTTAAGTAGTGTGGCTTGGGCATTCCATCGAACACCTTGTGTGCATAGGAGGTGAGCTAGAGCACCACCAAGCCCTCTCCCCCTCGGCCAGAAAAAACAGAGCAGTGTGCTCTGCTCTGGCGCGAGGGGGTATATATAGGCACCACCATTGATCCCGGTTGGTGGCATGAACCGGGACTAAATGGCAGCCTTTGGTCCCGGTTCATGCCATCAACCGGGACCAATGGTGGTGGGCCAGGAGCCAGGTCCATTGGTCCCGGTTCGTCCCACCAAACCGGGACCAAGAGGTCCAGACGAACCGGGACCAATGGCCCACGTGGCCCGGGCGGCCCCCTGGGCTCACGAACCGGGTCCAATGCACCCATTGGTCCCGGTTCTAGACTGAACCAGGACTAATGGGCTTACCTGGTCTGAACCTTTGCCCCCTTTTCTACTAGTGCATAATATAAGACGTTTTTTGACACTAGAGTAGATGCCTAGATCTCCTCTGCTTGGAGGCATGCTATCATTTGGCACAAGCAAACAACACCTGCGTCAGGGCAGGGAGACCATCTCTCCCGAAAGCTTTTCACAATTGCAATTGCACCACTACACTGGGTTTTTTTATGGGTGCACCGCCACTACACTGGTTATTCGCCAAGGCCTGCTTCGTTGGGTCAGGGTCAGCCTATATGCCGATGATGTTACTCTGCTTGTGTCTACTATGGCAGCAGATATCCGTTTCAAAAAAAAACTATGGCAGCAGATATTCAAACTACCCAACAAATGTGAAGAGAAGGTAGAAGATGTTAATCATGTGTGCTAAAAATATTTGTGACATTTAAAAATATCAGGCGTACCAGGCGTTTAAATAAATGTATTCGCCATTTAAAAAAACTAAACAATGTAAAAAATGTTCATATAATTAAAAAATGTTTCGTACAATAAAAAATGTACATTAGACTTTTTTTAAATGTTTACGAGTTTCAAAATTGTGTTCATAACATTCAAAAAAATGTGTATACAATGTAAAAACAATTTTCTGTGTGATGTAAACAAATATTTCTTAACATTAAAGAAAATGTATGCAACATTTAAAGAAATAATCAGGCATTTTAAAAATATGGTCGTGACATTTTCAAAAATATTTATAAAATGTAAAAAAATGTCCCCGTAGGTCATAAAATGTTTATTTCCATTAAAAATGTGAATGACATTTTAAGTAAATATTCTTGTGCTTTCAAAAAATGTCCATCACATTATAAAAATGTTTATCAATGTTCAAAAATTGTTTGTGTAGTTAAAAAAAATATTTTATTGGCATTAAAAAAATGTACAACGTGCATTAAAAAAGTTAACATGTATTTGAAAAAAAATCAAAACATGTATTTGATTAAGAAATATTGGTATTATTTGTTGTGATTGCATGTCTCGACTAATCGACCTGCATCTTGGATGTATGAAATATAGTTTGTATCTATGGTAGAATATCGTGTGCTTCCGTACTTTGGGTGCTACAGTTATACGAGCTTTTGGGCCGTTGGATATGAGGGGTTGTTGTTCTTGTGCGCAATTCTCAAACTCTTTGAGGGTTTTTGCACGAAAAAAATCAGATTCCCAGGAGCCCTTGGAGATCTAACGGCTCTCAAGAACTCGTATCACTGTAGCACCTGAGGTGCTCCCAGATAGTCTCCCTTGTATTTATAGCATCCAGAGAGACAATTAAACACATGTCAGTCAACAAAGTACCATGATCCGTTGTTTGTTCATCTGAGGAGCAGAGCATGGCGCCTGGTTACCAGCCTCACCGTGCTCCGCCCCAGAAAAAACACTTTATACATATTTCGAAAGATGGAACGTCTTGTATGTCCCTTATGTATGGCTATGGGGATATCAGTTTTTCCATCTAGCATTAGCTTTTTAAATGCTGCTTCTGCATTGCCCCCTCCTATATATTTTGTAGTTGTCCTCGTTCTTCTAAATGAAAATGGTTCATGCAGACTATTCCATGCGGTATTTCCGTTGTTGTCCATCTATAACTCATGACAAGGTAACACAGATGTTGTGCTTCCTCGTGATAAATATGACCCACATGCATGACCACAAGGAAATATTGCATGAATTGGATAGTATTGAAAATCCGCATCAATATAAATAGGTGAGGTCGGGAGGGACAGGCATGCATTGCTTGTTCTACTTATTACTCTTTCACAATCCATATGAGATACTGGGGCAAAACAAACACTTCTATCCTTGATACATATTCACAATCGGACATTGATGACTACTCGTGTCCTAGAGGGTATGATATAAGCAACCCTCTACGTCGCAGTTGGACATGGAGAAGTGTGGTACCAAGAGAGGTCCTTCTGGGTGCAGCCGCAACGTCTCTTTCATTACTGCCTACAGGTAGGTCAGGCTGCCCAGGTCTTCCTGGGTGACCAATTCCTTCCCATTGGTGTTCCACCTCCTCACCTCGGTTTGCAGCTTGGACATTACATGGGGTTTCCGCATAAGTTCAACCATGGCATAGTCTAGCGCAATGTAAGTTGTGTGCGTCGCAACTTCAGACATGTCCTATACATATATTTATGTAGAATTCTATTGAATAATTGTTGATACAATATTGTGCCGGTACAAGAAGTATATATAGGGGCCAAGCCGCACCTGACCTAGCCTTATTACAAACCGAGTAGGAGTCTTAATCCTACTACAAGTTGTATTCCAACATCCCCCCGCAGTGTCAACGGTAGGCTCGACAACGTTGAGACTGAAACGAATGTCTTGAAACGAAGTAGTCGCCAGGCCTTTAGTAAAGATATTAGCGAACTGAGCAGAAGTAGGCACGTGGAGAACGCAAACTTGACCGAGAGCCACCTTCTCTCGAACAAAATGAATGTTGATCTCAATATGTTTGGTGTGACGGTGTTGAACTAGATTCCCTGACATGTAGACAGCTGAAATATTATCACAGTAAACAAATGGTAGCTTGCTCAATAGGACGGTGCAGCTCCGGCAGCAACTGGCGCAACCAAACCGTATCAGCAACCGCATGAGCCACAGCGCGGTACTCAGCTTCAGCAGACGAGCGAGAGACCTTAACCTGCCTTTTTGAAGACCAAGAAACCAAATTGTTACCAATAAAAACACAAAATCCGGATGTGGACCTACGAGTATCTGGACAACCAGCCCAGTCTGCATCAGAGTAAGCTGTCAAGGAGGTGGGAGAGGATTTTTTGATATGAAGTGCTAAGTCTAGTGTGCCTTTGAGATATCGAAGAATACGTTTGAAATGATTGTAGTGTGGAATACGAGGATCATGCATGTATAAACAAGCTTGTTGGATAGCAAAAGAAATTTCAGGACAAGTGTGAGTGAGATACTGAAGTGCACCGGTAAGACGACGATAAAGAGAAGGATCAGAGAAAGGATCACCGTCGACGGAGAGTTTGGAACCTGTATCAACAGGGGTACGGGAAGTTTGACAATCAAGCATACGAGCACGAGAAAGAAGATCTAGAGTGTACTGACAGTGAGACATGAAAAGACCAAAGGAGTCACGAATAATTGCAATACCTAACAAGTGGTGAAGAAGACCTAAATCTGTCATAGAGAATTCGTGGCGAAGAAGAGAGATAATATGATCTAAAAATTGTTGTGAGGAAGCTGTGAGGATAATATCATCAACATATAAAATAAGGTAAGCAGTGTTGGTGTTGTGATGAAAGGTCAAGAGTGAAGTGTCAGAACGGGAAGAGATAAAACCGATGGTTTGAGCATAAGTAGAAAAGCGTTGGAACCAGGCACGCGTATCTTGTTTAAGACAATAAAGAGATTTCTAAAGAAGACAAACATGATTAGGATAGGAGGAATTTTCGAAGCCAAGAGTTTGTTGACAATAAACTGTTTCTTGAAGAGAGCCATGAAGAAAAGCATTTTTGACATCTAGTTAATGAATTGGCCTGGAAGAAGAGACGGCGATCCTAAGGACAGTGTGAATAGTGCTGGGCTTGACAACTGGAGAGAAAGTCTCATCATAATCGGTGCCGTCTTGCTGAGAGTAACCACGGCATATCCATCGAGCCTTATGACGTGCAAGACTCCCATCAGAATTAAATTTATGGCGAAAAACCCATTTGCCCGAAATGATATTTGTATTGGAAGGACGAGGAACTAACTGCCACGTGTTATTCTGTAGAAGGGCATCATATTCATGTTTCATAGCTGCGGCCCAATTAGGATCTAGGAGAGCTGATTTGGAAGATTTGGTTAGAGAGGAAGGAGATAGAGATGCATGAAGATTGAGACGATCTTTTGCAGGTAAACGAAACCTGGACTTGGCACGTGTGCCCATGGTATGATCGTTAGTAGGAGCTGGAACGGGAATAGCATGAGCAGGAAGGGTGGGGGAAGATGTGGTGGACGCGTCCGGCGCAGCGGAGGAAGCGGGCGCGGGAGATGGCGGTGAAGACTGCGGCGGCAGCAGATCTGCCGCGACAGAGTATAATGTGTTTTCCTCTGCCGGGACAGAGGTGATGACAGAAGTGGTCGCGGCAGGATCCGCTTCTGCGTCAGAGAATTCGGCTGCTTTCGCTAGATAGGTCGGCGGGTGAAAGAAGGGAAGATGATTGCGACGAGAGGGACTAGTGGACGGCGTGGGTGAGTTGGGATCTAATTGTTGACGCTCGGAAACGGGAAAAATGTTTTCAGCGGATGTTACATGACGAGACACATGAACATGACCACTAACAAGATCTAGACAACGATAACCCTTGTGCTCATCAGAAAAACCTAGATGGACACACGGGGTAGAGCATGGGGAAAGTTTGTTAGGAGAAGTGGAGTAGGAGTTTGGGAAACAAAGACAACCGAAGACGCGAACGTCGGAGTAATTTGGATGACAGAGAAATGAAGAGAAGTAAGGATTAGTTTGTGGATTAACTTTAAATGGACGAATATTGAGTAAATATGTGGCCGTGTGGAGGTCCTCAGCCTAGAACTTCGGAGGCATAGAAGATGGAGCAAGCAGAGTGCGAATGATGTCATTAAAAATACAAAGAGAATGCTCCGCTTTACCATTTTGAAGAGAGGTATAAGGACAGGAGAAACGCAAGAGAATTCCGTATTGTAGAAAGAAACTTCGATTTTTAAAGTTTTCAAATTCACGACCATTATCACATTGTATGAATCTTATAGTGAGGAAAAAGCGGACCGAGACATAGCACTAAAAGTTAAGGATTATATTATGAACGTCGGATTTGTTGCGTAAATGAATATATTATGAATGCACTGGACAGCCAATACTAGCAGGTTAACAACGTATGAACATGTTCACTCTCCAACTTCTGAAGAGTGACTTGTCTGAACAACATTTTGCAAGATGCAGAGCATGCTAGGCAGCTTCATCCTTCTGTAATAGTGATGAACTAGTCGTAAACGAGAGCAATTTATAATCTGCTGGGCAAGGTGACACGGATATTATGATACAAGAGAAATTCTAGACAAGCTCACTCGTGCTTGAATCACGCGGCGCAAGCTGTCATCGCTCAGAATGGTACTCCTCGGTCCCATAATATAAAACGTTTTTTGACACTATAGTAGATGCCTAGATCTCCTCTGCATGGAGGCATGCTATCGTTCGGCACAAGCAAACAACACCTGCGTCAGGGCAGGGAGACCGTCTCTCCCGAAAGGTTTTCACAATTGCAATTGCACCACTACACTAGGTTTTTTTACGGGTGCACCGCCACTACACTGGTTATTGGCCAAGGCCTGCTTTGTTGGGTCAGGGTCAGCCTATACGCCGATGATGTTACTCTGCTTGTGTCTACTATGGCAGCAGATATCCGTTTCGAAAAAAAAAAACTATGGCAGCAGATATTCAAACTACCCAACAAATGTGAAGAGAAGGTAGAAGATGTTAATCATGTGTGCGAAAAATATTTGTGACATTGAAAAATATCAGGCGTATCAGGCGTTTAAATAAATGTATTTGCGATTTAAAAAAACTATACAATGTAAAAAATGTTCATATAATTAAAAAATGTTTCGTACAATAAAAATGTACATTAGACTTTTTTTAAATGTTTACGAGTTTCAAAATTATGTTCATAACATTCAAAAAAATGTGTATACAATGTAAAAACAATTTTCTGTGTGATGTAAACAAATATTTCTTAACATTAAAGAAAATGTATGCGACATTTAAAGAAATAATCTTGCATTTTAAAAATATGGTCGTGACATTTTCAAAAATATTTATACAATGTAAAAAAATGTCCCCGTAGGTCATAAAATGTTTATTTCCGTTAAAAATGTGCATGACATTTTAAGTAAATATTCCTGTGCTTCCAAAAAAATGTTCATCACATTATAAAAATGTTTATCAATGTTCAAAAATTGTTTGTGTAGTTTAAAAAATATTTTATTGGCATTAAAAAAATGTACAATGTGCATTAAAAAAGTTAACTTGTATTTGAAAAAAAAGTCAAAACATGTATTTGATTAAGAAATATTGGTATTATTTGTTGTGATTGCATGTGCTCGACTAATCGACCTGCATCTTGGATGTATGAAATATAGTTTGTATCTATGGTAGAATATCGTGTGCTCCCGTACTTTGGGTGCTACAGTTGTACGAGCTTTTGGGCCGTTGGATATGAGGGGCTGTTGTTCTTGTGCGCAATTCTCAAACTCTTTGAGGGTTTTTGCACGAAAAAATCAGATTCCCAGGAGCCCTTGGAGATCTAACGGCTCTCAAGAACTCGTATCACTGTAGCAGCTGAGGTGCTCCCAGATAGTCTCCCTTGTATTTATAGCATCTAGAGAGACAATTAAACACATGTTAGTCAACAAAGTACCATGATCCGTTGTTTGTTCATCTAAGGGAGCAGAACATGGCGCCTGGTTACCAGCCTCACCGTGCTCCGCCCCAGAAAAAAACACTTTATATGTATTTCGAAAGATGGAACATCTTGTATGTCCCTTATGTATGGCTATGGGGATATCAGTTTTTCCATCTAGCATTAGCTTTTAAAATGCTTCTTCTGCATTGCCCCCTCCCATATATTTTGTAGTTGTCCTCGTTCTTCTAAATGAAAATGGTTCATGCAGACTATTCCATGCGGTATTTCCGTTGTTGTCCATTTATAACTCATGACAAGGTAACACAGATGTTGTGCTTCCTCGTGATAAATATGACCCACATGCATGACCACAAGGAAATATTGCATGAATTGGCTAGTATTGAAAATCCGCATCAATATAAATAGGTGAGGTCGGGAGGGACAGGCATGCATTGCTTGTTCTACTTATTACTCTTTCACAATCCATATGAGATACTGGGGCAAAACAAACACTTCTATCCTTGACACATATTCACAATCGGACACTGATGACTACTCGTGTCCTAGAGGGTATGATATAACCAACCCTCTACGTCGCAGTCGGACATGGAGAAGTGTGGTACCAAGAGAGGTCCTACTGGGTGCAGCCGCAACGTCTCTTTCATTACTGCCTTCAGGTAGGTCAGGCTGCCCAGGTCTTCCTGGGTGGCCAATTCCTTCCCATTGGCGTTGCACCTCCTCACCTCGGTTTGCAGCTTGGACATTACATGGGGTGTCCGCATAAGCCCAACCATGGCATAGTCTAGCGCAATGTAAGTTGTGTGCGTCACAGCTTCAAACATGTCCTATACATATATTTATGTAGAATTGTATTGAATAATTGTTGATACAATATTGTGCCGGTACAAGAAGTATATATAAGAGCCAAGCCGCACATGACCTAGCCTTATTACAAACCGAGTAGGAGTCTTAATCCTACTACAAGTTGTATTCCAACATCCCCCCGCAGTGTCAACGGTAGGCTCGACGACGTTGAGACTGAAACGAATGTCTTGAAACGAAGTAGTCGCCAGGCCTTTAGTAAAGATATTAGCGAACTGAGCAGAAGTAGGCACGTGGAGAACGCAAACTTGACCGAGTGCCACCTTCTCTCGAACAAAATGAATGTCGATCTCAATATGTTTGGTGCGACGGTGTTGAACCAGATTCCCTGACATGTAGACAGCTGAAATATTATCACAGTAAACAAATGGTAGCTTGCTCAATAGGAGGGTGCAGCTCCGACAGCAACTGGCGCAACCAAACCGTATCAGCAACCGCATGAGCCACAGCGCGGTACTCAGCTTCAGCAGACGAGCGGGAGACCGTAACCTACCTTTTTGAAGACCAAGAAACCAAATTGTTACCAAGAAAAACACAAAATCCGGATATGGACCTACGAGTATCTGGACAACCAGCCCAGTCTGCATCAGAGTAAGCTGTCAAGGAGGTGGGAGAGGATTTTTTGATATAAAGTGCTAAGTCTAGTGTGCCTTTGAGATATCGAAGAATACGTTTGAAATGATTGTAGTGTGGAATACGAGGATCATGCATGTATAAACAAGCTCGTTGGATAGGAAAGGAAATTTCAGGACAAGTGAGAGTGAGATACTGAAGTGCACCGGTAAGACGACGATAAAGAGAAGGATCAGAGAAAGGATCACCGTCGACAAAGAATTTGGAACCTGTATCAACAGGGGTACGAGAAGTTTGACAATCAAGCATACGAGCACGAGAAAGAAGATCTATAGTGTACTGACATTGAGACAAGAAAAGACCAGAGGAGTCACGAATAACAGCAATACCTAAGAAGTGGTGAAGAAGACCTAAATCTGTCATAGAGAATTCGTGGCGAAGAAGAGAGATAATGTGATCTAAAAATTGTTGTGAGGAAGCTGTGAGAACAATATCATCAACATATAAAAGAAGGTATGCAGTGTTGGTGTTGTGATGAAAGGTGAAGAGTGAAGTGTCAGCACGGGAAGAGATAAAACCGATGGTTTGAGCATAAGTAGAAAAGCGTTGGAACCAGGCACGTAGTGCTTGTTTAAGACCATGAAGAGATTTCTGAAGAAGACAAACATGATTAGGATAGGAGGAATGTTCGAAGCCAAGAGGTTGTTGACAATAGACTATTTCTTGAAGAGAGCCATGAAGAAAAGCATTTTTGACATCTAGTTGATGAAATGGCCAGGAAGAAGAGACGGTGATGCTAAGGACAGTGTGAATAGTGTTGGGCTTGACAACCGGAGAGAAAGTCTCATCATAATCGATGTCGTCTTGCTGAGAGTAACCATGACATATCCATCGAGCCTTATAACGTGCAAGACTCCCATCAAATTTTAATTTACGGCGAAAAACCCATTTGCCCGAAATGATATTTGTATTGGAAGGACGAGAAACTAACTGTCACGTGTTATTCTGCAGAAGGGCATCATATTCATCTTTCATAGCTGCGGCCCAATTAGGATCTAGGAGTGCGAATGATGTCATTAAGAGTACGAAGAGAATGCTCCGCTTTGCCATTTTGAAGGGAGGTATAAGGACAGGAGAAACGCATGAGAATCCCATATTCTAGAAAGAAATTTCAATTTTTAGTGTTGTCAAATTCACGACCATTATCACATTGTATGAATCTTATAGGGAGCAAAAGTGGACTGAGACATAGCGCTGAAAGTTAAGGAATATATTTTGAATGTCGGATTTGTTGCGTAAAGGAATATATTATGAATGCATTGGACCGCCAATACTAGCAGGTTAACGACATATTAACATGTTCACTCCCCAACTTCTAAAGAGTGACTTGTCTGAACTACATTTTTCAAGATGCAGAGCATGCTAGGCAGCTTCATCCCTCTTTAATAGTGATGAACTAGTCGTAAACGAGAGCAATTTATAATCTGCTGACAAGGTGACACAGATATTATGAGAGCTCGAACACGTCTATTCCACCACCCTGAATGAATGGCCAGGCTTAGTCCTCATCGGCCATCCCTTGATTGTAAAGCTTGAAAATCCAATGCTTCTCGGTGACAACCTCCAGATTCCTTCGGCGGATCTCGGCCATGTACGCTTTGTCTGGGCATTCCACCTCAATCTGCTCAAAAGCCTCCCTGTTCTCTTGCAACACGTGGTGGGAGACCAATCGAGGGTTGAGGTCGACAGCCGTCAGGATGTTGGGGCAGACAAAAGCGAAGTTCAACTTCGTGTTGCTGAAGTAGAGACTCACCACCTTGATGCAGTATGCCCTTACCGCCATCTCCGCCGATTGGAAGGACCCTAGCCAGTACCTACTACCTGTCTTTGTTTCCTTGATTTCAGACACCCAAGTCCCCCACGATTGCTATCACATGCCATGGTACTTCTTCTGCGGTGGTGGCGATAGGTCGGTGAAGGAGCATGATAGGGAGGGGGCGTCGGCCTGCCTCGGCTACGCTAGGCACCGCAGCCTGGATCTGAGTTGCAAATCGGCAGTAGTGGCCTTCGAGAAATAGATCTCGCAATTGACTGCGGCGGCGGCGGTGAGGTGGCTTTCGGAGGGTTGCGGGAGGGCCGACAAAGAGGATTTTGGTGGCAACGACAAAGATGCGGTGCGGGGAATGGGGAGGGTGGTTCTCAGATAAACGGCAACATATGCGAGTAACTTTAAGGATGGGCCATCAGGAGGAGTACAAAATATACTCCTCTAAAGCCTTTAAGAGATCAGCTAAGTCTGGTTTAGGCCCTTAAAACCGAATTTTTACTTCTCTAGCGGGTTTTGAGGGATTGTCTAGAGATGCTTTAAGTGTTAGCTAGTAGCCTAGTACTAGCAATTCCCCTAGAAAAGTTCAGACTAGTACTGTTTCTTGTGTGAGCAGTATCCAACAACGAATCGACCCACCTCTCTCTCTCTCTCTCTCTCTCTCTCTCTCTCTCTCTTAATTGCTATATTTTTTTCATATGAAATAAACTCCATCCTATTTCTAATTAAAGGTGTAAGACATTAAACTTTTACTTTGCTTTTAGTTTTTATATATGATTCATTGATTCGCTCCTTTTCTAAAACCTTTGGAGTTTTTTCCGTCCTTTGTCAATATGTGATTTTAAATATGTTTAATCATTCCTACTTTTCTTATGCTAAACAAAGAACAGCATAGGGATTTCCCTTTTGGTCTCTCGAGTCAATAAAAAGTTAAATAACAATCTTCAGATGCTAAAATGTTGATTTCACTCTCACCCACTCCAATACCACAGGCTCTGCAATGTTATCCACATAATCATTTCACACTGGTTTTATTCAGTTTATTCATTTTCATGTATATATGATATCCTCAGCCATGTTTATTTGAGATGCTATAGAGATGAGATACTCTATTGGGCTAGGGCGACATACTGCTTTGCAACCCCATGACTCGTTTTGAAGAGGAAGGCGAGAATAATAGATTGATTCTAAATACTTGCAACGGCAATGACATAACCAACAAAACAATAGTTTTATTTTCTTTCCTTGGTACCACTTATTAGATTTTTAGAACATTGGCATGTACATATATGGCTGTGAATTTTCCAATATGGTTATGATCTTATATAAGTTGGCATTGATCTTATATATGCTTGTGGTGAAGTTTCTTTCATAGCTATGATTTTAAATATGTTATATATTGGCCATGACATATGAGTATTTGTGAATATTTGTAAACATATGTGATGTTGTGCTTTATAAATATACATTGTTATATTCAACACGACACAGTTTTTGTTGCATGGAATATGACCCACATGGCACCCGGTTCAGCAAGAAGAATATGCGCAATGAGGACTTCTACACACATGGAGAGTCGTAAATCTCTGTTTACGATGAGACACAACAACACAAATGATTATTATTTTCTCCTCCCCGTGTGATGTTGTCAAGTTCGTTGTTGTTTGTAAAGATGCGCTAAGCGGGGCTGGCATCATTATTTGGCGCAGCAGATGGGCCAGAAAGTGCCTCCAGCGAAGATGGACCGGCTGCCTCCTCCCAATCTACAGTTTCAGACCTGAGAGTGCTAGCTTGCAGCTCATTTGAATGTAATTCCTTTTTTTAGTGTTCAGGGAGGTTCTTCATGTGGTGCAAGCACACGGTATAGCCTGGATGTGCAATCTTGTTGCAAACCCACCAACGGCCATTATTCCGGTTACACCGCCGCACTGGGTCCGTGATTATCACTGGCCCGTAATAGTATTCCTTTAGTGGTTCGTCCCCTTCTTCCTCGTCTAGCGTATCAACTTCTTCTTCCATGTCTTGCGCTTCATGAGCACTATCATATCCAAGCACAAAACCAAATAAACAATATAATAATTTCCACATTAAATATAAAAAATATCCAAACGCAAAAGGCTAATGTGCAGAAATTCAGAACATATGCATAAGCATACCATTGATGCCATCAGGACGGAAGCTAGACACTCAAATTAATTAGTAACTTGCTGTTTCTACGTTGATTAAGAACTTGATGATTATAAGGAGATGATCCTACATATTGACCCACTCTAACCGACGCAGAACACTTTTCCACGCTTATATAAGCTAGATGGTTTTCCACGCTTTGCTGCAAAAATGGATTGCAACATTTTTTTTTCAATAAAATTTGGTTGTATGAAACATGAATGTTTGAATTAATAATATATGAACTCAAACTAAATATACATATTTATGGTATAGTAAAAACATACTTATTGAATATAAGTAGCATGTATATTGGCAAAAAAATACCTGCACGTTGAAATTTGAGGAGCTGGCATGTGTAATGAGATGGGATGTGTGCATGTTAAAATAAATTGTAGTGCGGACCAACTGAATAGTGAAAAACTTTTTTCCATGCTTATTGAGGTGAGCTTTTGATAAGGTCACATGTATGCATGTTTAGATAAGTAGAAGTTGCGTGGATCAATTACTTAAGTATATATAGGACTAGTACCAACGGAACCGTTAATGGCATTACCCCAAGTTAAGGCGAATTACTAAAAATATCAGCTAGAATACAAATGACAGATCAAAATTCAATGATCTGACAAGAAATATACTATATACTTAAAGCAGACGATTATGGTGTACGCATCTAATTAGACAATTTGGATTAATCATTTTGTAAGGGTCGTGCTTACGTCTATGGGGCCTAATACATACCTTTCCTTTCTGTAATTCATGTCTAATCTAGAACATATGTATGCAAAATGAAATGCTAGGGCCGGGTAGCACAAGTACCTGGACTCTATTATCAGGCCACACTGGTAGAAAAAGAGGCTTCCGTCCAGCCCCATAAGTCGCGGAACTGCAGGAACCGCGACTAATGAAGCATTTAGTCCCGGTTCGGCAGACGAACCGCGACCAAATGCCTGCGCCCAGGGCGCTCGGTGGCCAGCTGGTGCACGTGAGGGGCTTTAGTCGCGGTTGGCCAGGCCAACCGCGACTAAAGGTGCCCAAAGGCCTTTAGTCGCGGTTGGCCAGGCCAACCGCGACTAAAGCTCCTCCCCTATATATACCAGTTCAGCGCACTCACTTAGCCATTTGGTGCCACTTCTCTTCACAAGCTTCACAAGGGGGTGTAGGTTTGCTTTTGGTTCCTCTTATGCACACAAGGTGTTTGACGAAATGCCCCAAGAGCCACACTTGAGGTTCCTCATTCATTTTTTTTCCTCCTCGATCGCGGTTAGCAACTTGAACCTTTCATGCATGTGTGTCATTGATAAAATATGCATGTGTGTTGTTCATTGTTTAATTTCTATTGTTTATAGCTAGTTAGTTTAACAAATGCATGATGGTTAATTATATATTTTATATTATAATAATGCAGATGAATCGGCAATGGATGTACGGTAACCGACTCTCCCGCGAGTTCACTACGGGTTTGAAAGATTTCCTCGTAGTGGCTAATGCGAACAAGCTGAAGGGTTTTGTTATCTGTCCATGTGTTGACTGTAAGAATCAGAAGGGTTACTCTTCCTCAAGAGAAGTTCACCTGCACCTGCTTCGGCACGGTTTCATGCCAAGCTATAATTGTTGGACCAAGCATGGAGAAAGAGGGGTTATAATGGAAGAAGATGAAGAAGGGGATGATTTCATCGATGAAAGCTATCTTGCTGATTTCGGTGATACTTTCATGGAGGATGCTGAAGGTGAAGGGGAAGGTGAAGGGGAAGGTGAAGGTGAAGAAGAGGCACGTGATGAGACCGTTGATGATCTTGGTCGGACCATTGCTGATGCACGGAGACGCTGCGAAACTGAAAAGGAGAGGGAGAATTTGGATCGCATGTTAGAGGATCACAGAAAGTCGTTGTACCCCGGATGCGATGATGGTCTGAAAAAGCTGGGCTGCACACTGGATTTGCTGAAATGGAAGGCACAGGCAGGTGTAGCTGACTCGGCATTTGAAAACTTGCTGAAAATGTTGAAGAATATGTTTCCAAAGAATAACGAGTTGCCCGCCAGTACGTACGAAGCAAAGAAGGTTGTCTGCCCTCTAGGTTTAAAGGTTCTGAAGATACATGCATGCATCAACGACTGCATCCTCTACCGCGGTGAATACGAGAATTTGAATGAATGCCCGGTATGCACTGCATTGCGTTATAAGATCAGAGGCGATGACCCTGGTGACGATGTTGAGGGCGAGAAACCCAGGAAGAGGGTTCCCGCCAAGGTGATGTGGTATGCTCCTATAATACCACGGTTGAAACGTCTGTTCAGGAACAAAGAGCATGCCAAGTTGTTGCGATGGCACAAAGAGGACCGTAAGTCGGACGGGGAGTTGAGACACACCGCAGATGGAACGCAATGGAGAAAGATCGACAGAGAGTTCAAAGATTTTGCAGCTGACGCAAGGAACATAAGATTTGGTCTAAGTACAGATGGCATGAATCCTTTTGGCGAGCAGAGCTCCAGCCATAGCACCTGGCCCGTGACTCTATGCATCTACAACCTTCCTCCTTGGTTGTGCATGAAGCGGAAGTTCATTATGATGCCAGTGCTCATCCAAGGTCCTAAGCAACCCGGCAACGACATCGATGTGTACCTAAGGCCATTAGTTGATGAACTTTTACAGCTGTGGGGCAGACCTGGTGTCCGTGTGTGGGATGAGCACAAACAAGAGGAATTTGACCTACGAGCGTTGCTTTTCATAACCATCAACGATTGGCCTGCTCTTAGTAACCTTTCGGGACTGTCAAATAAAGGATACAATGCATGCACGCACTGCTTACATGAGACTGAAAGTGTACATTTGCCAAATTGTAAGAAGAACGTGTACCTTGGGCATCGTCGATTTCTTCCGAAAATTCATCCAGTAAGAAAGAAAGGCAAGCATTACAACGGCAAGGCAGATCACCGGCCGAAGCCTGCAGAACGCACTGGTGCTGAGGTATTTGATATGGTCAAGGATTTGAAAGTCATCTTTGGAAAGGGTCCTGGCGGACAATTAGTTCCGAAGGGAGCTGACGGGCACGCAGCCATGTGGAAGAAGAAATCTATATTCTGGGAGCTAGAATATTGGAAAGTCCTAGAAGTCCGCTCTGCAATCGACGTGATGCACGTTACGAAGAATATTTGCGTGAACCTCCTAAGCTTCTTGGGCGTGTATGGGAAGACAAATGATACAAAGGAAGCACGGCAGGACCAGCAACGTTTGAAAGACCCTGATGACCGGCATCCGGAATGGTTTCAAGGTCGTGCCAGCTACGCTCTGACCAAAGAAGAGAAGGTCATCTTTTTTGAATGCCTGAGCAGTATGAAGGTCCCGTCTGGATTCTCGTCCAATATAAAGGGAATAATAAACATGGCGGAGAAAAAGTTCCAAAACCTGAAGTCTCACGACTGCCACGTGATTATGACGCAATTGCTTCCGATTGCTTTGAGGGGGCTCCTGCCGGAAAATGTTCGAGTAGCCATTGTGAAGCTGTGTGCATTCCTCAATGCAATCTCTCAGAAGGTAATCAATCCAGAAGATCTACCACGGTTACAGAACGATGTGGTCCAATGTCTTGTCAGTTTCGAGTTGGTGTTCCCGCCATCCTTCTTCAATATTATGACGCACCTCCTGGTTCACCTAGTCGAAGAGATTTTCATTCTCGGTCCTGTATTTCTACACAATATGTTCCCTTCGAGAGGTTCATGGGAGTATTAAAGAAATATGTTCGTAACCGTGCTAGGCCAGAAGGAAGCATCGCCAAGGGCTATGGAAATGAGGAGGTAATTGAGTTTTGTGTTGACTTTGTTCCTGACCTTAAGTCGATTGGCCTTCCTCTATCGCGGCACGAGGGGAGACTAAGTGGAAAAGGCACGATCGGAAGGAAATCAACGATATGTATGGACAGCCATTCTCTGACTGAAGCACACCACACTGTACTGATCAATTCCAGCTTGGTGGCTCCGTACTTTGAGAAACACAAGAATATTTTACGCTCGGACAACCCGGGGAAGCCTGAATCCTGGATTAGGAAGGCCCACATGGAGACTTTCGGCAGTTGGTTGAGAAAACATTTAATGAATGACCCTCCTTTAAGGTCCCTTTGTTCCGGTGCAAATGGTTCAAGCTAACAGGAGGTGGGGTAAAAGTGGACCAGCAATACGGAATGACAATGGTGGATTTCAACAATCTTGGTTACCTTGACAAACCATTCGTCCTAGCGAAAGATGTCGCTCAGGTTTTCTATGTGAAGGACATGAGTAGCAAACCGAGGAAACGGAAAGATAAGAAAACGATCAGTACATCATGCGATGATCCAAAGCGCCACATTGTTCTTTCAGGGAAAAGAAACATCGTGGGAGTGGAGGACAAGACAGACATGTCAGAAGATTATAATATGTTTGGTGAAATTCCGCCCTTCAAAGTGAACACCGACCCAAGCATTAAGTTAAATGATGAGGATGCTCCATGGATACGGCACAATCGTAAGCAAGCAGGGACACAAGGGAAGAATTGATGTGTAATAATTTATTGTACCAAACTTTGTATTTGGTCGATGAACTGAATGATGTATCAAACCTTTTGTCAAACCTTCAAGGGATTAGTTTTATTTTTCTGATTTTTTTGATATATAATTGTATTTTTAAGATTTTAAAATGAATTAGTTTTATTTTTCTGATTTTAAAAGGAAAAAGGAAGAAGAAGAAAGAAGGAAAAAGGAAAAAAACAGAAGAAAAAAGGAAAAACAGAAGAAAAAAATAAACAGAAGAAAAAAGGAAAAACAGAAGAAAAAACAAACAGAAGAAAAACAAGAAAAAGGAAGAAAAAAACAGAAGAAAAAAATAGAAGAAAAAAGGAAGAAAAAAACAGAAGAAAAACAAGAATTTAAAATGAATTAGTTTTATTTTCTGATTTTTTTGATATATAATTGTATTTTTAAGATTTTAATAACATAAATAAATAAGTAATTAGAAACTTTAATAGCAAAAATAATTATCATAAAGTAAAATAAATAAGTAATTAGAAACAAAATAAAATAAAATAAATAAGCTTTTTGTTGTAAGTAGAAACAAAACAAAATAAATAAAGCAAAAATGAAAACAAAAAACAGGCAAAAAATAAAAAATAAGCCACCTACTGGGCCACCACGGCCTGAATACGACTAGAAACCCATTATTGGGCCAGGATTCAGGCCCGCAGGAAGGCCCAGTAGGCCCACAGGCTAATAGTAACAGAATAGGCCCGTAAGCCTGCATTGGAGAGGAGCTCGAAGTGGTGAGCGCAGCCGCGCTTATAAACCACTGTCGAAGCCTCTCGGCTAGCGAGGTGGGACTAAACATCCCACCGCACCGCGCCAGTGCCAGCACAGACTTTTAGTCGCGGTTGGTGTCGCGGACCGCGACTAAAGCTAGCCTTTAGTCGCGGCCCGCCACACCAACCGCGACTAAAGGCTCTTCCTGCGCAGGAACGAAGCGGCGCCAAAACCCTTTAGTCGCGGTTGGTGTGGCGGACCGCGACTAAAGGCTAGCTTTAGTCGCGGTTGGTGTGGCGGACCGCGACTAAAGGTAGGCTTTAGTCGCGGTCCCCCACACCAACCGCGACTAAAGGTGCGTCTATAAATACTGCACTTGGCAGTTTTGCCACTTCCCATTCTCCACTCTCTCGACGCCGGAGCGCTGCCCCGACGCCGATCGACGCCGACGCCGAAGCGCTGCCCCGACGCCGATCGACGCCGACGCCGACGCCGAAGCGCTGCCCCGTCCCCAGTGAGCGCCGCGCCTCCGCCCGTGCCTGCCCTTGCCCGCCGCCCGACGCCCTGCCGCCCGCCGCCCGCTGGCCCTGGCCGTCCTCCGCGCGCCGCCCGCCGCCCTGCCGCCCGCCGTCCGACGCCCTGCCGCCCGCCGCCCGTCGCGCGCCCTGCCGTCCGACTGCTGGCCGGCGCCGGCCGGCCCTGCTTAAGTAAAAAGAAGAAGAAGAAAACGAAAAAGGAAAAAGGAAGAAGAAGAAAGAAATTAAAACAAATTAAACAGAAGAAAAAACAAAAGAAAACAAAAAACAGAAGAAAAACAAAGGAAGAAGAAAGAAAAAGGAAGAAAGAAAAAAGACAAGAAAGAAAAAGAAAGAAGAAAAAAGAAAGGAAGAAGAAAAACAAAGGAAGAAGAAAAAAAGAAAGAAGAAAAAGGAAGAAGAAAAAAAGAAAAAACAAGAAAGAAAAAGGAAAAAAATGAAAACCAAATAAAAACCAAATGAAAACCAAATGAAAACCAAAAGAAAGAAGAAAGAAAAAGGAAGAAGAAAAAAAGAAGAAGAAAGGAAGAAGAAAGGAAGAAGAAGAAAGAAAGAAAAAAGAAAAAGGAAAGAAGAAGAAAGAAAGAATAGAAAGGAATAAGAAGAAAAGGAAGAAGAAGAAAGAAAGAAGAAAGAAAGAAGAAGAAAGAAGAAGAAAGGGAAGAAGAAAGAAAGAAGAAGAAAGGGAAGAAGAAGAAAGAAAGAAGAAGAAAGGAAAAAGGAAGAAGAAGAAAGAAGAAAGAAGAAAGAGGAAAGAGGAAGAAGAAGAAAGAAGAAAGAAGAAAGAAAGAAGAAAGAAAAAGGAAGAAGAAAAAACTTGATAATTAACAAAAAACCGTAAAATTTGATAATTAACCAAATGGCGAGGGTTATACATGTGTGTTGTCCTCGCCTCCCTCTCCGTGGCGCCGTCGTCTGCCGCCCCGTCTCGCGCTCTACCGCGACACCCTCTCCCACCCCTTCCTCGCCCCCTCCTTTTGCCACCGCCCTTTCGCCACCGCCACCGCCACCGCCCCCCTTCTTCACTTAATTAATTTGTTTTTACTACATGTTTTCAGGACTGACATAATGGCGGACGATAGAGCTGACCCGATTATGGACAACTATGATCCGGACGGTGAAGCACATATGTTCGGCATCATAAACGGCGATATTCAATATGTGCCGACCGGACAAGAAGAAGATGATGTCTCTTCTTATCTGAACCTTGACGGTGAAGATGAAGGGCGCCGTCAGCAAGATGATGCCGAACAAACGTCGATAAACGACGATCTTCAAATGGAAGTAGCAACCACCTCCGGCGCCGAGGTATATATATACATTGAGCCTCTGGTGATACAAACTAACTGATTTGAATAAATATGTGTGTACTAACGGGCGCGACTCTCTTTCTTATTTTAGCCATCGGCCGGATCGTCGAAACAATCGAGTACGTCGTCAAAGCGTGGCGCAACCAAGACGATGAAACAAGGGGAAACATGCACCATCGAGGTTGTCAACAGTGCAACCGGCAGGGCGCTGGAGCCCCGCAAGAACGCCATCAAGTTTGTCAGCCAATGCGGAGCCATTGTTAGAGACAACGTCTCGATCACCGTCCAAGAGTGGAATGAGCCAAAGAAGGCACGAATTGCTGGTTTCACTTTTGTCGATAAGAGAACAAAAAAAGATTGCTTCAAGAAGCTTATGGAACATTTCGTTCTACCTCCGGAATACAACAAATTCGATGAGGAGGGTAACAAGATTGAGGAAAACAAGGAGAGGAGGAGGCTAGTCAAACAGTTCGCTCTTCATAAGATGGCCGACGCATTCCGGAAATTCAAGCAAAATCTAAACCATGACTTTGTCAAGCAGAACAAGACTCCGGATTTCAAAGGACAATATGAGAAACTGAAACATGATTGGCCAGAATTTGTGAAGCAAAAGAAATCGGAGCAGTTCATTCAAATATCGAAAAAAAATAAGGAAAATGCGGCTAAGAAGGAGTACAATCATATTATGGGGCCAGGAGGGTATCGCCTTTGGCAGCCTAGGTTGGCGAAGATGGAGAACGAGCTGAGGGCGCGAGAAATCCGTCCAGGTACGGAGGGATGGGACCCAAGGGCCAAAAGCTGGTGGTACGGGCATGGGGGAACGCTGAACCCGGAGACAGGGGAGTGTGTTTACTAGGGCAAAATAATGAAACCCACCCAAGCCCTTATTGACGCAATGAGGGATGCTCAAGAGGGGAAGATCAAGTTCAACAAAGAGAACGACGCACTGACAAAAGCCCTCGGGAATCCTGAACACGGAGGACGTGTACAAGGCATGGGGCACATTCCGTGGAAAATAGGGTTCCCCCAGAATGATGACCCGTACGGTTACAGAAGCCGTAAGAGAAAGATGGATCGGGAAGCAGATGTTGTGGCGCGGTTGGCATCGGAAATGGATGTGATGAAGAAAACCGTGAGTGTACTAGTAGCCGAAAGAGATGCAGCTTGGGCGCAGCATGAAGATCATCCAGCGGATCTCGATAGCCAGCAGCGGAGAAGCAGCGTGGCTTCCACGGAGGCCCCACCGGCTGGTGCAGATGCACCGACGATCGAAATTACTGCACCGGAGCCTCTGGTGGTCGAAATTACTGCACCGGAGCCTCCTCGCTACCCCGTGGACGATATAAAGGAGACGAAAGAATGTCATCTGTATTATCCTATCGGGAACATGTCCATGAAGGTAGCCATCGGCAGTGCTTTACCATGTTTACCTGGAGCACTCCACCACAACAACCCCATTCAAGATGGCTATGCTCGTGTCACGGTGGAGGACATAGTCCAAGGGTTTGAGGACCTGGAGATTGACATTGCTACACCTGAAGGGGAGAAAAGACTTGGAGATGTCAAGCGCCATTTCATTCTATGGCAAAAGAAGTTTATCAAGTTTCCAGGCGAGGCGCCAAGGACAACAAGTCCACCCCCCTACGGTGGTGGTGGTGGCGGTGGCGGCGGCGGCGGTGGTGGTGGTGGTGGAGGTTCACCTACACCTCCGTCACGTCAGCCGACGCCTCCCAGTCCACAACGTCCGGCGGGTGATCAGACGCCGCCCCCCAGTCCTCGTCCGGCGGGTGATCAGACGCCGCCCCCCAATCCACCTCCGGCAAAGAAGCAGAAGCAGTCCTGGATTATTAACCCGGACCCTTATGTACCTAAGACCACAAAGGTACCGGAGCCATCACTGAAGCCTCTCCCCATAAGGCCTTGGGAACGTAGTGCCGAGGAAACTGCCGCGGCCGCGGCTGCTGATCTTGAGAAATGGAAGGCGGACTGCAAGAAGAAAAGAGAGCCCGAGCCCAAGCCAGTATTTTCTGATGAGCAAAAGAAGTGGGCTAAGTCATTTTTGAGCACACCGTCCCAAGCCGCGAAGAATCTGCCTGAGGACTATGCACGTGAACTTCGTAGGCAGGCACTCATGTTGAAGGAGAAGAAAGGGCGGGCGGATGACCCCGATCCGGAACAAAGTAAACGAGTTGCCCAGCTCGGGGAACAAAGTAAACAATCAATTGCCCCGCTTATAGTGAAAGCCGCCGGTCCGGATGACCCCGATATCATAGCAGCTGCGGCAGCACTTGGATTGACTGCAACGAGTGCCAGAGAACAAGCGGCCAACTTAGGTATTACTCTTCGTGAACTGTTAGGCCTTGATGAGGCGCCAGTGAAGGAGGTAGTAATTACATATGTGAAGAATGGGCCTCTCGTCGAGCCTGCGCAGGAACAGGATCTACCTCCACAAATGAAAGGTCTGCTGAAATGGTACAAGGTTTACATAAAAAATAAAAACGCCAATGAATATATTTATGCGGAAGTTAGACATGAGCATCACTTCAAACATTACTATGTACAAATTCATCTGAGTGAATTGTTCCAGCTTTTTAATCTGCGCGAGCTCGACAAATCTATCATCAGTTGCTACGTTCTGTAAGTGATTTATTTCTACCCCATCTCGTTCATATTGCCTGCACTATATATATGTCCTAACTATATTGTTGTGTCCGCTATTATACATGCAGAATGAAGATTAAGGAATGCAGAGTAAGGAACATCCATGATGTTGGGTTCATTGACCCACACATCGTTAATGGATATGTGTTGCGGCATCACCCCGACGACATGGAGGCAGACCTGTGGCAGTTTCTTACAAAGCAGGAACTCAAAAGTGATATTCTATTTCCTTACCATTTTGGGTGAGTGTTTCTGTCTTGAGCACATTCTCTTTTGTTTACTCCATGCATGGTATGTGGCCGGCTAATCGATGAGTTATGCATGACGTACTGTGCATGTATCGTGTCCGCAGGTTCCACTGGATTCTGCTAGTAATTAAAGTTGACACCTCAGAATGTCTCGTCCACGACTCTCTGAATATGGATCCAAAGCTTTGGGGCGACCTGAGAAAAATGATGCAGAAGTAATTATTTTCATTCATTTGCGCTCTATATCGATCGGCCTATTTCGTTCATTTCCTAATATCAAGTAACTAATAACTCTCTTGTTCATTTAATTTTCTTTGCCTCGTAGGGTTTGGAGACGGTTCGTAGATACAAAGGTCGGTGAATTCAAAAAAGAGCTAGAATTCAAAAAGTCAAAGGCTAAGAATGCTGGGGATATTCAGCCAGCGGGGACCAATCTATGTGGATACTATGTCTGTGAGATGATCCGGAGATACACCTCTGAGCGGGTTCCGAGTGATACCAATGCTCAGAGGAATAACCTCCGGATGATGCTTAGTCCAGAAGCTCGCTTCCGACCACTTCAAGAGGAACTAGCTGGATGGTTCAGGAGGGAAGTCCTCCATCCTAAAGGAGAACACCATTACGAGGACGTAGAACTTTATATGCCTTAAATTATGTATGGAAACTTGTTCAAAATTGTATATGGTCATCCGATGATATTTAATATATACTGTATATTCCTCTTGAATTCTTTTTGGTTCTAATTTCAAATTTGTTTGAAATTGTACAATCATATGCATGTATGTAGTAGCGTAGAATATGTGAAACTCCTTCAAAATTAAAATAAAGCATAAAAGAAGTAAAACAATACAAATTAAACAGAAAACAGGTTTAGGGGGGGCAGGTTTAGGGGGGGGGCTAAAACCCTAAACCTGCGGCGGTCTTTAGTCGCGGTTGGCCAGAAGAACCGCGACTAAAAGTCCTCCGCCCCGATGGCCACCTGACGCCCACGTGGACGGGCCTTTAGTCGCGGTTCTTAAGCAACCGCGACTAAAGGGTGGAGCCTTTAGTCCCGCCTGTTTGGTCGCGGTTGCGCAACCGCGACTAATGGCAGTTGCGAACCGCGACCAAAGGCCCTTTTTCCACCAGTGCCAGTAGTCACCACCAGAGTCTTGTCAGAAGAATCCTCCTCCCCATCAATGGCCACCTGGAAACATTGGACGCCCATGCACGTTAAATTACAAATCGACATCTAACCAAGAAATGGATGGGCCCGGAAATTCTTGCACCACCGGTAAGGAAAAAACAGAGTGATATTTTAGGGACAGGTGTTTCTACTTACCTCTACGGTAGATTCATCCGGAACTGGATTATGTTCCTCGTCCAGATCAAAGTCCATGGGTTGCGCGCTCTCGCCCTCGCGCCCGGCGGTTTCCCCCAACAGAAGCAGGTACTCTACCACTTCGTTTTCAGTAGGCATGGGTGGGGCTTGCTGGGTAAACCAAGAAATGGATGGGTCTGGAAATTCTTGCACCATCGTAGGTAAGGAAAGAACAGAGAGATATTTTAAGGGCAGGTGTTTCTACATACCTCTATGGTAGATTCATCTAGAACTGGATTATGTTCCTCCCCCAGATCAAAGTCCTCGGGGTGCGCGCTCTCGCCCTCGCGGCCGGCGGTTTCCCCCAGCAGAAGCAGGTACTCTGCCACTTCGTTTTCAGTAGGCATGGGTCATCTCCACTTTCGGCATCCGCAGCGTGTTTGCCATTGCCGTCCATAGTTTCCGCGCCATGGGACATCTACAGAGAGCATGGAATGTATCCTCTCGTTCCATTCCGCACAAAGAACAAATATCAGAAATCTCGAGCGCGCTTTCTCTTCTTCTTGTTTTCTAGGGTAGCCAAAGAGTTTGTCGCAACACGCCATGCAAATACACGTACCTTGGGGGGAGAAGGGCACCCTCACACTGTCTTCCAGACGGCACGAGTGCCGTCCGGTGCCCTGCTCGTGGCGCATGCGGTGGTGCTGGTTTGCTCCTCTAGAGCAAGCTTGTACGCGCTTCTCACGCTGAAGATGCCGCGGCCGTCCGGCGCCCAGGAGAGGACGTCATCCAGTCCTCGTGGGCTTGCCTTGATCGCAAGGATGTACTCCACATCAGGAGCCTCGAAGTATTGGTGAAGCAGCTCCACCTTCCATCGGCCATGGTCATCCAGAAGGTCAGCCACACGTCGCAAACGACATGTGCCACGCACTGTGATTGGCCGATACGACGTCGGCCTTGGAATCCATGGGTCACACCAAATACGGATCCTCTCTCCATTGCCCACGCGCCATAGAAGGCCTTTCTTGAGCAGCTCGAGACCATGTTGAATGGCATGCCAAGTAGGCGACGCATTACCTGCAAAAATTGTATCCTCAAGGGACCCATTAGGATAATAATTAGCATTTAGGACTTGGGAACATAAGGAGTCTGGTCTGATTAATAGTCGCCAGGCTTGCCGCGCAAGCAAAGCTTGGTTGAACATTCGAAAGTCACGGAATCCAAGACCTCCCTTTCCCTTTGGTTTAATAATTTTATCCCAAGCCAACCAGTGGGTTTTCCTTTTCCTTGCTTCGATCCCCACCAAAAATTCCACACTAATCGGGTGAGATCATCACATACAGAATATGGCAATTTAAAGACTCCCATGATGTACGTGGGGATCGCTTGGAGGACAGATTTTATAAGTGTTTCCTTTCCCGCATGAGAAAGTGTATCACCCCATGCCATAACACGCTTAGTTAGGCTAGCCTGCAACATCTGAAATTTCCCCCTGTTCATGCGACCATCTGGGGTCGGTAGCCCGAGGTACTTCCCCTCAAAATCTGAATTTTGTACTTGTAGCTCCTGCTTGACCATATTCTGTATCTCCAAAGGGCAGTTGTCCCCAAACTGTATAGAGCATTTGTGCGGATTTATGAGTTGTCCGGTTGCCTTTGCATATCTATGAATGACACCTTTAACATATTGTGCCTGGGCTAGATCAGCTTTGAAAAAAAGGAGTGTATCATCCGCAAACAGGAGGTGTGATACTCCCGGTGCCCGGCTACAAATTTTAACTGGCTGGACAACATGTGCCTCCACTCCCTGTCGTAGCAACATAGAAAGCCCGTCAGCAACAAAGAGAAATAAGAACAGGGACAGGGGGTCACCTTGCCGAAGCCCACGCGACAGTGCAAACGAATCCTATACGCCGATGATGTTACTCTGCTTGTGTCTACTATGGCAGCAGATATCCGTTTCGAAAAAAAAAACTATGGCAGCAGGTATTCAAACTACCAAACAAATGTGAAGAGAAGGTAGAAGATGTTAATCATGTGTGCGAAAAATATTTGTGACACTGAAAAATATCAGGCATTTAAATAAATGTATTCGCCATTTAAAAAACTATACAATGTAAAAAAATGTTCATGTAATTAAAAAACGTTTCGTACAATAAAAAATGTACATTAGATTTTTTTAAATGATTACGAATTTCAAAATTGTGTTCATGACATTCAAAAAAACGTGTATACAATGTAAAAACAATTTTCTGTGTGATGTATACAAATATTTATTAACATTAAAGAATATGTATGCGACATTTAAAGAAATAATCTGGCATTTTAAAAATATGGTCGTGACATTTTCAAAAATATTTATACAATGTAAAAAAATGTCCCTGTAGGTCATAAAATGTTTATTTCCATTAAAAATGTGCATGACATTTTAAGTAAATATTCCTGTGCTTCCAAAAAATGTCCATCACATTATAAAAATGTTTATCAATGTTCAAAAATTGTTCGTGTAGTTTAAAAAATATTTTATTGGCATTTAAAAAACGTACAACGTGCATTAAAAAAGTTAACTTGTATTTGAAAAAAAATCAAAACATGTATTTGATTAAGAAATGTTGGTATTATTTGTTGTGATTGCATGTCCTCGACTAATCGACCTGCATCTTGGATGTATGAATCATAGTTTGTATCTATGGTAGAATATCATGTGCTCCTGTTGAGGGAGTCCTGGATTAGGGGGTATCCGGACGGCCGGACTATAATTTTTGACCGGACTGTTGGACTATGAAGATGCAAGATTGAAGACTTCGTCCCGTGTCCGGATGGGACTTTTCTTGGCGTGGAAGGCAAGCTTGGCAATACGCATATGTAGATCCTCTCCCATTGTAACCGACTCTGTGTAACCCTAGCCCCCTCCGGTGTCTATATAAACCGGAGGGTTTAGTCCGTAGGACACAATCACAACAATCATACCATAGGATAGCTTCTAGGGTTTAGCCTCTCTGATCTCGTGGTAGATCTACTCTTGTATTACCCATATCATCAATATTAATCAAGCAGGAGTAGGGTTTTACCTCCATCGAGAGGGCCCGAACCTGGGTAAAAATATCGTGTCCCTTGTCTCCTGTTACCATCCGCCTAGACGCACAGTTCGGGACTCCCTACCCGAGATCCGCCGGTTTTGACACCGACACCCGTACTTTGGGTGCTACAGTTGTACGAGCTTTTAGGCCGTTGGATATGAGTTGTTGTTGTTCTGGAGCAGATTGAAAGCTACGCCCCTGGCCACAAGGTCAGGTTTGGAAGCTTAAACTACACGGCCGATATCCGCGGAGACTTAATCTTCGACGGATTCGATCCCTTGCCGAGTGCGCCGCACTGTCAAAATTGGCATGATTTAGCTCTGCCGCCGGACAATGTTCAGGAAGTCGCACCTGCAACCGCTCCGACCTTCAATTCAGAGCCAATCGCGCCATCCATGGACAGGTGGCTAGGCCCCGCCATGGAGGCCGCAGCCTCAACGGCGATCGAGCCGGATACCCTTTGCGAGGTCAGTAACTCCAAGCCGGACTCCCCTCCGGACTCCGAGCCGCCTGCACCCTGCCAATCGAATCCGATTGGGCGCCGATCATGGAGTTTACTGCCGCGGATATCTTTCAGCACTCGCCCTTTGGCGACATACTGAATTCACTAAGATCTCTCTCCCTGTCAGGAGAGTCCTGGCCGGATTATGGCTAGCAAGATTGGGATGCGGATGACGAAGAAATTCGGCGCCCACCCACCACCCACTTCGTAGCTACTATCGATGATTTAACCGACATGCTCGACTTCGACTCCGAAGACATCGACGGTATGGATGACGATGCAAGAGACGAACAGGAACCAGCGCCTATAGGGCACTGGAAAGCCACCTCGTCGTATGACATATATATGGTGGACACACCCAAAGAAGGCAATGGCGACGGAACAACGGAGGATGACCCCTCCAAGAAGCAACCTAAGCGCCGGCGTCAGCGGCGCCGCTCTAAGTCCTGCCAAAGCAAAAACGATGATTCCGGCACAGGAGATAATAACACCCCGGACAGTGCCGAAGATAACCCCCTCCAGCAAGATTCAGCATAGGAGGATGGAGAAGCCAGCCCTCATGAGAGAGCGGCAGACAGAGAGGCAGAAGATGATAATTACGTGCCCCCCTCCAAAGATGAGGCAAGCCTCGACGACGACGAATTTGTCGTGCCTGAGGATCCCGTCGAGCAAGAGTGCTTCAAGCGCAGGCTTACGGGCACGGCGAGTAGCCTTAAGAAAAAGCAGCAGCAGCTTAGAGCTGATCAAGACCTGCTAGCTGACAGATGGACTGAAGTCCTTGCGGCCGAGGAATATGAACTCGAACGCCCCTCAAAAAGCTACCCAAAACGCAGGCTGCTCCCCCGGTTAGAGGAGGAAGCACTAAAACCCACATCCCCAGGGTATGATGCGGCTGATCGGCCACCTCGTGGCCGCGATAGAGAGGCCTCTCGGCCCACAGCTCAAGCCGCACCCCGGCGCCACTCAAAAAATACCAAGGTACAGGGAAATACGCTGGACCTGCGAGACATATTGGAGGACAAAGCAAAGCAAGCAAGATCGATCTACGGATCGCGAGGGCGCCCCACCATACGAGACGATAACCGTCATGCCAGATACAGTAAAAGTAAATCCGGCCGGGCCAAACACAACAGACAAGATTCATCCGAGCTGCGTCGTGATATAGCCCAGTACAGAGGCGCCGCACACCCCCTATGCTTCACGGATGAAGTAATGGATCATCAAATCCCAGAGGGTTTCAAACCCATAAATACTGAATCATACGATGGTACAACAGATCCTGCGGTATGGATTGAGGACTACCTCCTGCATATCCACATGGCCCGTGGTGACGATGTACTCCGGGCCCGTCCAATTTGGACCATATACTCGATCGCTCGTGTCAAATAACATGGCACCCCCGACAAGCCAGCCAACCACACCAACAGGGATTGTTGGGTGTTCAAGCTGGACAGCAAGTTAAATGCCGAAAACAAAGACAAGGGGCTACATAGCGATGACGAGGAGGAGCCCCGACCGCCGAACACCATAGTACAGAAGGGGTTTCCCCCACAAGTGCGGACGGTGAACATGATATACGCAACCCATATCCCCAAGAGGGAGCGGAAGCGTGCGTTAAGGGACGTATACGCGTTGGAGCCGGTCGCCCCAAAATTCAACCCATGGTCCTCCTGTCCGATCACTTTCGATCGCAGGGACCACCCCACTAGTATCCGCCACGGCGGATTGGCTGCATTGGTCCTAGACCCAATCATTGACGGATTCCACCTCACTCGAGTCCTTATGGACGGCGGCAGCAGCCTAAACCTGCTTTACCAGGACACAGTGCCAAAAATGGGCATAGATCCCTCAAGGATTAAACCCACAAAAACGACCTTTAAAAGCGTCATACCAGGTGTAGAGGCCCATTGCACAGGCTCAGTCACACTAGAAGTGGTCTTCGGATCTCCGGATAATTTCCGAAGCGAGGAGTTAATGTTCGATATAGTCCCATTCCGTAGTGGCTATCATGCACTACTCGGACAAACCGCATTCGCAAAATTCAATGCGGTGCCGCACTACGCATACCTCAAGCTCAAGATGCCAGGACCTCGGGGGGTCATCACAGTCAATGGAAACACAGAGCGCTCTTTCCGAACCGAGGAGCACACTGCGGCCCTCGCAGCAGAAGTGCAAAGTAGCCTATCAAGGCAATTCTCCAGTCCGGCGATCAGACGTCCGGACACCGTCAAGCGTGCCCGAAGTAATCTGCAACAGGACCGCCTGGCACGTTCTGAGCTCGCATAGCAATACGGCCCCTATCCCATGCCCATACAAATGGCGACACACGTACCACGCGTACTCAATTACGCATTAAAAATACCATGGGCACAGGGGAGGGGCACGACTATGGCACGCCCCGAAACGCGGCTCAACCGCACTAGGGGCTCCCTACTCTGTTATTTTTTCTCTCTTCCAGGACTTTACTCTCTGGAAGCCCAGTCCGGCAATATAATCGCCGAACACACAATGCAAGGACCAGGGGGGGCGGCAGCTACGTCGCATCATGGAACTCCCAGGTGGTCTCTATAACGAGCAAAATACCTGCTTTTACTACCATTCCGCAGCTTACCCTTGGAGGAGACATGTCAAATAGTCCCATTTTTTGCTTATCGCACTACTTGTATCGTTTTGCTTCAATACATCTTTTCGAATAAATAATGCATAGCTTCAGTCTGTTTTGCATTCCTTTTTTATATATGTGTTCATTAATGACACTTTGCAACCGTACACTTTGGTACGTCCAATACACCAGGGGCTTAAGTACCCCACAATACAGTGTGAGAAGTCCGAACACTTTCACAAGTGCGGCAACCCGAACTTATAGCATTATATGCATCGGCTCCGAATCATGTCTTGGGTCAATAGTTGGGTTTGCCCGGCTCCCATGTTTTAGCACCTTACGTTCCGTCATATCGGCTAAGGTAGCACTGGGAGAACTACTGCGATTGTGCCCCGGTTCAGCTGGGCTAAGCACCTCAGTAGAGAAAGCTAAAACTGACCGTCATGATAGGGCGAGAGCTGGTCGCTGTTCGAGAGGTTTTCGAGTCCCTAAAGACTTATGCCACTTAGGGCGAGGAGTCGGCTTTGTCCGGCTTAGGCGTGGATAGCGCCGCGAACTCGGTCTTCCGAATACTAGGGGCTTCGCCAAAATTTAAAATTATAGAATTCTATGGCTAAGTGAGAGTGATAAAGCATTATAGTCCGATTGCCTTGTTCGTTGTGCTGAGCGCCTCCCTCGAAGGACCCAAGAATGGGAAAAAGAGTGCTCAGGTTTATCCCGAACACCCCAGCACTCATGGCTCGGGGGCAGAAGCCGACGACTCGCCATCTCTCAGATTTAATAAACGACCGTACAAAAGGTAATATTTTAAATTCAAACAAGCGTTGCATAGCGCATATGAACAAGTTTTCAGCGTACAGGATCACAAATGCGAGTTCACTCAAAAATTACATCCTTGGCACACTCATCCGCCACAAGGCGGGCACCCTTCAGGACGCCCTCATAGTACATTTCCGGGCGGTGATGCTCCTTGCCCTGCGGTGGCCCGTCCGTCACCAGCTTCTCAGCATCCATCTTGCCCCAGCGAACTTTAACACGGGCAAGTGCCCTACGGGCACCTTCGATGCAGACGGAGTGCTTGATCACCTCAAGCCAAGGGCAGGCGTCCGCAAGCCGTTTCACCAGCCCGAAGTAGCTCCCTAGCATGGCCTCCCGAGGCCATAGCCGGACTATCAGACCCTTCATGGCCTGTTCGGCTGCCTTATGGAGCTCGACCATCTGCTTCAGCTGGTCGCTTAGGGGCACCGGATATCCGGCCTCAGTATACTGAGACCAGAACACCTTCTCCGTCGAGCTCCCCTCCTCGGCTTGGTAGTGCTTTGCGGCATCTGACACACTGCGGGGCAAATCTGCGAACGCTCCTGAAGAACTCCGGACTCGGGTAAGTAACAAGTAATTCACTTTTACATGCTTGCTTTGCATAATGAATGCCTTACCTCCCGCTATCTTCTTTATCGCCTCAATTCCTGGAGGGCCTTTTGGGCTTTGGCCTTGGCATGCCTGGCTCTCTCGAGTGCCGAAGCAAGCTCGGACTCTCGCGTCTTCGAGTCAAGCTCCAGACTCTCGTGTTTTTTCACGAGAGCCTGGAGCTCTTGCTGCACCTCCTCCACCCGCGCCTCCTGTTTTCCTCGCTCGGTGTGCTCCGTGGCCGCTTTGTCTTCGGTCTCGGACAACGCTTGCTTCAGGGTACCAGCCTCACCGTGCTCCGCCCCAGAGAGACAATTAAACACATGTCAGTCAACAAAGTACCATGATCCGTTGTTTGTTCATCTGAGGAGCAGAGCATGGCGCCTGGTTACCAGCCTCACCGTGCTCCGCCCCAGAAAAAACACTTTATACATATTTCGAAAGATGGAACGTCTTGTATGTCCCTTATGTATGGCTATGGGGATATCAGTTTTTCCATCTAGCATTAGCTTTTTAAATGCTGCTTCTGCATTGCCCCCTCCTATATATTTTGTAGTTGTCCTCGTTCTTCTAAATGAAAATGGTTCATGCAGACTATTCCATGCGGTATTTCCGTTGTTGTCCATCTATAACTCATGACAAGGTAACACAGATGTTGTGCTTCCTCGTGATAAATATGACCCACATGCATGACCACAAGGAAATATTGCATGAATTGGATAGTATTGAAAATCCGCATCAATATAAATAGGTGAGGTCGGGAGGGACAGGCATGCATTGCTTGTTCTACTTATTACTCTTTCACAATCCATATGAGATACTGGGGCAAAACAAACACTTCTATCCTTGATACATATTCACAATCGGACATTGATGACTACTCGTGTCCTAGAGGGTATGATATAAGCAACCCTCTACGTCGCAGTTGGACATGGAGAAGTGTGGTACCAAGAGAGGTCCTTCTGGGTGCAGCCGCAACGTCTCTTTCATTACTGCCTACAGGTAGGTCAAGCTGCCCAGGTCTTCCTGGGTGACCAATTCCTTCCCATTGGTGTTCCACCTCCTCACCTCGGTTTGCAGCTTGGACATTACATGGGGTTTCCGCATAAGTTCAACCATGGCATAGTCTAGCGCAATGTAAGTTGTGTGCGTCGCAACTTCAGACATGTCCTATACATATATTTATGTAGAATTGTATTGAATAATTGTTGATACAATATTGTGCCGGTACAAGAAGTATATATAGGGGCCAAGCCGCACCTGACCTAGCCTTATTACAAACCGAGTAGGAGTCTTAATCCTACTACAAGTTGTATTCCAACATCCCCCCGCAGTGTCAACGGTAGGCTCGACAACGTTGAGACTGAAACGAATGTCTTAAAACGAAGTAGTCGCCAGGCCTTTAGTAAAGATATTAGCGAACTGAGCAGAAGTAGGCACGTGGAGAACGCAAACTTGACCGAGAGCCACCTTCTCTCGAACAAAATGAATGTCGATCTCAATATGTTTGGTGTGACGGTGTTGAACTAGATTCCCTGACATGTAGACAGCTGAAATATTATCACAGTAAACAAATGGTAGCTTGCTCAATAGGACGGTGCAGCTCCGGCAGCAACTGGCGCAACCAAACCGTATCAGCAACCGCATGAGCCACAGCGCGGTACTCAGCTTCAGCAGACGAGCGAGAGACCTTAACCTGCCTTTTTGAAGACCAAGAAACCAAATTGTTACCAATAAAAACACAAAATCCGGATGTGGACCTACGAGTATCTGGACAACCAGCCCAGTCTGCATCAGAGTAAGCTGTCAAGGAGGTGGGAGAGGATTTTTTGATATGAAGTGCTAAGTCTAGTGTGCCTTTGAGATATCGAAGAATACGTTTGAAATGATTGTAGTGTGGAATACGAGGATCATGCATGTATAAACAAGCTTGTTGGGTAGCAAAAGAAATTTCAGGACAAGTGTGAGTGAGATACTGAAGTGCACCGGTAAGACGACGATAAAGAGAAGGATCAGAGAAAGGATCACTGTCGACGGAGAGTTTGGAACCTGTATCAACAGGGGTACGGGAAGTTTGACAATCAAGCATACGAGCACGAGAAAGAAGATCTAGAGTGTACTGACAGTGAGACAAGAAAAGACCAAAGGAGTCACGAATAATAGCAATACCTAAGAAGTGGTGAAGAAGACCTAAATCTGTCATAGAGAATTCGTGGCGAAGAAGAGAGATAATATGATCTAAAAATTGTTGTGAGGAAGCTGTGAGGATAATATCATCAACATATAAAATAAGGTAAGCAGTGTTGGTGTTGTGATGAAAGGTCAAGAGTGAAGTGTCAGAACGGGAAGAGATAAAACCGATTGTTTGAGCATAAGTAGAAAAGCGTTGGAACCAGGCACGCGTATCTTGTTTAAGACAATAAAGAGATTTCTAAAGAAGACAAACATGATTAGGATAGGAGGAATTTTCGAAGCCAAGAGTTTGTTGACAATAAACTGTTTCTTGAAGAGAGCCATGAAGAAAAGCATTTTTGACATCTAGTTAATGAATTGGCCTGGAAGAAGAGACGACGATCCTAAGGACAGTGTGAATAGTGTTGGGCTTGACAACTGGAGAGAAAGTCTCATCATAATCGGTGCCGTCTTGCTGAGAGTAACCACGGCATATCCATCGAGCCTTATGACGTGCAAGACTCCCATCAGAATTAAATTTATGGCGAAAAACCCATTTGCCCGAAATGATATTTGTATTGGAAGGACGAGGAACTAACTGCCACGTGTTATTCTGTAGAAGGGCATCATATTCATGTTTCATAGCTGCGGCCCAATTAGGATCTAGGAGAGCTGATTTGTAAGATTTGGTTAGAGAGGAAGGAGATAGAGATGCATGAAGATTGAGACGATCTTTTGCAGGTAAACGAAACCTGGACTTGGCACGTGTGCACATGGTATGATCGTTAGTAGGAGCTGGAACGGGAATAGCATGAGCAGGAAGGGTGGGGGAAGATGTGGTGGACGCGTCCGGCGCAGCGGAGGAAGCGGGCGCGGGAGATGGCGGTGAAGACTGCGGCGGCAGCAGATCTGCCGCGACAGAGTATAATGTGTTTTCCTCTGCCGGGACAGAGGTGATGACAGAAGTGGTCGCGGCAGGATCCGCTTCTGCGTCAGAGAATTCGGCTGCTTTCGCTAGATAGGTCGGCGGGTGAAAGAAGGGAAGATGATTGCGACGAGAGGGACTAGTGGACGGCGTGGGTGAGTTGGGATCTAATTGTTGACGCTCGGAAACGGGAAAAATGTTTTCAGCGGATGTTACATGACGAGACACATGAACATGACCACTAACAAGATCTAGACAACGATAACCCTTGTGCTCATCAGAAAAACCTAGATGGACACACGGGGTAGAGCATGGGGAAAGTTTGTTAGGAGAAGTGGAGTAGGAGTTTGGGAAACAAAGACAACCGAAGACGCGAACGTCGGAGTAATTTGGATGACAGAGAAATGAAGAGAAGTAAGGATTAGTTTGTGGATTAACTTTAAATGGACGAATATTGAGTAAATATGTGGCCGTGTGGAGGTCCTCAGCCTAGAACTTCGGAGGCATAGAAGATGGAGCAAGCAGAGTGCGAATGATGTCATTAAAAATACGAAGAGAATGCTCCGCTTTACCATTTTGAAGAGAGGTATAAGGACAGGAGAAACGCAAGAGAATTCCGTATTGTAGAAAGAAACTTCGATTTTTAAAGTTTTCAAATTCACGACCATTATCACATTGTATGAATCTTATAGTGAGGAAAAAGCGGACCGAGACATAGCACTAAAAGTTAAGGATTATATTATGAACGTCGGATTTGTTGCGTAAATGAATATATTATGAATGCACTGGACCGCCAATACTAGCAGGTTAACAACGTATGAACATGTTCACTCTCCAACTTCTGAAGAGTGACTTGTCTGAACAACATTTTGCAAGATGCAGATCATGCTAGGCAGCTTCATCCTTCTGTAATAGTGATGAACTAGTCGTAAACGAGAGCAATTTATAATCTGCTGGGCAAGGTGACACGGATATTATGATACAAGAGAAATTCTAGACAAGCTCACTCGTGCTTGAATCACGCGGCGCAAGCTGTCATTGCTCAGAATGGTACTCCTCGGTCCCATAATATAAGACGTTTTTTGACACTATAGTAGATGCCTAGATCTCCTCTGCATGGAGGCATGCTATCATTCGGCACAAGCAAACAACACCTGCGTCAGGGCAGGGAGACCGTCTCTCCCGAAAGGTTTTCACAATTGCAATTGCACCACTACACTAGGTTTTTTTACGGGTGCACCGCCACTACACTGGTTATTGGCCAAGGCCTGCTTTGTTGGGTCAGGGTCAGCCTATACGCCGATGATGTTACTCTGCTTGTGTCTACTATGGCAGCAGATATCCGTTTTGAAAAAAAAAACTATGGCAGCAGATATTCAAACTACCCAACAAATGTGAAGAGAAGGTAGAAGATGTTAATCATGTGTGCGAAAAATATTTGTGACATTGAAAAATATCAGGCGTATCAGGCGTTTAAATAAATGTATTTGCGATTTAAAAAAACTATACAATGTAAAAAATGTTCATATAATTAAAAAATGTTTCGTACAATAAAAATGTACATTAGACTTTTTTTAAATGTTTACGAGTTTCAAAATTATGTTCATAACATTCAAAAAAATGTGTATACAATGTAAAAACAATTTTCTGTGTGATGTAAACAAATATTTCTTAACATTAAAGAAAATGTATGCGACATTTAAAGAAATAATCTTGCATTTTAAAAATATGGTCGTGACATTTTCAAAAATATTTATACAATGTAAAAAAATGTCCCCGTAGGTCATAAAATGTTTATTTCCGTTAAAAATGTGCATGACATTTTAAGTAAATATTCCTGTGCTTCCAAAAAATGTTCATCACATTATAAAAATGTTTATCAATGTTCAAAAATTGTTTGTGTAGTTTAAAAAATATTTTATTGGCATTAAAAAAATGTACAATGTGCATTAAAAAAGTTAACTTGTATTTGAAAAAAAGTCAAAACATGTATTTGATTAAGAAATATTGGTATTATTTGTTGTGATTGCATGTGCTCGACTAATCGACCTGCATCTTGGATGTATGAAATATAGTTTGTATCTATGGTAGAATATCGTGTGCTCCCGTACTTTGGGTGCTACAGTTGTACGAGCTTTTGGGCCGTTGGATATGAGGGGCTGTTGTTCTTGTGCGCAATTCTCAAACTCTTTGAGGGTTTTTGCACGAAAAAATCAGATTCCCAGGAGCCCTTGGAGATCTAACGGCTCTCAAGAACTCGTATCACTGTAGCAGCTGAGGTGCTCCCAGATAGTCTCCCTTGTATTTATAGCATCTAGAGAGACAATTAAACACATGTTAGTCAACAAAGTACCATGATCCGTTGTTTGTTCATCAACAATCTAAGGGAGCAGAACATGGCGCCTGGTTACCAGCCTCACCGTGCTCCGCCCCAGAAAAAAACACTTTATATGTATTTCGAAAGATGGAACATCTTGTATGTCCCTTATGTATGGCTATGGGGATATCAGTTTTTCCATCTAGCATTAGCTTTTAAAATGCTTCTTCTGCATTGCCCCCTCCCATATATTTTGTAGTTGTCCTCGTTCTTCTAAATGAAAATGGTTCATGCAGACTATTCCATGCGGTATTTCCGTTGTTGTCCATTTATAACTCATGACAAGGTAACACAGATGTTGTGCTTCCTCGTGATAAATATGACCCACATGCATGACCACAAGGAAATATTGCATGAATTGGCTAGTATTGAAAATCCGCATCAATATAAATAGGTGAGGTCGGGAGGGACAGGCATGCATTGCTTGTTCTACTTATTACTCTTTCACAATCCATATGAGATACTGGGGCAAAACAAACACTTCTATCCTTGACACATATTCACAATCGGACATTGATGACTACTCGTGTCCTAGAGGGTATGATATAACCAACCCTCTACGTCGCAGTCGGACATGGAGAAGTGTGGTACCAAGAGAGGTCCTACTGGGTGCAGCCGCAACGTCTCTTTCATTACTGCCTTCAGGTAGGTCAGGCTGCCCAGGTCTTCCTGGGTGGCCAATTCCTTCCCATTGGCGTTGCACCTCCTCACCTCGGTTTGCAGCTTGGACATTACATGGGGTGTCCGCATAAGCCCAACCATGGCATAGTCTAGCGCAATGTAAGTTGTGTGCGTCACAGCTTCAAACATGTCCTATACATATATTTATGTAGAATTGTATTGAATAATTGTTGATACAATATTGTGCCGGTACAAGAAGTATATATAAGAGCCAAGCCGCACATGACCTAGCCTTATTACAAACCGAGTAGGAGTCTTAATCCTACTACAAGTTGTATTCCAACATCCCCCCGCGGTGTCAACGGTAGGCTCGACGACGTTGAGACTGAAACGAATGTCTTGAAACGAAGTAGTCGCCAGGCCTTTAGTAAAGATATTAGCGAACTGAGCAGAAGTAGGCACGTGGAGAACGCAAACTTGACCGAGAGCCACCTTCTCTCGAACAAAATGAATGTCGATCTCAATATGTTTGGTGCGACGGTGTTGAACCAGATTCCCTGACATGTAGACAGCTGAAATATTATCACAGTAAACAAATGGTAGCTTGCTCAATAGGACGGTGCAGCTCCGACAGCAACTGGCGCAACCAAACCGTATCAGCAACCGCATGAGCCACAGCGCGGTACTCAGCTTCAGCAGACGAGCGGGAGACCGTAACCTACCTTTTTGAAGACCAAGAAACCAAATTGTTACCAAGAAAAACACAAAATCCGGATGTGGACCTACGAGTATCTGGACAACCAGCCCAGTCTGCATCAGAGTAAGCTGTCAAGGAGGTGGGAGAGGATTTTTTGATATAAAGTGCTAAGTCTAGTGTGCCTTTGAGATATCGAAGAATACGTTTGAAATGATTGTAGTGTGGAATACGAGGATCATGCATGTATAAACAAGCCCGTTGGATAGGAAAGGAAATTTCAGGACAAGTGAGAGTGAGATACTGTAGTGCACCGGTAAGACGACGATAAAGAGAAGGATCAGAGAAAGGATCACCGTCGACAGAGAGTTTGGAACCTGTATCAACAGGGGTACGAGAAGTTTGACAATCAAGCATACGAGCACGAGAAAGAAGATCTATAGTGTACTGACATTGAGACAAGAAAAGACCAGAGGAGTCACGAATAACAGCAATACCTAAGAAGTGGTGAAGAAGACCTAAATCTGTCATAGAGAATTCGTGGCGAAGAAGAGAGATAATGTGATCTAAAAATTGTTGTGAGGAAGCTGTGAGAACAATATCATCAACATATAAAAGAAGGTATGCAGTGTTGGTGTTGTGATGAAAGGTGAAGAGTGAAGTGTCAGCACGGGAAGAGATAAAACCGATGGTTTGAGCATAAGTAGAAAAGCGTTGGAACCAGGCACGTAGTGCTTGTTTAAGACCATAAAGAGATTTCTGAAGAAGACAAACATGATTAGGATAGGAGGAATGTTCGAAGCCAAGAGGTTGTTGACAATAGACTATTTCTTGAAGAGAGCCATGAAGAAAAGCATTTTTGACATCTAGTTGATGAAATGGCCAGGAAGAAGAGACGGTGATGCTAAGGACAGTGTGAATAGTGTTGGGCTTGACAACCGGAGAGAAAGTCTCATCATAATCGATGTCGTCTTGCTGAGAGTAACCATGACATATCCATCGAGCCTTATAACGTGCAAGACTCCCATCAAATTTTAATTTACGGCGAAAAACCCATTTGCCCGAAATGATATTTGTATTGGAAGGACGAGAAACTAACTGTCACGTGTTATTCTGCAGAAGGGCATCATATTCATCTTTCATAGCTGCGGCCCAATTAGGATCTAGGAGTGCGAATGATGTCATTAAGAGTACGAAGAGAATGCTCCGCTTTGCCATTTTGAAGGGAGGTATAAGGACAGGAGAAACGCATGAGAATCCCATATTCTAGAAAGAAATTTCAATTTTTAGTGTTGTCAAATTCACGACCATTATCACATTGTATGAATCTTATAGGGAGCAAAAGTGGACTGAGACATAGCGCTGAAAGTTAAGGAATATATTTTGAATGTCGGATTTGTTGCGTAAAGGAATATATTATGAATGCATTGGACCGCCAATACTAGCAGGTTAACGACATATTAACATGTTCACTCCCCAACTTCTAAAGAGTGACTTGTCTGAACTACATTTTTCAAGATGCAGAGCATGCTAGGCAGCTTCATCCCTCTTTAATAGTGATGAACTAGTCGTAAACGAGAGCAATTTATAATCTGCTGACAAGGTGACACAGATATTATGAGAGCTCGAACACGTCTATTCCACCACCCTGAATGAATGGCCAGGCTTAGTCCTCATCGGCCATCCCTTGATTGTAAAGCTTGAAAATCCAATGCTTCTCGGTGACAACCTCCAGATTCCTTCGGCGGATCTCGGCCATGTACGCTTTGTCTGGGCATTCCACCTCAATCTGCTCAAAAGCCTCCCTGTTCTCTTGCAACACGTGGTGGGAGACCAATCGAGGGTTGAGGTCGACAGCCGTCAGGATGTTGGGGCAGACAAAAGCGAAGTTCAACTTCGTGTTGCTGAAGTAGAGACTCACCACCTTGATGCAGTATGCCCTTACCGCCATCTCCGCCGATTGGAAGGACCCTAGCCAGTACCTACTACATGTCTTTGTTTCCTTGATTTCAGACACCCAAGTCCCCCACGATTGCTATCACATGCCATGGTACTTCTTCTGCGGTGGTGGCGATAGGTCGGTGAAGGAGCATGATAGGGAGGGGGCGTCGGCCTGCCTCGGCTACGCTAGGCACCGCAGCCTGGATCTGAGTTGCAAATCGGCAGTAGTGGCCTTCGAGAAATAGATCTCGCAATTGACTGCGGCGGCGGCGGTGAGGTGGCTTTCGGAGGGTTGCGGGAGGGCCGACAAAGAGGATTTTGGTGGCAACGACAAAGATGCGGTGCGGGGAATGGGGAGGGTGGTTCTCAGATAAACGGCAACATATGCGAGTAACTTTAAGGATGGGCCATCAGGAGGAGTACAAAATATACTCCTCTAAAGCCTTTAAGAGATCAGCTAAGTCTGGTTTAGGCCCTTAAAACCGAATTTTTACTTCTCTAGCGGGTTTTGAGGGATTGTCTAGAGATGCTTTAAGTGTTAGCTAGTAGCCTAGTACTAGCAATTCCCCTAGAAAAGTTCAGACTAGTACTGTTTCTTGTGTGAGCAGTATCCAACAACGAATCGACCCACCTCTCTCTCTCTCTCTCTCTCTCTCTCTCTCTCTCTCTCTCTCTCTCTCTCTCTCTCTTAATTGCTATATTTTTTTCATATGAAATAAACTCCATCCTATTTCTAATTAAAGGTGTAAGACATTAAACTTTTACTTTGCTTTTAGTTTTTATATATGATTCATTGATTTGCTCCTTTTCTAAAACCATTGGAGTTTTTTCCGTCCTTTGTCAATATGTGATTTTAAATATGTTTAATCATTCCTACTTTTCTTATGCTAAACAAAGAACAGCATAGGGATTTCCCTTTTGGTCTCTCGAGTCAATAAAAAGTTAAATAACAATCTTCAGATGCTAAAATGTTGATTTCACTCTCACCCACTCCAATACCACAGGCTCTGCAATGTTATCCACATAATCATTTCACACTGGTTTTATTCAGTTTATTCATTTTCATGTATATATTATATCCTCGGCCATGTTTATTTGAGATGCTATAGAGATGAGATACTCTATTGGGCTAGGGCGACATACTGCTTTGCAACCCCATGACTCGTTTTGAAGAGGAAGGCGAGAATAATAGATTGATTCTAAATACTTGCAACGGCAATGACATAACCAACAAAACAATAGTTTTATTTTCTTTCCTTGGTACCACTTATTAGATTTTTAGAACATTGGCATGTACATATATGGCTGTGAATTTTCCAATATGGTTATGATCTTATATAAGTTGGCATTGATCTTATATATGCTTGTGGTGAAGTTTCTTTCATAGCTATGATTTTAAATATGTTATATATTGGCCATGACATATGAGTATTTGTGAATATTTGTAAACATATGTGATGTTGTGCTTTATAAATATACATTGTTATATTCAACACGACACAGTTTTTGTTGCATGGAATATGACCCACATGGCACCCGGTTCAGCAAGAAGAATATGCGCAATGAGGACTTCTACACACATGGAGAGTCGTAAATCTCTGTTTACGATGAGACACAACAACACAAATGATTATTTTTTTCTCCTCCACGTGTGATGTTGTCAAGTTCGTTGTTGTTTGTAAAGATGCGCTAAGCGGGGCTGGCATCATTATTTGGCGCAGCAGATGGGCCAGAAAGTGCCTCCAGCGAAGATGGACCGGCTGCCTCCTCCCAATCTACAGTTTCAGACCTGAGAGTGCTAGCTTGCAGCTCATTTGAATGTAATTCCTTTTTTTAGTGTTCAGGGAGGTTCTTCATGTGGTGCAAGCACACGGTATAGCCTGGATGTGCAATCTTGTTGCAAACCCACCAACGGCCATTATTCCGGTTACACCGCCGCACTGGGTCCGTGATTATCACTGGCCCGTAATAGTATTCCTTTAGTGGTTCGTCCCCTTCTTCCTCGTCTAGCGTATCAACTTCTTCTTCCATGTCTTGCGCTTCATGAGCACTATCATATCCAAGCACAAAACCAAATAAACAATATAATAATTTCCACATTAAATATAAAAAATATCCAAACGCAAAAGGCTAATGTGCAGAAATTCAGAACATATGCATAAGCATACCATTGATGCCATCAGGACGGAAGCTAGACACTCAAATTAATTAGTAACTTGCTGTTTCTACGTTGATTAAGAACTTGATGATTATAAGGAGATGATCCTACATATTGACCCACTCTAACCGACGCAGAACACTTTTCCACGCTTATATAAGCTAGATGGTTTTCCACGCTTTGCTGCAAAAATGGATTGCAACATTTTTTTTTCAATAAAATTTGGTTGTATGAAACATGAATGTTTGAATTAATAATATATGAACTCAAACTAAATATACATATTTATGGTATAGTAAAAACATACTTATTGAATATAAGTAGCATGTATATTGGCAAAAAAATACCTGCACGTTGAAATTTGAGGAGCTGGCATGTGTAATGAGATGGGATGTGTGCATGTTAAAATAAATTGTAGTGCGGACCAACTGAATAGTGAAAAACTTTTTTCCATGCTTATTGAGGTGAGCTTTTGATAAGGTCACATGTATGCATGTTTAGATAAGTAGAAGTTGCGTGGATCAATTACTTAAGTATATATAGGACTAGTACCAACGGAACCGTTAATGGCATTACCCCAAGTTAAGGCGAATTACTAAAAATATCAGCTAGAATACAAATGACAGATCAAAATTCAATGATCTGACAAGAAATATACTATATACTTAAAGCAGACGATTATGGTGTACGCATCTAATTAGACAATTTGGATTAATCATTTTGTAAGGGTCGTGCTTACGTCTATGGGGCCTAATACATACCTTTCCTTTCTGTAATTCATGTCTAATCTAGAACATATGTATGCAAAATGAAATGCTAGGGCCGGGTAGCACAAGTACCTGTACTCTATTATCAGGCCAGTAGTCACCACCAGAGTCTTGTCAGAAGAATCCTCCTCCCCATCAATGGCCACCTGGAAACATTGGACGCCCATGCACGTTAAATTACAAATCGACATCTAACCAAGAAATGGATGGGCCCGGAAATTCTTGCACCACCGGTAAGGAAAAAACAGAGTGATATTTTAGGGACAGGTGTTTCTACTTACCTCTACGGTAGATTCATCCGGAACTGGATTATGTTCCTCGTCCAGATCAAAGTCCATGGGTTGCGCGCTCTCGCCCTCGCGCCCGGCGGTTTCCCCCAACAGAAGCAGGTACTCTACCACTTCGTTTTCAGTAGGCATGGGTGGGGCTTGCTGGGTAAACCAAGAAATGGATGGGTCTGGAAATTCTTGCACCATCGTAGGTAAGGAAAGAACAGAGAGATATTTTAAGGGCAGGTGTTTCTACATACCTCTATGGTAGATTCATCTAGAACTGGATTATGTTCCTCCCCCAGATCAAAGTCCTCGGGGTGCGCGCTCTCGCCCTCGCGGCCGGCGGTTTCCCCCAGCAGAAGCAGGTACTCTGCCACTTCGTTTTCAGTAGGCATGGGTCATCTCCACTTTCGGCATCCGCAGTGTGTTTGCCATTGCCGTCCATAGTTTCCGCGCCATGGGACATCAACAGAGAGCATGGAATGTATCCTCTCGTTCCATTCCGCATAAAGAACAAATATCAGAAATCTCGAGCGCGCTTTCTCTTCTTCTTGTTTTCTAGGGTAGCCAAAGAGTTTGTCGCAACACGCCATGCAAATACACGTACCTTGGGGGGAGAAGGGCACCCCCACACTGTCTTCCAGACGGCACGAGTGCCGTCCGATGCCCTGCTCGTGGCGCATGCGGTGGTGCTGGTTTGCTCCTCTAGAGCAAGCTTGTACGCGCTTCTCACGCTGAAGATGCCGCGGCCGTCCGGCGCCCAGGAGAGGACGTCATCCAGTCCTCGTGGGCTTGCCTTGATCGCAAGGATGTACTCCACATCAGGAGCCTCGAAGTATTGGTGAAGCAGCTCCACCTTCCATCGGCCATGGTCATCCAGAAGGTCAGCCACACGTCGCAGACGACATGTGCCACGCACTGTGATTGGCCGATACGACGTCGGCCTTGGAATCCATGGGTCACACCAAATACGGATCCTCTCTCCATTGCCCACGCGCCATAGAAGGCCTTTCTTGAGCAGCTCGAGACCATGTTGAATGGCATGCCAAGTAGGCGACGCATTACCTGCAAAAATTGTATCCTCAAGGGACCCATTAGGATAATAATTAGCATTTAGGACTTGGGAACATAAGGAGTCTGGTCTGATTAATAGTCGCCAGGCTTGCCGCGCAAGCAAAGCTTGGTTGAACATTCGAAAGTCACGGAATCCAAGACCTCCCTTTCCCTTTGGTTTAATAATTTTATCCCAAGCCAACCAGTGGGTTTTCCTTTTCCTTGCTTCGATCCCCACCAAAAATTCCACACTAATCGGGTGAGATCATCACATACAGAATATGGCAATTTAAAGACTCCCATGATGTACGTGGGGATCGCTTGGAGGACAGATTTTATAAGTGTTTCCTTTCCCGCATGAGAAAGTGTATCACCCCATGCCATAACACGCTTAGTTAGGCTAGCCTGCAACATCTGAAATTTCCCCCTGTTCATGCGACCATCTGGGGTCGGTAGCCCGAGGTACTTCCCCTCAAAATCTGAATTTTGTACTTGTAGCTCCTGCTTGACCATATTCTGTATCTCCAAAGGGCAGTTGTCCCCAAACTGTATAGAGCATTTGTGCGGATTTATGAGTTGTCCGGTTGCCTTTGCATATCTATGAATGACACCTTTAACATATTGTGCCTGGGCTAGATCAGCTTTGAAAAAAAGGAGTGTATCATCCGCAAACAGGAGGTGTGATACTCCCGGTGCCCGGCTACAAATTTTAACTGGCTGGACAGCATGTGCCTCCACTCCCTGTCGTAGCAACATAGAAAGCCCGTCAGCAACAAAGAGAAATAAGAATAGGGACAGGGGGTCACCTTGCCGAAGCCCACGCGACGGTGCAAACGAATCCTATACGCCGATGATGTTACTCTGCTTGTGTCTACTATGGCAGCAGATATCCGTTTCGAAAAAAAAAACTATGGCAGCAGGTATTCAAACTACCAAACAAATGTGAAGAGAAGGTAGAAGATGTTAATCATGTGTGTGAAAAATATTTGTGACACTGAAAAATATCAGGCATTTAAATAAATGTATTCGCCATTTAAAAAACTATACAATGTAAAAAAATGTTCATGTAATTAAAAAACGTTTCGTACAATAAAAAATGTACATTAGATTTTTTTAAATGATTACGAATTTCAAAATTGTGTTCATGACATTCAAAAAAACGTGTATACAATGTAAAAACAATTTTCTGTGTGATGTATACAAATATTTATTAACATTAAAGAATATGTATGCGACATTTAAAGAAATAATCTGGCATTTTAAAAATATGGTCGTGACATTTTCAAAAATATTTATACAATGTAAAAAAATGTCCCTGTAGGTCATAAAATGTTTATTTCCATTAAAAATGTGCATGACATTTTAAGTAAATATTCCTGTGCTTCCAAAAAATGTCCATCACATTATAAAAATGTTTATCAATGTTCAAAAATTGTTCGTGTAGTTTAAAAAATATTTTATTGGCATTTAAAAAACGTACAACGTGCATTAAAAAAGTTAACTTGTATTTGAAAAAAAATCAAAACATGTATTTGATTAAGAAATGTTGGTATTATTTGTTGTGATTGCATGTCCTCGACTAATCGACCTGCATCTTGGATGTATGAATCATAGTTTGTATCTATGGTAGAATATCATGTGCTCCTGTTGAGGGAGTCCTGGATTAGGGGGTATCCGGACGGCCGGACTATAATTTTTGGCCGGACTGTTGGACTATGAAGATGCAAGATTGAAGACTTCGTCCCGTGTCCGGATGGGACTTTTCTTGGCGTGGAAGGCAAGCTTGGCAATACGCATATGTAGATCCTCTCCCATTGTAACCGACTCTGTGTAACCCTAGCCCCCTCCGGTGTCTATATAAACCGGAGGGTTTAGTCCGTAGGACACAATCACAACAATCATACCATAGGATAGCTTCTAGGGTTTAGCCTCTCTGATCTCGTGGTAGATCTACTCTTGTATTACCCATATCATCAATATTAATCAAGCAGGAGTAGGGTTTTACCTCCATCGAGAGGGCCCGAACCTGGGTAAAAATATCGTGTCCCTTGTCTCCTGTTACCATCCGCCTAGACGCACAGTTCGGGACTCCCTACTCGAGATCCGCCGGTTTTGACACCGACACCCGTCCTTTGGGTGCTACAGTTGTACGAGCTTTTAGGCCGTTGGATATGAGTTGTTGTTGTTCTGGAGCAGATTGAAAGCTACGCCCCTGGCCACAAGGTCAGGTTTGGAAGCTTAAACTACACGGCCGATATCCGCGGAGACTTAATCTTCGACGGATTCGATCCCTTGCCGAGTGCGCCGCACTGTCAAAATGGGCATGATTTAGCTCTGCCGCCGGACAATGTTCAGGAAGTCGCACCTGCAACCGCTCCGACCTTCAATTCAGAGCCAATCGCGCCATCCATGGACAGGTGGCTAGGCCCCGCCATGGAGGCCGCAGCCTCAATGGCGATCGAGCCGGATACCCTTTGCGAGGTCAGTAACTCCAAGCCGGACTCCCCTTCGGACTCCGAGCCGCCTGCGCCCTGCCAATCGAATCCGATTGGGCGCCGATCATGGAGTTTACTGCCGCGGATATCTTTCAGCACTCGCCCTTTGGCGACATACTGAATTCACTAAGATCTCTCTCCCTGTCAGGAGAGTCCTGGCCGGATTATGGCTAGCAAGATTGGGATGCGGATGACGAAGAAATTCGGCGCCCACCCACCACCCACTTCGTAGCTACTATCGATGATTTAACCGACATGCTCGACTTCGACTCCGAAGACATCGACGGTATGGATGACGATGCAGGAGACGAACAGGAACCAGCGCCTATAGGGCACTAGAAAGCCACCTCGTCGTATGACATATATATGGTGGACACACCCAAAGAAGGCAATGGCGACGGAACAACGGAGGATGACCCCTCCAAGAAGCAACCTAAGCGCCGGCGTCAGCGGCTCCGCTCTAAGTCCCGCCAAAGCAAAAACGATGATTCCGGCACAGGAGATAATAACACCCCGGACAGTGCCGAAGATAACCCCCTCCAGCAAGATTCAGCATAGGAGGATGGAGAAGCCAGCCCTCATGAGAGAGCGGCAGACAGAGAGGCAGAAGATGATAATTACGTGCCCCCCTCCAAAGATGAGGCAAGCCTCGACGACGACGAATTTGTCGTGCCTGAGGATCCCGTCGAGCAAGAGTGCTTCAAGCGCAGGCTTACGGCCACGGCGAGTAGCCTTAAGAAAAAGCAGCAGCAGCTTAGAGCTGATCAAGACCTGCTAGCTGACAGATGGACTGAAGTCCTTGCGGCCGAGGAATATGAACTCGAACGCCCCTCAAAAAGCTACCCAAAACGCAGGCTGCTCCCCCGGTTAGAGGAGGAAGCACTAAAACCCACATCCCCAGGGTATGATGCGGCTGATCGGCCACCTCGTGGCCGCGATAGAGAGGCCTCTCGGCCCACAGCTCAAGCCGCACCCCGGCGCCACTCAAAAAATACCAAGGTACAGGGAAATACGCTGGACCTGCGAGACATATTGGAGGACAAAGCAAAGCAAGCAAGATCGATCTACGGATCGCGAGGGCGCCCCACCATACGAGACGATAACCGTCATGCCAGATACAGTAAAAGTAAATCCGGCCGGGCCAAACACAACAGACAAGATTCATCCGAGCTGCGTCGTGATATAGCCCAGTACAGAGGCGCCGCACACCCCCTATGCTTCACGGATGAAGTAATGGATCATCAAATCCCAGAGGGTTTCAAACCCATAAATACTGAATCATACGATGGTACAACAGATCCTGCGGTATGGATTGAGGACTACCTCCTGCATATCCACATGGCCCGTGGTGACGATGTACACCCCATCAAGTACCTCCCACTCAAACTTAAAGGACCAGCTCGGCATTGGCTCAACAGCCTGCCAGCAGAATCCATTGGCTGTTGGGAGGATCTGGAAGCCGCATTCCTCGACAACTTCCAGGGCACTTATGTGCTACCGCCAGATGACGATGACTTGAGCCATATAATTCAACAGCTAGAAGAATCGGCCAGGCAATTCTGGACACGGTTCCTAACCAAGAAAAACCAAATCGTCGATTGTCCGGATGCAGAGGCCCTAGCAGCTTTCAAGCACAACATTCGTGACGAATGGCTTGCCCGGCACCTTGGCCGGGAAAAGCCGAAATCTATGGCAGCCCTCACGACGCTCATGACCCGCTTTTGTGCGGGAGAGGAAAGCTGGCTGGCTCACAGCAATAACATATCAAAGAACTCTGGTACTCCGAATACCAAGGACAGCAACGGTAGGTCACGTCGCAACAAACATAAGCGCCGCAACAACGATAACAATACGGAGGATACGGCAGTAAATGCCGGATTCAGAGGCTCCAAACCCGGTCAGCGGAAGAAGCCATTCAAACGAAGTACTCCAGGCCCGTCCAGTTTGGACCATATACTCGATCGCTCGTGTCAAATACATGGCACCCCCGACAAGCCAGCCAACCACACCAACAGGGATTGTTGGGTGTTCAAGCTGGACGGCAAGTTAAATGCCGAAAACAAAGACAAGGGGCTACATAGCGATGACGAGGAGGAGCCCCGACCGCCGAACACCATAGGACAGAAGGGGTTTCCCCCACAAGTGCGGACGGTGAACATGATATACGCAACCCATATCCCCAAGAGGGAGCGGAAGCGTGCGTTAAGGGACGTATACGCGTTGGAGCCGGTCGCCCCAAAATTCAACCCATGGTCCTCCTGTCCGATCACTTTCGATCGCAGGGACCACCCCACTAGTATCCGCCACGGCGGATTTGCTGCATTGGTCCTAGACCCAATCATTGACGGATTCCACCTCACTCGAGTCCTTATGGACGGCGGCAACAGCCTAAACCTGCTTTACCAGGACACAGTGCCAAAAATGGGCATAGATCCCTCAAGGATTAAACCCACAAAAACGACCTTTAAAAGCGTCATACCAGGTGTAGAGCCCATTGCATAGGCTCAGTCACACTAGAAGTGGTCTTCGGATCTCCGGATAATTTCCGAAGCGAGGAGTTAATGTTCGATATAGTCCCATTCCGTAGTGGCTATCATGCACTACTCGGACAAACCGCATTCGCAAAATTCAATGCGGTGCCGCACTACGCACACCTCAAGCTCAAGATGCCAGGACCTCGGGGGGTCATCACAGTCAATGGAAACACAGAGCGCTCTTTCCGAACCGAGGAGCACACTGCGGCCCTCGCAGCAGAAGTGCAAAGTAGCCTATCAAGGCAATTCTCCAGTCCGGCGATCAGACGTCCGGACACCGTCAAGCGTGCCCGAAGTAATCTGCAACAGGACCGCCTGGCACGTTCTGAGCTCGCATAGCAATACGGCCCCTATCCCATGCCCATACAAATGGCGACACACGTACCACGCGTACTCAATTACGCATTAAAAATACCATGGGCACAGGGGAGGGGCACGACTATGGCACGCCCCGAAACGCGGCTCAACCGCACTAGGGGCTCCCTACTCTGTTATTTTTTCTCTCTTCCAGGACTTTACTCTCTGGAAGCCCAGTCCGGCAATATAATCGCCGAACACACAATGCAAGGACCAGGGGGCGGCAGCTACGTCGCATCATGGAACTCCCAGGTGGTCTCTATAACGAGCAAAATACCTGCCTTTACTACCATTCCGCAGCTTACCCTTGGAGGAGACATGTCAAATAGTCCCATTTTTTGCTTATCGCACTACTTGTATCGTTTTGCTTCAATACATCTTTTCGAATAAATAATGCATAGCTTCAGTCTGTTTTGCATTCCTTTTCTATATATGTGTTCATTAATGACACTTTGCAACCGTACACTTTGGTACGTCCAATACACCAGGGGCTTAAGTACCCCACAATACAGTGTGAGAAGTCCGAACACTTTCACAAGTGCGGCAACCCGAACTTATAGCATTATATGCATCGGCTCCGAATCATGTCTTGGGTCAATAGTTGGGTTTGCCCGGCTCCCATGTTTTAGCACCTTACGTTCCGTCATATCGGCTAAGGTAGCACTGGGAGAACTACTGCGATTGTGCCCCGGTTCAGCTGGGCTAAGCACCTCAGTAGAGAAAGCTAAAACTGACCGTCATGATAGGGCGAGAGCTGGTCGCTGTTCGAGAGGTTTTCGAGTCCCTAAAGACTTATGCCACTTAGGGCGAGGAGTCGGCTTTGTCCGGCTTAGGCGTGGATAGCGTCGCGAACTCGGTCTTCCGAATACTAGGGGCTTCGCCAAAATTTAAAATTATAGAATTCTATGGCTAAGTGAGAGTGATAAAGCATTATAGTCCGATTGCCTTGTTCGTTGTGCTGAACGCCTCCCTCGAAGGACCCAAGAATGGGAAAAAGAGTGCTCAGGTTTATCCCGAACACCCCAGCACTCATGGCTCGGGGGCAGAAGCCGACGACTCGCCATCTCTCAGATTTAATAAACGACCGCACAAAAGGTAATATTTTAAATTCAAACAAGCGTTGCATAGCGCATATGAACAAGTTTTCAGCGTACAGGATCACAAATGCGAGTTCACTCAAAAATTACATCCTTGGCACACTCATCCGCCACAAGGCGGGCACCCTTCAGGACGCCCTCATAGTACATTTCCGGGCGGTGATGCTCCTTGCCCTGCGGTGGCCCGTCCGTCACCAGCTTCTCAGCATCCATCTTGCCCCAGCGAACTTTAACACGGGCAAGTGCCCTACGGGCACCTTCGATGCAGACGGAGCGCTTGATCACCTCAAGCCAAGGGCAGGCGTCCGCAAGCCGTTTCACCAGCCCGAAGTAGCTCCCTAGCATGGCCTCCCGAGGCCATAGCCGGACTATCAGACCCTTCATGGCCTGTTCGGCTGCCTTATGGAGCTCGACCATCTGCTTCAGCTGGTCGCTTAGGGGCACCGGATGTCCGGCCTCAGTATACTGAGACCAGAACACCTTCTCCGTCGAGCTCCCCTCCTCGGCTCGGTAGTGCTTTGCGGCATCTGACACACTGCGGGGCAAATCTGCGAACGCTCCTGAAGAACTCCGGACTCGGGTAAGTAACAAGTAATTCACTTTTACATGCTTGCTTTGCATAATGAATGCCTTACCTCCCGCTATCTTCTTTATCGCCTCAATTCCTGGAGGGCCTTTTGGGCTTTGGCCTTGGCATGCCTGGCTCTCTCGAGTGCCGAAGCAAGCTCGGACTCTCGCGTCTTCGAGTCAAGCTCCAGACTCTCGTGTTTTTTCACGAGAGCCTGGAGCTCTTGCTGCACCTCCTCCACCCGCGCCTCCTGTTTTCCTCGCTCGGTGTGCTCCGTGGCCGCTTTGTCTTCGGTCTCGGACAACGCTTGCTTCAGGGTCGCCACCTCGGTTGTGGCCCCTGCCATAGTCACGATGATCCTGTTATTTTTTGCAACCAAGTCTTTTCTATATACTTACATAAGGTATTGAAGCAAATATGCCCTAGAGGCAATAATAAAGTTATTATTTATTTCCTTAATTCATGATAAATGTTTATTATTCATGCTAGAATTGTATTAACCGGAAACATAATACATGTGTGAATACATAGGCAAAACAGAGTGTCACTAGTATGCCTCTACTTGACTAGCTCATTAATCAAAGATGGTTATGTTTCCTAACCATAGACAAGGAGTTGTTATTTGATTAATGGGATCACATCATTAGGAGAATGATCTGATTGACTTGACCCATTCCGTTAGCTTAGCACTTGATCGTGTTGTTTGTTGCTATTGCTTTCTTCATGACTTATACATGTTCCTATGACTATGAGATTATGCAACTCCCGTTTACCGGAGGAACACTTTGTGTGCTACCAAACGTCACAACGTAACTGGATGATTATAAAGGTGCTCTATAGGTGTCTCCAAAGTTAAATGTTGGGTTGGCGTATTTCAAGATTAGGATTTGTCACTCCGATTGTCGGAGAGGTATCTCTGGGCCCTCTCGGTAATGCACATCACTTAAGCCTTGCAAGCATTGCAACTAATGAGTTAGTTACAAGATGATGTATTAGGGAACGAGTAAAGAGACTTGCCGGTAACGAGATTGAACTAGGTATTGGATACCGACGATCGAATCTCGGACAAGTAAAATACCGATGACAAAGGGAACAACGTATGTTGTTATGCGGTCTGACCGATAAAGATCTTCGTAGAATGTGTAGGAGCCAATATGGGCATCCAGGTCTCGCTATTGGTTATTGACCAGAGATTTGTCTCAGTCATGTCTACACCGTTCTCGAACCGTAGGGTCCGCACGCTTAAGATTACGATGACAGTTATTATGAGTTTATGTATTTTGATGTACCGAAGTTAGTTCGGAGTCCCGGATGAGATCACGGACATGACGAGGAGTCTCGGAATGGTCGAGACGTAAATATTAATATATTGGACGACTATATTCGGACATCGGAATGGTTCCGAGTGGTTTCGGATAAAACCGGAGTGCCGGAGGGGTTACTGGAACCCCCCGGGGAAGTAATGGGTCTTATTGGGCCTGAGGGGAGAGAGAGGGCAGCAGCCCAGGAGGTGGCGCCCCCCCCCCTCATGGGGAGTCCGAATAGGACTAGGAGGGGGGGCGTGGCCCCCTTTCCCTCTCCCTCTCCCTCTCTTTCCTTCCCCCTCTCTCATCCTAGTTGGACTAGGAAAGGCGAGTCCTACTCCCACTAGGAGGAGGACTCCCCCCTCCCTTTGGCGCGCCCCATAGGGCCGGCCGGCCTCCCCCTTGCTCCTTTATATACGAGGGCAGGGGGGCACCCCAAGACACACAAGTTGATCTTCGTGATCGTTCCTCAGCCGTGTGCGGTGCCCCCCTCCACCATATTCCACCTCGGTCATATTGTCGCGGTGCTTAGCCGAAGCCCTGCGTTGGTAGTACATCAAGATCGTCACCACGCCGTCGTGCTGACGGAACTCGTCCCCGAAGTTTTGCTGGATCGAAACCCGGGGAACGTCATCGAGCTGTACGTGTGTTAAGAACTCGGAGGCGCCAGAGTAACGGCGCTTGGATCGGTCGGATCGGGAAGACGTACGACTACTTCATCTACGTTGCGTCAACGCTTCCGCTTCGGTCTACGAGGGTACGTAGACAACACTCTCCCCTCTCGTTGCTATGCATCACCATGATCTTGCGTGTGCATAGGAAATTTTTTGAAATTACTACGTTCCCCAACAGTGGCATCCGAGCCTAGGTTTTTATGGTTTGATGTTTTGCACGAGTAGAACACAAGTGAGTTGTGGGCGATATAAGTCATACTGCCTACCAGCATGTCATATTTTGGTTTGGCGGTATTGTTGGATGAAGCGGCCCGGACCGACATTACGCGTACGCTTACGCGAGACTGGTTCTACCGCCGTGCTTTGCACACAGGTGGCTGGCGGGTGTCAGTTTCTCCAACTTTAGTTGAACCGATTATGGCTACGCCCGGTCCTTGCGAAGGTTAAAACGGAGTCTATTTGACAAACTATCGTTGTGGTTTTGATGCGTACGTGAGATTGGTTCTTGCTAAAGCCCGTAGCAGCCACGTAAAACTTGCAACAACAAAGTAGAGGACGTCTAACTTGTTTTTGCAGGGCATGTTGTGATGTGATATGGTCAATACATGATGAGATATAAGTTGTTGTATGAATTGATCATGTTTTGTTGAAGTTATCGGCAACTGGCAGAAGCCTTATGGTTGTCTCTTTATTGCATAAGATGCAAGCACCCAATAATTGCTTTACTTTATCGCTGTGCGATAGCAATAGTTGCAAGAGCAATTGTTGGCGAGACGACCATGTGACGGCACATTGATATAGATCAAGATGATGGAGATCATGGTGTCATGCCGGTGACGATGGAAATCATGACGATGCTTTGGAGATGGAGATCAAAGGCGCAAGATGATCATGGCCATATCATGTCACATATTTTGATTGCATATCTTTTATACATCTTATCTTGCTTTGATTGACGGTAGCTTTATAAGATGATCTCTCACTAAATTATCAAGGTATAAGTGTTCTCCCTGAGTATGCACCGTTGCGAAAGTTCTTCGTGCTGAGACACCACGTGATGATCGGGTGTGATAGGTTCTACGTTCAAATACAACGGGTGCAAAACAGTTGCACAAGCGGAATACTCAGGTTAAACTTGACGAGCCTAGCATATAACAGATATGGCCTCGGAACACGGAGACCGAAAGGTCGAGCGTGAATCATATAGTAGATATGATCAACATAGTGATGTTCACCATTGAAACTACTCCATCTCACGTGATGATCGGACATGGTTTAGTTGATATGGATCACGTGATCACTTAGAAGATTAGAGGGATGTCTATCTAAGTGGGAGTTCTTAAGTAATATGATTAATTGAACTTTAATTTATCATGAACTTAGTCCTGGTAGTATTAGCATATCTATGTTGTAGATCAATAGCTCGCGTTGTTGCTTTCATATGTTGATTTTGATATGTTCCTAGAGAAAATTGTGTTGAAAGATGTTAGTAGCAATGATGCAGATTGGATCCGTGATCTGAGGTTTATCCTCATTGCTGCACAGAAGAATTATGTCCTTGATGCACCGCTAGGTGACAGACCTATTGCAGGAGCAGATGCAGACGTTATGAACGTTTGGCTAGATCAATATGATGACTACTTGATAGTTTTGTGCACCATGCTTAACGGCTTAGAATCGGGACTTCAAAGACGTTTTGAACGTCATGGACCATATGAGATGTTCCAGGAGTTGAAGTTGATATTTCAAGCAAATACCCGAGTTGAGAGATATGATGTCTCCAACAAGTTCTATAGCTAAAAGATGGAGGAGAATCGCTCAACTAGTGAGCATGTGCTCAGATTGTCTGGGTACTACAATCGCTTGAATCAAGTGGGAGTTAATCTTCCAGATAAAATAGTGATTGACAGAATTCTCTAGTCACCATCACCAAGTTAGTAGAACTTCGTGATGAACTATAATATGCAAGGGATAACGGAAACAATTCCCAAGCTCTTCGTGATGCTGAAATCGACGAAGGTAGAAATCAAGAAAAACATCAAGTGTTGATGGTTAACAAGACCACTAGTTTCAAGAAAAGGGCAAAGGGAAGAAGGGGAACTTCAAGAAGAACAGCAAGCAAGTTGCTGCTTAAGTGAAGAATCCCAAGTTTGGACCTAAGCCTGAGACTAAGTGCTTCTACTGCAAAGGGACTGGTCACTGGAAGCGGAACTACCCAAGTATTTGGCGGATAAGAGAGGATGGCAAAGTAAACAAAGGTATATTTGATATACATGTTATTGATGTGTACGTTACTAGTGTTTATAGCAACCCCTCGGTATTTGATACTGGTTCAGTTGCTAAGAGTAGTAACTCGAAACAGGAGTTGCAGAATAAACAGAGACTAGTTAAGGGTGAAGTGACGATGTGTGTTGGAAGTAGTTCCAAGATTGATATGATCATCATCGCACACTCCCCTATACTTTCGAGATTAGTGTTGAACCTAAATAAGTGTTATTTGGTTTTTGCGTTGAGCATGAATATGATTTGATCATGTTTATTGCAATACGGTTATTCATTAAAGTCAGAGAATAATTGTTGTTCTGTTTATATGAGTAAAACCTTCAATGGTCATACACCCAATGAAACAAGTTCGTTGGATCTCGGTCGTAGTGATACACATATTCATAGTATTGAAACCAAAAGATGCAAAGTTAATAATGATAGTGCAACTTATTTGTGGCACTGCCGTTTAGGTCATATTGGTGTAAAGCGCATGAAGAAACTCCATGCTGATGGGCTTTTGGAATCACTTGATTATGAATCACTTGATGCTTGCGAACCATGCCTTATGGGCAAGATGACTAAAACGCCGTTCTCCGGAACAATGAAGCAAGCAAAAGATTTGTTGGAAATCATACATACTGATGTATGTGGTCCGATGAATATTAAGGCTTGCAGCAGGTATCATTATTTTCTGACCTTCGCAGATGATTTGAGCAGATATGGGTATATCTACTTGATGAAACATAAGTCTGAAACATTTGAAAAGTTCAAAGAATTTCAGAGTGAAGTGGAAAATCATCGTGACAAGAAAATAAAGTTTCTACGATCTGATCGCGGAGAAAATATTTGAGTTACGAGTTTGGTCTTCAATTAAAACAATGTGGAATAGTTTCACAAACTCATGCCACCTGGAACACCACAGCATAATGGTGCGTCCGAACATCATAACCGTACTTTATTGGATATAGTACAACCTATGATGTCTCTTACCGATCTACCACTATAGTTTTGGGGTTATGCATTAGAGACAACTACATTCACATTAAATAGGGCACCATCTAAATCCGTTGAGACGACACCGTATGAACTATGGTTTAGCATTAAACCTAAGCTGTCGTTTCTTAAAGTTTGGAGTTGCGATGCTTATGTGAAAAAGTTTCATCCTGATAAGCTCGAACCAAATCGGAGAAATGCGTCTTCATAGGATACCCAAAGGAGACTGTTGGGTACACCTTCTATCACAGATCCAAAGGCAAAATCGTTGCTAAGAATGGATCCTTTCTAGAGAAGGAGTTTCTCTCGAAAGAAGTGAGTGGGAGGAAAGTAGAACTTGATGAGGTAACCGTACCTACTCCCGAATTGGAAAGTAGTTCATCACAGAAATCTGTTCCTGTGAATCCTACACCAATTAGTGAGGAGGCTAATGATGATGATCATGTAACTTCAGATCAAGTTACTACAGAACTTCGTAGATCAACCAGAGCATGATCCGCACCAGAGTGGTGCGGTAATCATGTACTGGAAGTCATGTTACTAGACCATGATGAACCTACGAACTATGAGGAAGCAATGATGAGCCCAGATTCCGCGAAATGGTTTGAGGCCATGAAATCTGAGATGAGATCCATGTATGAGAACAAAGTTTGGACTTTGATTGACTTGTCCAATGATCGGCGAGCCATTGAGATTAAATGGATCTTCAAGAGGAAGACGGACGATGATAGTAGTGTTACTATCTACAAAGCTAGAATTGTCGCAAAAGGTTTTCGACAAGTTCAAGGTGTTGACTACGATGAGAGTTTCTCACTCGTATCTATGCTTAAGTCTATCCGAATCATGTTAGCAATTGCCGCATTTTATGAAATCTGGCAAATGGATAAACAAAACTGCATTCCTTAATGGTTTTATTAAAGAAGAGTTGTATATGATGCAACTAGAAGGTTTTGTCGATCCTAAAGGTGTTAACAAAATATGCAAGCTCCAGCGATCCATCTTGTTGGAAATATGCCCTAGAGGCAATAATAAAAGCATTATTATTATATTTCCTTGTTCATGATAATTGTCTTTTATTCATGCTATAATTGTGTTATCCGGAAATCGTAATACATGTGTGAATACTTAGACACCAACATGTCCCTAGTGAGCCTCTAGTTGGCTAGCTCGTTAATCGATAGATAGTCATGGTTTCCTGGCTATGGACATTGGATGTCATTGATAACGAGATCACATCATTGGGAGAATGATGTGATGGACAAGACCCAATCCCAAGCATAGCACAAGATCGTGTAGTTCGTTTTGCTAGAGCTTTTCAATGTCAAGTATCTTTTCCTTAGACCATGAGATCGTGTAACTCCCTGATACCGTAGGAGTGCTTTGGGTGTACCAAACGTCACAACGTAACTAGGTGACTATAAAGGTGCACTACAGGTATCTCCGAAAGTGTCTGTTGGGTTGACACGGATCGAGACTGGGATTTGTCACTCCGTATAACGGAGAGGTATCACAGGGCCCACTCGGTAATGCATCATCATATTGAGCTCAATGTGACCAAGTGTCTGGTCACGGGATCATGCATTGCGGTACGAGTAAAGTGACTTGCCGGTGACGAGACTAAACGAGGTATTGGGATACCAACGATCGAGTCTCGGGCAAGTAATGTACCGATTGACAAAGGGAATTGTATACGGGGTTGCTTGAATCCTTGACATCGTGGTTCATCCGATGAGATCATCGAGGCGCATGTGGGAGCCATCATGGGTATCCAGATCCCGCTGTTGGTTATTGCCCGAGAGTCATCTCGGTCATCTCTGCATGTCTCCCGAACCCGTAGGGTCTACACACTTAAGGTTCGGTGATGCTAGGGTTATTAGGAAGACTTGTATGTGATTACCGAATATTGTTCGGAGTCCCGGATGGGATCCTGGACGTCACGAGGAGTTCCGGAATGGTCCGGAGGTGAAGATTTATGTATGGGAAGTTGTCATACGGACACCGGAAAGTCACGGGGGCATATCGGTATTGTACCGGGGCCACCGGAGGGGTTCCGGGAGTCCACCGGGAGGGGCCACCCCTCTCGGAGGGCCACATGGGCCGCAAGGGGCAGGGAACCAGCCCCTGGTGGGCTGGGCGCGCCCCCCTCCCTTGGGCCCATGCGCCTAGGGTTGGGGGGAAACCCTAGTGGGGGCGCCCCCCTTGCTTGGGGGCAAGTCCCCCCTCCCTGGCCGCCCCCCCCCCTCTAGATCCCATCTAGAGGGGCCGGCCCCCCTTGCCCCTTCCCCTATAAATAGAGGGGTGAGGGGAGGGCTGCACACACAACTCAAGGCGCAGCCCCTCCCCTCCCCAACACCTCTCCTCCTCCGTACGTGCTTGGCGAAGCCCTGTCGGAGTACTGCTGCACCAACATCACCACGCCGTCGTGCTGCCGTTGGAGCAATCTTCCTCAACCTCTCCTTATCCCTTGCTGGATCAAGACGGAGGAGAAGTCATCCGTCCCGTACGTGTGTTGAACGCAGAGGTGCTGACCGTTCAGCACTTGGTCATCGGTGATCCGAATCACGGCGAGTACGACTCCATCATCACCATCCCCTTGAACGCTTCCGCATCCGATCTACAAGTGGTATGTAGATGCAAACTCACTCCCTTGACTCGTTGCTTAGATGAACTCATAGATGGATCTTGGTGAAACCGTAGGAAAAATTTTAATTTTCTGCAACGTTCCCCAACAGTGGCATCATGAGCTAGGTCTATGCGTAGTTCTCTATTGCACGAGTAGAACACAATTTGTTGTCGGCGTAGATGTTGTCAACTCTCTTGCCGTTACTAGTCTTATCTTGCTTCAGCGGTATTGTGGGATGAAGCGGCCCGCACCAACCTTACACGTACGCTTACGTGAGACCGGTTCCACCGACTGACATGCACTAGATGCATAAGGTGGCTGGCGGGTGTCTGTCTCTCCCACTTTAGTTGGAGCGGATTCGATGAAAAGGGTCCTTATGAAGGGTAAATAGAAGTTGACAAATCACGTTGTGGCTTTCACGTAGGTAAGAAAACGTTCTTGCTAGAACACTAATTCAGCCACGTAAAACTTGCAACAACAATTAGAGGACGTCTAACTTGTTTTTGCAGCAAGTGTTTCGTGATGTGATATGGCCAAAGTTGTGATGAATGATGAATGATATATGTGATGTATGAGATCATGTTCTTGTAATAGGAATCACGACTTGCATGTCGATGAGTATGACAACCGGCAGGAGCCATAGGAGTTGTCTTTATTTTTTGTATGACCTGCGTGTCATTGAAGAACGCCATGTAAATTACTTTACTTTATTGCTAAACGTGTTAGCCATAGAAGTAGAAGTAGTCGTTGGCGTGACAACTTCATGAAGACACGATGATGGAGATCATGGTGTCATGCCGGTGACAAGACGATCATGGAGCCCCAAGATGAAGATCAAAGTAGCTATATGATATTGGCCATATCATGTCACTATTATATAATTGCATGTGATGTTTATTATGTTTATGCATCTTGTTTACTTAGAACGACGGTAGTAAATAAGATGATCCCTTACAACAATTTCAAGAAGTGTTCCCCCCCCTAACTGTGCACCGTTGCTAAAGTTCGTCGCTTCTAAGCACCACGTGATGATCGGGTGTGATGGATTCTTACGTTCACATACAACGGGTGTAAGACAGTTTTACACATGCAAAACACTTAGGGTTAACTTGACGAGCCTAGCATGTACAGACATGGCCTCGGAACACAGAGACCGAAAGGTCGAACACGAGTCGTATGGAAGATACGATCAACATGGAGATGTTCACCGACGATGACTAGTCCGTCTCACGTGATGATCGAACACGGCCTAGTCGACTCGGATCGTGTAACACTTAGATGACTAGAGGGATGTCTAATCTGAGTGGGAGTTCATTGAAATAATTTGATTAGATGAACTTAATTATCATGAACTTAGTCTAAAACCTTTTGCAAATATGTCTTGTAGATCAAATGGCCGCCGCTAATGTCAACATGAACTTCAGCGCGTTCCTAGAGAAAACCAAGCTGAAAGATGATGGCAACAACTATACGGACTGGGTCCGGAACCTGAGGATCATCCTCATAGCTGCCAGGAAACAATATGTCCTAGAAGCACCGCTAGGTGAAGCTCCCATCCCAGAGAACCAAGATGTTATGAACGCTTGGCAGGCTCATGCTGATGATTACTCCCTCGTTCAGTGTGGCATGCTTTACAGCTTAGAACCGGGGCTCCAAAAGCGTTTTGAGCATCACGGAGCATATGAGATGTTCGAAGAGCTGAAACTAGTTTTCCAAGCTCATGCCCGGGTCGAGAGATATGAAGTCTCCAACAAGTTCTACAGTTGTAAGATGGAGGAAAATAGTTCTGTCAGTGAACACATCCTCAAGATGTCTAGATTGCACAACCGCTTAACTCAGCTGGAGATTAACCTCCCAGACGAGGCGGTCATTGACAGAATCCTTCAGTTGCTCCCACCAAGCTACAAGAGCTTTGTGATGAACTACAACATGCAGGGGATGGAAAAGACCATTCCTGAATTGTTTGCAATGCTGAAAACAGCGGAGGTTGAAATCAAGAAAGAACATCAAGTGTTGATGGTCAATAAGACCACTAAGTTCAAGAAGGGCAAGGGTAAAAAGAACTTCAAGAAGGACGGCAAGGATGTTGCCGCGCCCGGTAAGCCAGTTGCCGGGAAGAAGTCAAAGAATGGACCCAAGCCTGAGACTGAGTGCTTTTATTGCAAGGGGAAGGGACACTAGAAGCGGAACTGCCCCAAATACTTAGCGGACAAGAAGGCCGGCAACACCAAAGGTATATTTGATATACATGTAATTGATGTGTACCTTACCAGTACTCGTAGTAACTCCTGGGTATTTGATACCGGTGTCGTTGCTCATATTTGTAACTCACAGCAGGAGCTGCGGAATAAACGGAGACTGGCGAAGGACGAGGTGACGATGCGCGTCGGGAATGGTTCCAGAGTCGATGTGATCGTCGTCGGCACGCTGCCTCTACATTTACCTACGGGATTAGTTTTGAACCTTAATAATTGTTATTTAGTGCCAGGTTTGAGCATGAACATTGTATCAGGATCTCGTTTAATGCGAGATGGCTACTCATTTAAATCGGAGAATAATGGTTGTTCTATTTATATGAGAGATATGTTTTATGGTCATGCTCCGATGGTCAATGGTTTATTCTTAATGAATCTCGAGCGTAGTATTACACATATTCATAGTGTGGATGCCAAAAGATGTAAAGTTGATAACGATAGTCCCACATACTGGTGGCACTGCCGCCTTGGTCACATTGGTGTCAAGCGCATGAAGAAGCTCCATGCTGATGGACTTTTAGAGTCTCTTGATTATGAATCATTTGACACATGCGAACCATGCCTCATGGGCAAAATGACCAAGACTCCGTTCTCCGGAACAATGGAGCGAGCAACCAACTTATTGGAAATCATACATACTGATGTGTGCGGTCCAATGAGCGTTGAGGCTCGCGGAGGATATCGTTATGTTCTCACTCTCACTGATGACTTGAGTAGATATGGGTACGTCTACTTGATGAAACACAAGTCTGAGACCTTCGAAAAGTTCAAGGAATTTCAGAATGAGGTAGAGAATCAACGTGACCGAAAGATAAAATTCTTACGATCAGATCGTGGAGGAGAATACTTAAGTCACGAATTTGGTACACACTTAAGGAAATGTGGAATCGTTTCACAACTCACGCCGCCTGGAACACCTCAGCGTAACGGTGTGTCCGAACGTCGTAACCGCACTCTATTGGATATGGTGCGGTCTATGATGTCTCTTACCGATTTACCGCTATCATTTTGGGGATACGCTCTAGAGACAGCTACATTCACTTTAAATAGGGCAACTTCTAAATCCGTTGAGACGACACCGTATGAATTATGGTTTGGGAAGAAACCTAAGCTGTCGTTTCTGAAAGTTTGGGGATGCGATGCTTATGTCAAGAAACTTCAACCTGAAAAGCTCGAACCCAAGTCGGAAAAATGCGTCTTCATAGGATACCCTAAAGAAACCATTGGGTATACCTTCTACTTAAGATCCGAGGGCAAGATCTTTGTTGCCAAGAACGGATGCTTTCTGGAAAAGGAGTTTCTCTCGAAAGAAGTAAGTGGGAGGAAAGTAGAACTCGATGAAGTACTACCTCTTGAACAGGAAAGTAGCGCAGCTCAGGAAAATGTTCCTGTGATGCCTACACCAACCGGAGAGGAAAATAATGATGATGATCAAGGTACTTCGGATCAAGTTACTACTGAACTTCATAGGTCCACAAGGACACGTTCCGCACTAGAGTGGTACGGCAACCCTGTCCTGGAAATCATGTTGTTGGACAACGGTGAACCTTCGAACTATGAAGAAGCGATGGCGGGCCTGGATTCCAACAAATGGCTTGAGGCCATGAAATCCGAGATAGGATCCATGTATGAAAACAAAGTGTGGACTTTGACAGACTTGCCCGATGATCGGCGAGCGATAGAAAACAAATGGATCTTCAAGAAGAAGACGGACGCGGATGGTAATGTAACTATCTATAAAGCTCGACTTGTCGCTAAGGGTTATCGACAAGTTCAAGGGATTGACTAAGATGAGACTTTCTCTCCCGTAGCGAAGCTGAAGTCCGTCCGAATCATGTTAGCGATTGCCGCATACTATGATTATGAGATATGGCAAATGGACGTCAAAACGGCATTCCTTAACGGTTATCTTAAAGAAGAACTGTATATGATGCAGCCGGAAGGTTTTGTCGACCCTAAGAATGCTAACAAGGTGTGCAAGCTCCAGCGATCCATTTATGGGCTGGTGCAAGCATCTCGGAGTTGGAACATTCGCTTTGATGAGATGATCAAAGCGTTTGGGTTTATGCAGACTTATGGAGAAGCCTGCGTTTACAAGAAAGTGAGTGGGAGCTCTGTAGCATTTCTCATATTATATGTAGATGATATACTCTTGATGGGAAATGATATAGAACTTTTGGACAGCATTAAGGCCTACTTGAATAAAAAAATTTCAATGAAGGACCTTGGAGAAGCTGCTTATATATTAGGCATCAAGATCTATAGAGATAGATCAAGACGCCTCATAGGTCTTTCACAAAGCACATACCTTGATAAGATTTTGAAGAAATTCAAAATGGATCAGTCCAAGAAAGGGTTCTTGCCTGTATTGCAAGGTGTGAAATTGAGCTCAGCTCAATGCCCGACCACGGCAAAGGATAAAGAAGAGATGAGTGTCATCCCCTATGCTTCAGCCATAGGATCCATTATGTATGCCATGCTGTGTACCAGACCTGATGTAAACCTTGCCGTAAGTTTGGTAGGTAGGTACCAAAGTAACCCCGGCAAGGAACACTGGACAGCGGTCAAGAATATCCTGAAGTACCTGAAAAGGACAAAGGACATGTTTCTCGTTTATGGAGGTGACGAAGAGCTCGTCGTAAAGGGTTACGTCGACGCTAGCTTCGACACAGATCTGGATGACTCTAAGTCACAGACCGGATACATGTATATGTTGAATGGTGGAGCAGTGAGCTGGTGCAGCTACAAGCAGAGCGTCGTGGCGGGATCTACATGTGAAGCGGAGTACATGGCAGCCTCGGAGGCAGCGCATGAAGCAATTTGGGTGAAGGAGTTCATCACCGACCTAGGAGTCATACCCAATGCGTCGGGGCCGATCAAACTCTTCTGTGACGACACTGGAGCTATTGCACTTGCCAAGGAGCCCAGGTTTCACAAGAAGACCAGGCACATCAAGCGTCGCTTCAACTCCATTCGTGAAAATGTTCAAGATGGATACATAGAAATTTGCAAAGTGCACACGGATCTGAATGTCGCAGATCCGTTGACTAAACCTCTTCCGCGAGCAAAACATGGTCAGCACCAGAACTCTATGGGTGTTCGATTCATCACAATGTAACTAGATTATTGACTCTAGTGCAAGTGGGAGACTGTTGGAAATATGCCCTAGAGGCAATAATAAAAGAATTATTATTATATTTCCTTGTTCATGATAATTGTCTTTTATTCATGCTATAATTGTGTTATCCGGAAATCGTAATACATGTGTGAATACTTAGACACCAACATGTCCCTAGTGAGCCTCTAGTTGGCTAGCTCGTTAATCGATAGATAGTCATGGTTTCCTGGCTATGGACATTGGATGTCATTGATAACGAGATCACATCATTGGGAGAATGATGTGATGGACAAGACCCAATCCCAAGCATAGCAAAAGATCATGTAGTTCGTTTTGCTAGAGCTTTTCAATGTCAAGTATCTTTTCCTTAGACCATGAGATCGTGTAAATCCCGGATACCGTAGGAGTGCTTTGGGTGTACCAAACGTCACAACGTAACTGGGTGACTATAAAGGTGCACTACAGGTATCTCCGAAAGTGTCTGTTGGGTTGACACGGATCGAGACTGGGATTTGTCACTCCGTATAACGGAGAGGTATCACAGGGCCCACTCGGTAATGCATCATCATATTGAGCTCAATGTGACCAAGTGTCTGGTCACGGGATCATGCATTGCGGTACGAGTAAATTGCCGGTGACGAGACTAAACGAGGTATTGGGATACCAACGATCGAGTCTCGGGCAAGTAATGTACCGATTGACAAAGGGAATTGTATACGGGGTTGCTTGAATCCTTGACATCGTGGTTCATCCGATGAGATCATCGAGGAGCATGTGGGAACCATCATGGGTATCCAGATGCCGCTGTTGGTTATTGCCCGAGAGTCATCTCGGTCATGTCTGCATGTCTCCCGAACCCGTAGGGTCTACACACTTAAGGTTCGGTGACGCTAGGGTTATTAGGAAGACTTGTATGTGATTACCGAATATTGTTCGGAGTCCCGGATGGGATCCTGGACGTCACGAGGAGTTCCGGAATGGTCCGGAGGTGAAGATTTATGTATGGGAAGTTGTCATACGGACACCGGAAAGTCACGGGGGCATATCGGTATTGTACCGGGGCCACCGGAGGGGTTCCGGGAGTCCACTAGGAGGGGCCACCCCTCTCGGAGGGCCACATGGGCCGCAAGGGGCAGGGAACCAGCCCCTGGTGGGCTGGGCGCGCCCCCCTCCCTTGGGCCCATGCGCCTAGGGTTGGGGGGAAACCCTAGTGGGGGCGCCCCCTTTGCTTGGGGGGCAAGTCCCCCCTCCCTGGTCGCCGCCCCCCCCCCTCTAGATCCCATCTAGAGGGGCCGGGCCCCCTTGCCCCTTCCCCTATAAATAGAGGGGTGAGGGGAGGGCTGCACACACAACTCAAGGCGCAGCCCCTCCCCTCCCCAACACCTCTCCTCCTCCGTACGTGCTTGGCGAAGCCCTGTCGGAGTACTGCTGCACCAACATCACCACGCCGTCGTGCTGCCGTTGGAGCAATCTTCCTCAACCTCTCCTTCTCCCTTGCTGGATCAAGACGGAGGAGAAGTCATCTGTCCCGTACGTGTGTTGAACACGGAGGTGCTGTCCGTTAAGCACTTGGTCATCGGTGATCCGAATCACGGCGAGTACGACTCCATCATCACCATCCCCTTGAACGCTTCCGCATCCAATCTACAAGTGGTATGTAGATGCAAACTCACTCCCTTGACTCGTTGCTTAGATGAACTCATAGATGGATCTTGGTAAAACCGTAGGAAAAAATTTAATTTTTTGCAACGTTCCCCAACACATCTATGGACTGGTGCAAGCATCTCGGAGTTGTAATACATGCTTTGATAAGTTGATCAAAGCATATAGTTTTATACAGACTTACGATGAAGCCTGTATTTACAAGAAAGTGAGTGGGAGCACTACAACATTTCTGATAAGTATATGTGAATGACATATTGTTGATCGGAAATAATGTAGAATTATTCTGCAAAGCATAAAGGAGTGTTTGAAAGGAGTTTTTTCAAAGAAAGACCTCGGTGAAGCTGCTTACATATTGAGCATCAAGATCTATAGAGATAGATCAAGACGCTTGATAAGTTTTCAATGAGTACATACCTTGACAAGAATTTGAAGTAGTTCAAAATGGAACAGTCAAAGAAAGAGTTCTTGCCTGTGTTACAAGGTGTGAAATTGAGTAAGACTCAAAGCCCGACCACGGCAGAAGATAGAAAGAGAATGAAAGTCATTCCCTATGCCTCAGCCATAGATTCTATAAAGTATGCCATGTTGTGTACCAGATCTATTGTATACCCTACACTGATTTTGGCAAGGGAGTACAATAGTGATCTAGGAGTAGATCACTGGACAGCGGTCAAAATTATCCTTAGTGGAATAAGGATATGTTTCTCGATTATTGACATGACAAAAAGGGTTCGTCGTAAAGGGTTACGTCAATGCAAGTTTTGACACTGATCTGGATGACTCTAAGTCTCGATCTAGATACATATTGAAAGTGGGAGCAATTAGCTAGAGTAGCTCTATGCAGAGCATTGTTGACATAGATATTTGCAAAATACATACGGATCTGAATTTGGCGGACCCGTTGACTAAGATTCTCTCACAAGCAAAACATGATCACACCTTAGTACTCTTTGGGTGTTAATCACATAGCGATGTGAACTAAATTACTGACTCTAGTAAACCCTTTGAGTGTTGGTCACATATCGATGTGAACTATGGGTGTTAATCACATGGTGATGTGAACTATTGCTGGTAAATCACATGGCGATGTGAACTAGATTATTGACTCTAGTGCAAGTGGGAGACTGAAGGAAATATGCCCTAGAGGCAATAATAAAGTTATTATTTATTTCCTTAATTCATGATAAATGTTTATTATTCATGCTAGAATTGTATTAACCGGAAACATAATACATGTGTGAATACATAGACAAAACAGAGTGTCACTAGTATGCCTCTACTTGATTAGCTCATTAATCAAAGATGGTTATGTTTCCTAACCATAGACAAGGAGTTGTTATTTGATTAATGGGATCACATCATTAGGAGAATGATCTGATTGACTTGACCCATTCCATTAGCTTAGCACTTGATCGTGTTGTTTGTTGCTATTGCTTTCTTCATGACTTATACATGTTCCTATGACTATGAGATTATGCAACTCCCGTTTACCGGAGGAACACTTTGTGTGCTACCAAACGTCACAACGTAACTGGGTGATTATAAAGGTGCTCTACAGGTGTCTCCAAAGTTAAATGTTGGGTTGGCGTATTTCAAGATTAGGATTTGTCACTCCGATTGTCGGAGAGGTATCTCTGGGCCCTCTCGGTAATGCACATCACTTAAGCCTTGCAATCATTGCAACTAATGAGTTAGTTGCAAGATGATGTATTACGGAACGAGTAAAGAGACTTGCCGGTAACGAGATTGAACTAGGTATTGGATACCGATGATCGAATCTCGGACAAGTAACATACCGATGACAAAGGGAACAACGTATGTTGTTATGCGGTCTGACCGATAAAGATCTTCGTAGAATGTGTAGGACCCAATATGGGCATCCAGGTCCCGCTATTGGTTATTGACTAGAGATTTGTCTCAGTCATGTCTACACTGTTCTCGAACCGTAGGGTCCGCACGCTTAAGGTTACGATGACAGTTATTATGAGTTTATGTATTTTGATGTACCGAAGTTAGTTCGGAGTCCCGGATGAGATCACGGACATGACGAGGAGTCTCGGAATGGTCGAGACGTAAAGATTAATATATTGCACGACTATATTCGGACATCGGAATGGTTCCGAGTGGTTTCGGATAAAACCGGAGTGCCGGAGGGGTTACCGGAACCCCCCGTGGAAGTAATGGGCCTTATTGGGCCTGAGGGGAGAGAGAGGGCAGCAGCCCAGGAGGTGGCGCCCCCCCTCATGGGGAGTCCGAATAGGACTAGGAGGGGGGGCGTGGCCCCCTTTCCCTCTCCCTCTCCCTCTCTTTCCTTCCCCCTCTCTCTTCCTAGTTGGACTAGGAAAGGGGAGTCCTACTCCCACTAGTAGGAGGACTCCCCCCTCCCTTTGGCGCGCCCCATAGGGCCGGCCGGCCTCCCCCTTGCTCCTTTTTATACGGGGGCAGGGGGCACCCCAAGACACACAAGTTGATCTTCGTGATCGTTCCTCAGCCGTGTGCGGTGCCCCCCTCCACCATATTCCACCTCGGTCATATTGTCGCGGTGCTTAGGCAAAGCCCTGCGTCGGTAGTACATCAAGATCGTCACCATGCCGTCGTGCTGACGGAACTCGTCCCCGAAGTTTTGCTGGATCGAAACCCGGGGAACGTCATCGAGCTGTACGTGTGTTAAGAACTCGGAGGCGCCGGAGTAACGGCGCTTGGATCGGTCGGATCGGGAAGACGTACGACTACTTCCTCTACGTTGCGTCAACGCTTCCGCTTCGGTCTACGAGGGTACGTAGACAACACTCTCCCCTCTCGTTGCTATGCATCACCATGATCTTGCGTGTGCATAGGAATTTTTTTGAAATTACTACGTTCCCCAACAGGTATTACTTACCTTCCTTCTCCTTGAGCTGCTTCTTGGCAAGGTCGAGCTCGTTCTCGGACCGCTCGAGGCTCTGCTTCAACGCATCGACCTCCGCAGTAAGTGCGGCAGAGGTCAGCAGCGCAGCCTACATACCCATATCGACATACTTATGTTAGACTCCTGCGGATAATCTTAGATCCTCAATTCGACTTTTTCTTTGTGAACACCGAACTGAGCATCAGGGGCTACTGTCTATGCGGTAATATTTTTATATTTTTTAAATACATACCTCAAAGCCTGTTAGAAGGCTGGCACAGGCTTCAGTCAGCCCGCTCTTGGCGGACTGAACCTTCTGGATCACCGCACTCATAATAGTGCGGTGCTCCTCGTCGATCGAGGCGCCGTCAAGCACCTCCAGCAAGTTATCCGGTGCCTCTGGTTTGACGGAGGTCACCGACGCGATAGGCTTGCCCTTCTTAGCAGGGGGCCGCCTGCCAGAGTCCGAAACCACCGAAGGCTCCGGTGCGGTGTTCGGCCTAGGGCCGGATTTGGAGCCCTTGGGAGACTTGCTCCCTTTGTGCCTGCAGTCCGGAAGGTCGCCTTGCGGCGCCTCCAGGACCACCTCCCCTCGGCTTGGAACCCTTTGGGACAGCACCTCGGCGTTGTCCGTAGGACGAGGGGTGGAAGCGGTCGGAAGTGAAAAGTATTCACATCCGACGAATCCAAGGAACCACTCGACGATATGTCGACTTGGGCTCGGGGCGGACTACATGATTATATTCGGCGTTAGGAGAAGCTGTGCAATAAAGGAACGCTACGAGTCACTCTAGTGTCTGAATACTTACGACTTCGCCAGGGGCTTGGCCCTGGGCGGCCACTCCTCCTCGCTGTCGGCGGTGTTGGTGGAGTAGTCCGGAGGAAGGGTCCTTCCCTTCTTGGACCCTCCGGCCTCCCCAGTTGGGGCGGCCTTCCTTTTCTTTTCTCCCCCTGCTGGAGGGGGAGAAGCCTCTTTTTCCTCCTCCTCATCTTCGTGGGAGGAGTGCACCTCGGAGTCATCGGATGATGAGTCCGACACCACTGGGCGCCAGGAACTCTTTCGGGTTCCCGTGGCCTTCTTCTTGGCCTTCTTCTCCGGCACCACGTAAGGTGCCGGAACCAGCAGCTCTGCCAAGCGGGCGTCTGCTGGGCCTTCGGGCAAAGGAGCCGGACAGTCGATCTGTCCGGCCATCTCCACCCATTCCTGTCAAAGGTACGGGAGCTTAGATCCCGCATGGAATTAAAACTATAAAGAATGAATACCCTATAAGAGGTAAAACAGCTTACCGCGCCGGCTGGGCGCTTCGTGCAGAATCCGCGATCCTCGGTGACGGGAGGGGGAACCTCGGCGCCCTTGAATAGCACCTTCCAGGCATACTCATGTGTTGTGTCAAAGAGCCTGTTCCGAGTTTGATGCTGGGCCGGGTCGAACTCCCACAAATTGAACGCCCGTTGTTGACACAGGAGGATCCGGCGGACGAGCATGACCTGGACTACGTTGACGAGCTTGAGCTTTCTGCTCACCATGTTTTGGACACATGTTTGGAGCCCGGTCAGCTCTCCCGAACTACCCCAGGACAGGCTCTTTTCTTGCTAGGAGGTTAGCCGCATGGGGATGCCGGATCGAAACTCGGGGGCCGCTGCCCATTTAGGGTCGCGCGGCTCAGTGATGTAGAACCACCCCGATTGCCACTCATTTATGGTCTCCATGTAGGAGCCCTCGAGCCATGTACGTTGGGCATCTTGCCCACCATGGCGCCTCCGCACTCCGCCCGGCGGCCGCTCACTACCTTCGGCTTCACATCGAAGGTCTTCAGCCATAAGCCGAAGTGGGGCTTGGTGCGGAGGAAGGCCTCGCACACGACGATAAACGCCGAGATGTTGAGAATGAAGTTCGGGGCCAGATCGTGGAAATCCAGGCTGTAGTAGAACATGAGCCCCCGGACGAATGAGTGGAGAGGGAATCCCAGTCCGCGGAGGAAATGGGTAAGGAACACTACCCTCTCGTGGGGCCTGGGGGTGGGGATGAGCTGCCCCTCATCTGGGAGCCGGTGCGCGATGTCGTCGGGCAGGTATCCGGCTCTGCTCGGCTTCTTGATATGTCCCTCCGTGAAGGAGGAAACTATTCACCCACTAGTGCAGAACAGGGCAATAGCACCGGTTCGTAAGGCCCTTTAGTGCCGGTTCCATAACCGGCACTAAAGTGTGGTCACTAAAGCCCCCCCTTTAGTACCGGTTCAGCACGAACCGGTGCTAAAGGGCAACCACGTGGCACGAGCCAGCTCCGGGGGCCGGGAGCCCTTTAGTACCGGTTGGTAACACCAACCGGTACTAAAATGTTTGGGGGGTTTTTGGTTTTATGATTTCTTTTTCATTTAATTTTGTGTTTTCCATTTTAATTCTTTTTCGTTTCACCCGCAGATATATATATAATGACTCATGCATGCTTGCATCATACATCATCATATATAAAAATTAACAAGTCCTACTAGCTAATTAATCAAGCATCATCATACAACTTCTACTCGTTATTAATAATAAGATCATACGATCAACATCCTCATAGTCATCGAACCCAACCCTACATAATTGTTCTTAGCACATGATCATCAGTATCAGGTAGGATCGGACCTAAACACACTTAAGGTAAAATAGCATAAAACAATATAGACCCCGACTCCCCATTATGAAGAATGGAGATCATCCTGTCTCCAATTCTTGCGCCTCGCTTCCTTTTGCTTCCAAGAAGTTCCTTACGACTGTCCATACATTTCTTCCATCCTTTGATTGTCATGTCTCCACTTCTTTTAGAAATCCGGTATGGACAGTTGAGATTCGTAGGATGACCTGAATATATGTTCAAAACACGAACGCTGTCGCCATTCTGATACATCAAATGAGGCACACAATCCTCTGGGATAAGCTGTTGAAAAACATAGTAATAACTTCGTAGTTAGCAATGATGTACTAGTTTTAGAAGTATGCAAAAAGATGCACGGATGTCGTAATAGTAAAAAAACTTACCAGGGTATCTCCATGGTAGTTACCGTAGTTCAACACGTGCACTAGTGGCACGTATTGACCATAATGTTGAGGAGTTTGATTGTAGATATTGTAATTCTCAATATCATTACAAAATCCAACCAGATGAGTTTTCTCCTTGTAAGTTAACTCAGAGCCATCGGTGTAGTAAGTTCTATCTACCATCTTCAGCACATTCTTTGATACTTCAAAATAAGCTGTCAATGAAAATAATAAGCTGTCAACTATTTTGAAATGAACAATATAAGTTCTATTAATAATTAACTGTGTTTGAGAAACTCACATAGCAGTAGAACTGGAGGAGTATCAACAAGGACCGAAATGTCCATATTGTCTTGCTCGATTTCAGGATCACCAAGATCCATGGTGACAAGCATACCCTCATCAAAACCATACAATTTGCAAAATGCTTCCCAATTTTTGCAACAAAATGGGTTACGGTCTCAGCATTATACAACTTTACTTCAAAATCCACATCATGATGGGTCCTTAGGTGAATTTTCTTCGTTTCAAAATTTTCATGGTCTTCAAAATCCATCCTCTCCAAGACATAGCGTCTTGCATGGCATGGGATAAACTATACTTGAATTGTAAAAGATGAAAATTACACGTTGAAATAGTTTTAGTCATGCTTAATTATGAAAAAAAACACTTGTCGTCGTTGCGTACCGTTTCAACTTCGAAGGTCTCCTCGAGCTTAATGCTGAAGCACCGACCATCGTCCAGCTCAACGAACCTGTCGCACATACCTCGATCGTCGTGGCCCAGTCGCACTCCCCCGGGAGACTTTCGTCCTCCGATGATGACATTGACTATACATTCATAATTCAAAGACTAAATTAGATCATTATTATTCAACTAATCATATGCATATGCCTTGCATATAGTGCTCTCCAATTTGAGCATTCAATAAGAAAAATCAAATCGCAAAATTAAGTAGTATTCAAATTAGGATGCCTTCAATCATAAGAAAAACTACATCATCTCCATGTGTCCGTACATCGAATATTATCACTAATACACGTCGAATACTATATATCATACATATCGCCAGTACAGCTAGAACCGTAGCGCCCGACGGGTATCGGCGCGTGCGGTGGACACCCAAAGGGAAGGAACCATCACAGGATCATAGCTCCAGTGAGATCGCTGAAGAACCTGCCAGGTATTCTCGAACCTGCCCTCCAACGCAACCATGTAGCGACGGACATGCTCGTCCTCCTCGCTGACACGGTGACGTACCACCTCCGCGGTGTCCGGAAGCCTCGGCACCGTCACTGGCCCACGCGACCGCCACCAAACAAGGATCGGGTCAACGACGGGCTGGCTCCTCACCAACCTACGCCCCCCGGAAGGTAGCACCTCCCAGTACCACCCCGGCGGAGCCCAGTCCCGGACATGGCCCATCTGGTCAAGCAGGTGTCGTCCTCCGCCGACCCGACGACGAGGATGCGGGATAGGCATCGTCCACGTCGATGCGGGAATAATTGCTTTAACTAAAAAAATAAACTAGTTCTATTAATTAATTTTCTTGCTAAAAATAAACTACTTCTATAGTAAAATGAACCAGTTTTATTAAATCAACTAGTTGAACTACTAAGCACTTACTATAATTAAATAGAATAATGTAGTACTTACTAAAAATAAACAAGTTTCCCTAGTTCTAACTAAGTCCATTAAACACTTTCTAAGTAGTACTAATGAAATCTAACATTTATATAAACTCAAAATATATAAAATATTAAATAAACAAAAAACTCATTAACAAATAATATTTTAATTAGATTATCAAATATCAGATATCTAAATTTTCTTACTAAAACTAAACTAGTTATATTAATTATTGAACTAGTTCAAATCTCATATACCTAAATAAACTAGTTCGACAATTTTCTTACTAAAAATAAACTAGTTATATTAATTATTCAACTAATTCAAATCTCTAGTTCGACAATTTTCTATCTAGCTAATTCTAACATTCGATCATCTAATTAACTTTTCTAAAAAATAGAAAATAAGTAAAAAAATGTGTGTGTGTGTGTATGTATATGTGTGCATGTACGTGTACGTATATGTGTGTGTATGTGTGTGTTTCCCCGTACGCCGCCACCCCGTACGTACGAGCGGGGGCGGCGCACGTACGGGCGGGGGCGTACGGGGCGGCGGCGTACGTGTGCGACGACGACGGACGGCGGCGCGAGAGAGACGTATACGTACGTATACCGCGGCGGAACGACGACGGCGGCGCGCGGCGTTCGGGGCGGCGGCGCGAGACGACGACGACGTTGTGCGGCGGCGGGGACGACGACGATGGGCGGCTGCGGGGACGACGATCGACGACGACGCGCGACGGACGACGGGCGGCGACGACGACGACGGGCGACGGGCGCGCGCGAGAGAGGTTGCAGACGAAAGAAATGGAGATCTAACTGAATTTTTGCAAGTCTTGTATATATAGGAGAGGCCTTTAGTACCGGTTGGAGCCACCAACCGGTACTAAAGGCCAACTTTGGCCAGGCCAAGAGGCGGGAAGAGCAGGCCTTTAGTACCGGTTGGTGACTCCAACCGATACTAAAGATCACCCTTTAGTACCGGTTGGAGCCACCAACCGGTACTAAAGGCCTCGCGCTGTCACCCCAAAGTTTAGTCCCACCTCGCCGGACGAAAGGCAGCCGCACTGGTTTATAAACCCAGCAGCGGCTACCTATTCGAACTCCTCTATATAGCAGGCTTGTGGGCCTAAATTCTGCGCGCTGCCCTGTGAGTCTGCTGGGCCTATAAGGCCTGTAATTGCACTCCTGTGTCCTAGCAGGCCCACAGGGCAGCGCCCCAATTTTTTTTGTAGTTTTTTTCTTTTCTGCTATTTTTTCTTCTATTTCTTTCTGTGTAGTTTTTTGTATAGTTTTTTCTTTTCTTTTATATTTATTTTCTTCTATTTATTTGTGAGTAGTTTTTCATCTAGTTTGCCAAAATTCAACATTTTCAGAGTTTATTTTGTAGTGATTTTCAATTTCACGGTCATTTTGTAAACGATTGAAAAATAGCAAATATAATTTTTTCCTTTTCTGCTTTATTTTTTCTTCTATTTATTTCTGAGCAGTTTTTTCTTTTCTGTTTTTTATATAGTTTTTTTCTTTTCAGCAATAGTTTTTTTTTCTTTTGTGCTATTTTTTCTTTTCTGCTATTTTTTCTTTTCTGCAAAACTTGATGGTCAAAGTCTGGAGTTATAACCAAAGTTAAAAAAAAGAAATGCCGACGTGCAATTAGTTTTTGCCATAACAAAAGAAGTCCGGAGTTGTAATAAGTTATTAAAAATAAAAAAGAGGTGTAATGCTCGTTAATTTGCTTCAAGCCTTTCGGAATAGTGTAAACTGCACTACGCATAGCTCCGTGCAATCTACCATATTCCTGAAGGCTTGAAGCTAAGCAACATGAGCATTGAGCCTCTTCTTCATCGTCTCGGCACTCAGGCCTTATAAACCGCTCCTAGTCCCTCTCTCTTGGCGAGGTGGGACTAAAAAACAGCTTCCTAAGCAACTGTAGTACTGGTCATCCTTTAGTACCGGTTGGAGCCACCAACCGGTACTAAAGGTGGTGCGTTTAAAACAGTTATGGCAAATGAAGGCAGAAATGGTTGAAAGTTGATGGCGTCGCTTTGAATGGTGCATACCGAATGCACAAAAAGTCTGGAGTTGTAATAAGTTTAAAAAAATGAAATTCCTTTGTAATAGATGAGTTTAATTTCGTCCGAAACCTGAATACTTTGAGAGAGATTGTCCAGTTTGTGAACGAAGTGCATCCAGTTTTTGCCGTAACCCTCTCTACTTTTTTGAACAATCTATGTGCGTGAAATAATGATACCATGCCAAGTTTCAACTTTTTCAGAGTTCATTTATAGTGCTTTTCAATTTCCAGGTCATTTAGTTCTCAAAATAAATCATTGATGCATGAAAAATAGCAAATGAAGGCAGAAATGGTTGAAAGTTGATGACGTCGCTTTGAATGGTGCATACTGAACGCAAAAAATATAAGAGTTATGTGTACTTTGATCTTATATTTCTTTACAGTCTAAATTGTCAATATGATCATATAACATCAAAAAAAATACTTTGATCATCAATGATCTTTGTGTGTACAATCTGAATTGTCAATATGAGTCATCAACGATTTATAATTAAACCGATGAAGACTCATATTGAGGCCACAAATTCTACACATAGAGTTAAATGAAGACCAAGTGCTTATGATAGTTTGAAAAATAACATATTTAAGGTGGTAAAAGGCTTGTTAGGGGAGCGAGGTGGGACTAAAAACATCCTGCCACAATGTCATTAGTACCGGTTTGTGGTACGAACCGGCACTAAATGGTGATGGTGGGGCCATAGCCTGACCGCAGGCTGACACAGCCTCTTTAGTACCGGTTCGTGGCATGAACCGGTACTAAAGGTTCGCCACGAACCGGTGCTATTGATTGCCCCCACGAACCGGCACTAATGTATACATTAGTGCCGGCTCAAATTCAAACCGGCACTAATGTGCTTCACGTATGACCCTTTTTCTACTAGTGACCTGCCTCTCGCTCCGGACATGGTTGGAGAAGGTTGAGGAAGGAAATGCGGACTTGGGCGCTGGAGCTCAAGTGTGCGAAAATGGATGAGCGAAGGAGGAAGAAGGCGTGGATGAAAAAGGTGAATCCTTATCCCCTTATATGGGCAGACGAAACTATGCGTCCCCACCAGCCTAGTAAAAGTCGCTTATTCCCCAAGCGTCGTAATCAATGGCGCGGTTGGGTTACCCACGTCCGTATTGATGAGAATCCCGTAATAAGGGGACACGATCTCTGCTTCGACAAGACGTGCCAAGGAAACCGCCTCGCAAAACGCGCTAAGGTGGGACAGTAAAAAATGATTCGAATAAAGGCTTGGCTGTGGTGTGATGTCACGCTACAGAATACGTCAGCAGATTAGATTTGTGAAAATATTACTCTCTCTACGGTGGTATGTGGAACTTGTTTTGCAGAGCCGGACACTATCCCCGTGTTCAAAATCTTCTATGAAGTATTCGGAGGAGGAACCCGCCTTGCAATGCCGAAGACAATATGCGCGCCGGACTCATCGTCATTGAAGCCTGGTTCAGGGTCTACTGAGGGAGTCCTGGATTAGTGGGTATCCGGACGGCCGGACTATAACCTTTGGCCGGACTGTTGGACTATGAAGATGCAAGATTGAAGACTTCGTCCCGTGTCCGGATTGGACTTTCCTTGGCGTGGAAGGCAAGCTTGGCAATACGGATATGTAGATCTCCTCCTATTGTAGCCGACTCTGTGTAACCCTAGCCCCCTCTCGTGTCTATATAAACCGGAGGGTTTAGTCCATAGGACACAATCACAACAATCATACCATAGGCTAGCTTCTAGGGTTTAGCCTCTCTGATCTCGTGGTAGATCTACTCTTGTACTACCCATATCATCAATATTAATCAAGCAGGAGTAGGGTTTTACCTCCATCGAGAGGGCCCGAACCTGGGTAAAAATATCGTGTCCCTTGTCTCCTGTTACCATCCGCCTAGACGCACAGTTTGGGACCCCCTACCCGAGATCCGCCGGTTTTGACACCGACACCCGTACTTTGGGTGCTACAGTTGTACGAGCTTTTAGGCCGTTGGATATGAGGGGTTGTTGTTCTTGTGCGAAATTCTCAAACTCTTTGAGGGTTTTTCTATGAAAAAAATCCGATTCCCAAGAGCCCTTGGAGATCTAACGGCTCTCAAGAGCTCGTATCACTGTAGCACCTGAGGTGCTCCTAGATAGTCCCCCTTGTATTTATAGTATCCAGAGAGACAACTAAAGTCATGTCAGTTAACAAAGTACCATGATCCGTTGTTTGTTCATCTAAGGGAGCAAAACATGGCGCCTGGTTACCAGCCGCACCGTGCTCCGCCCCAGAAAAAACACTTTATACATATTTCGAAAGATGGAACGTCTTGTATGTCCCTTATGTATGGCTATGGGGATATCAGTTTTTCCATCTAGCATTAGCTTTTTAAATGCTGCTTCTGCATTGCCCCCTCCTATATATTTTGTTGTTGTCCTCATTCTTCTAAATGAAAATGGTTCATGCAGACTATTGCATGTGGTATTTCCGTTGTTGTCCATCTATAACTCATGACAAGGTAACACAGATGTTGTGCTTCCTCATGATAAATATGACACACATACATGACCACAAGGAAATATTGCATGAATTGGCTAGTAAATTGAAAATCCGCATCAATATAAATAGGTGAGGTTGGGAGGGACAGGCATGCATTTTGCTTGCTTGTTCTACTTATTAGTCTTTCACAATCATATGAGATACTGGGGCAAAACAAACACTTCTATCCTTGATACATTTTCATAATATAGGGACCTCTATACCCTCACGTCCCAGAAGCCATGATAAAAACAATGAAGTGTGATATCAGCGAGCGATCCAGCAATCGAATTGAAGGAGTTCTGCCGGTGAGTGCAATGTGTGTATAGCGTGTTCGGAGCTCTTAATTTCTACAGTTACATGTGCTAAGACGGAGTGTTCCGAGGTTGATTCAACCAGGGCCTCCAGCAGCATATGTTTTCTATGTGCTCATTTCACATGACGTCGAATGTCGAATCATGTCGTCGCATTCCAACGCCCAATAGAGGCTGCGCAGAGTGGGTCGTTGGTTTTGCGTGGCTGATAACCAGAATAGCGGGTTTCATGAAAAGTATGTGCCGGCATGAGCACTCTTCATATCATTCCTTATTCCTAAAACTGATATTTTAAAGGGGAAAGTGTCAACCTGCACCAGCAGAATATGACGCCTGGTTACCAGCCTCACCATGCTCCGCCCCAGAAAAAATACTTCATACATTGAACATATAAACCCTCCTAGACTCGTAGTCACAACCGTTGCGTCCATGTCGCCTTTAAATCGCTATGCCATGTTCAATGCCACCGCCTGTTAATTCGGTGCCCGCCGGGGGCATTTTTGTCATTTCACGCGTCGAAGTATAAAACGGAGCCGCTCCGGTGGAGAAGACCTAGCCGTCGCCCGCCCCGCGCGAGAGTGAGTGAGTGACCTAACCCACGTTCTCCTGAGCCCCCCTTGCCGCCGCCACCCCTCCCCTCTGCCCCGTGCCGGATCCGCCTGCCGCCGCCGCCACCGCTCTCCTCTGCCTTCGTCATGGAGAATGCCGTCCAGCGGCACGGCGGACCCGCGTCTCCTCGCGCCCCCCTTGCCGCCGCCGTCACCCCTCTCCTCTGCCCCGTGCCGGATCCGAGGCGTGCGGGCGCGAGCTTCTCCGGCGGCGGCCGCCTTCCTCTCGGCTCCTCTGCTGCTGCGCCGCCTCTCCCACCGCCTCCGTGCTCAACAGGAGGAGACGGGGTCGCAGCCGCACCGCACGACGGTGGGCGATGGCGAGCTGCACCGCACCAGGTGGGCGAGGGCGAGCTCCAGCACGAGCGCGCGCACCCGTCGCCACGCCGGCGAGGTCCCCGACCCTGAGCAACAGGAACACAGGGTCCCTGCCCACGGCTGGATCTCCTCCTTCTCCTTCCACGCGTGTGCAACAACAACTGGCAGCCGCACAGGTCCGACCTTGGCCGCCCATGTCGATGGAGACAAGGGAGCAGCTCGGCTGCATGCCGGTAGTGACGAACAGCCGCGCGCAGGCCACCTCTCCCCACACGTTGAGGTATCTCTCTCTCTCTAACATGCATGCATGCATTTTTTTAGTGATTTATGTGTATATACAACGTACTGTATGTGTGCTGCAATCTAATGTACTTAGCAATCGATTTGAATGGCATTGCCTGGGCTATGAGGTAATTTGTCTTCCTCCGCTGTTTACCAGATTTTTGTTTTCCTGTTTGTCTTCTTTTCCATGCTCTATGGTACTGAATCTCGTTAATTGAAGGCAAGAAGGATTTGACAGTGTATGGCATTGCAATCTAGCTTTATAAAAGCCGAATTGATCAGGATACGCACATAGATGTTTACATATTTGTATCCATAGCGTCACTTATAGGATTGTAATTAATAGCAACTATGGAGAGGGTCGGTTCGTTTTATTATGAGCACATCTCTTCTTCTGCATCTTGAAGATCTGCTAAAATATTGTGTTCATCAAGAAGTTTGATTTGTACTTCTTTGGAAATTTTGGGATTGGAGACATCACCCTTCTTGTCCGCTGCCCAACTCCGTCGCGGCCCAGGCCTAGAAGGCGACAGCGGCGCCGCGAGGACTCGCTGCAAAGAAGCCTTGGGAGGAGGTCCCCGACTCGGATGGCGGCTGCTGAAAGGTCACGCACTTCTTCGGTCCGCAGACCGGCTCCGCTTACGTCTTATCCAAGGTATCTCCTTGTACAGCTTCACTCTTGCTCGTGTGTCTCATGCAAAAAAATCAAGATACCTAGCACCGGCTCTTATTTCTCTATGGCTACGTAGTGTTTGTGCCGATTCTTATTTATATGTGCCTACTTGGAATACAATTCTTATTTGTCTGAACCAGTGAGCATTTCGTTCGGTTTGTTTCTGTCCATGAGTAACAATTTTTTGGAAAGCATATGTACATATTTATGAATCCAGCTATGCTTTGTGCACTTTCTGCTGAGCTAGGGAATGTTCACCTCAGCTAGCAAGAACCTGTTAGAGGCTGTGGTGATAGATCAAAAGTGAAAGGAGTAGTTGCACGCTTAATATTAAGATAAAGGACAAATCCACAACAATGGTGATGGAGATCTATTTTAGCAAACTCCTCATTTTGGTTCTGAAGTTGTTTTCCCTTTTCAGTGAAGGAGCTGGTTTTGCGGCATCAGTTGAACTTAGTCAAATTAGGTGTGTTGTGCATGTACGTTGGAGCTGAAAATGCAACATTAGCTCTAGAACTGGTTGCCTATACTGAATAAATACAGGTTGGTATTTTCATCCCACTACTGTACAATTTATGTTATTTTGTACAATATTCATTTCAGGTATTTGGTCTGTTATATTTAACTTCATTTCTCTTCAGGTTATTGCCACGACAGGTACATATATAGACTGAGGCTTGTGTCTCCTGGGTGCATTTCCTATAAAATTAGCTCTCATCACCATAACAAAGGTATGCTGTCCATTCTTATCTTTTTTTTTCAATGGCATTATGCTTATAACCTCTCTGATGAAATGGACAAACGAATATTTGTAGTTGATATAAATCATTTTGATGCATAATAGAAGAGTTGCTGGGTTTGGACATGAGCATGATCAATTATTGTGGCCTTGCTGTTTCTTGAAAGATAGTGTGCAAAAAGTTTGTTTTGCTCTTGAAAGGTGTGTGTGAGAGTTTGAGAAAAAAAACTACTGCTTTACTTATGTTTCAACTCCGGTGAGGCATGTTTGTACAGGTAGTGAAAATATGGTGCTTATGATTCTTTCGCTGATTTGGGGATTTTGATAGTAGAATGTGGTTCTAGCCTGGTGCTGCGGTTCATTCAGTTTCAAGGGAAATGATATATGTGTGGTTTCTTTGCTTTACATAAGATGCATTATGTGTTGTCTTCATCTTGGTAACATGTGGGCAGATGTGATACATTCTTCATGTTTCTGGATTTGGTGCAGGTTCGAGGGTGTAAATCTACCTGATATATTGTTGACGGGGATTGAGTATTGTATTGATATATCTGAGAATTTTAATGATCTATCTGCTACCAGGTACTGTACTCGACACAATTTTTGTGTGTGTGATTCAACTCATTTAACTTCATGTTAATTTGCTAACAAACCTCCTGCTGCTACAGATTTCTTTGTACAATACATACAAATTATTGATATGGTATTTAAACAATGAATAATAGATGTAATTATCATGTATGTTAAATCTACTACTGTTATTCTCATATGGTGAATCTAAATACTTCTTTGTATCTTAGTCATGAAAGTTCAAAGGCAAATTTCCGTTGATCTCATTAATTAGTGGTCTGATTAACTCTCTCCCTCTCACCTCACATGTAAAAAGAGAAGGTAAGAGGGACCATGTTAAAATGTGCCATTGAGTACATCTTGCATCAGTGAGTTATCATGCTCATTATACCTCAGAGTTGCTAATGTTTTTCTTTTCACGTACAGTTCCTCTCCTCTTGTCCCCGTTTCTCCAATGAAAACTGTACTTCAGGCCAAATGCTGAAGCCTTTACCTTCTTAATGCTCTGTTTTATTTGTGTTAACATGTATTCCTCATGATTATTGTGCATACTTCTTTTTGATTTTCTGTATAGACAATGAAGGAGATGGACAAACATATGGCTCTATGGTGAGGTACTAATTCAACTTTTCTGGTTTTAATTACCAGTTGTTCTGTGTTCGACTGAGCTGCGTATATTTCGTGTTAGCCTTTCGCTGATTTTAGAACCGACCGCGTTTTGATGATTGGTGGTTACAGGGTTGCGTGGAGTACGAAGGCTTGTATGCTGCAAGAGATTTAGACACACAGTTGCTGATCTTGAGCCCCTTGATGTTGGTTTACCAATCTGCATTCCACACTCTTCAAAGGTTCCGAGGAAGGTGAGTTTTGTAAGTACCAGTCTCTGCAAGAACGCTAATCTCGGTTCATTTTCCATAAATTTGCAATAGTTTGTTATTTGCCAGGACCAACTTTAACTAGGTTGAAATAATGATATTTTTTGTTCATATTATCTGTTTGTAACACTCTACGTTTTATTAATGCATGATAGGTGCCTCTATCAGGTATTTTTGAACCAGATATGCAGCAGCAAGGGAGTAGCCCTATCACTCTCGATCAAAACCTCAAAGGGCGAAGGGAGAGCACAACAACATTCTTCTATGATAGTTAATGTTGTCCCATCTCTTTGCTTTATAGATTATTTATTCTCTTGACCATCTTTGCCATCCGTAATTTAAAAATATGTATAGTAACTGATTTTCTTCTGAACTAAAAACAGATGCTTAACTTCTGTACACCACATGTAATGTTATACATTTAAAAATTAGAACGGTCTATGTATGCTACTTATTAGGTTGCTGCTAATTCTGTAAAGCCTGTAATGTCATATTGTCAAAGCTTTACTTCACTTCTTGCAGAATACTATGTTTGCGAAATTAGTTACCATCTGCCAGAAAAACTGCTATGTCGCTTCACAATTGTCCCTGTTTAGATGCGATGTTCAGAGTCAAATGTGTGCTTGTCTTAAATTATTGTTTTTACTAGAAAAGCTCATATAACCCATCCTAAATAGGCCACATAGGAAAAACTTTAAGATTTTTATCTTTGCATCTGTCGTTTGCTATTGCACATTTATGAAGTGAGTGGGCGGGATCTTCCCGCAGTCGCCTTGAGTTCCACATTGACACACCACTCGCCATGGCTTGCTAGGGCCAAGATGATCTCTCTTTTATCAATGTTTTTTGCAGTGTAGAGCTTCATTCAGTTTTGGTCGCCTAGGAGGAGTTTAAGCTATGTTGAACTGAAACCACAATTCGATAGAAAGTAACTTTAGCTAAATGATGAAGAGGAAATTTTCTACCATGTACGGCTGATACATGTTAATTGCCAGTTTGTACAGGTACACAGTTGTGTGATACCCATGAATTTTAGTCAGAGTAATTATATGTTCTGTTATCATGGTCACTAGATTTTTTTTAGTACCTCAGTGCTCAACTTAGGAACAACTAATTGCCATCTTAGGTCACTGCATTCCCAAAATAACTATGGAAAGTTTACTTTCACAATACAGTCACATATCCATGTCCCATTTTTCTTTGTGGTTTCTATCGATATATTCAGATTGGATGCATTTATATTGAGTACTTAGAAATTTACATATGTTTCCAGTTGCATTTTAGTTTAGACATGCTCTAATAATACGCAAAGTATGTGGCACAAAATGATGGTGCTGGTGTTATCAATGGGGTCCAAAGAAATCTGCACAAATGATTATGCCATCAATACTTTCTGAAGCCTTCAACTTTCTCCCTTTTGTCCCTAAACATGTCCTGTGTTTACGCAAGGTGCAACAGCAGCAGGTCATCCACTTTTACCCAAGTTGCCATGGAAAATCTTATGGGTTTACGACTATCTCAGTTCATAGTGGTGTGAGCTTTGTAGGAGTGGTATATCATACACAGTATGATAGATATGGAAGACAACAAGCAAAAATTCAATTACGAGGTGATGGTTGCGCTGATCAGTACAACGTTGTCCCGAATTTTCTTTCGATTCTGTTTCTTCTTGGTTTGCAGATGATCGGTTGTTTCAATCTTTTTCTTCTGCTTACAGTCCACCAACAGGATTGTTGATGCCCGCAGGAGGGGGACATCGCAGTAGATGGGCTGAAGTAGGAGGCTGAGAGAATTGAGAAACAACGGATTCTAGCACATAGTAGATGCCTAAGATGTCACTGAAGCGCTATTGAGGTACATTCTGATAACTACAGTTCTATTGGACAACACTAGCCTCTATAGTAACATATATGATCTGAGATTTTTCTAGGATCATTCCTCCCAGGTGATTACAAACCTGGTCATAATGTAGCATAAGCTAAATCAAATCCAGATTTTCTTCCTTGGCCCATTACAATAAAGGATCCTTTATACTGAGCTTTTTGTGTTACAACAAAATTATGGATGACTGCTCTATTTAGTCCTTCACAGTTCCATCTATATATGCCATGGGCTTAGCTATTAGCGTTGTTGAGTGCAACCATGTGGACCTCTGCATTTTATTTCTGTTTGCAATGTTGTGATTCTCCTGCTTATTGCTTTTCATTTTTCTTTGTGTAGGTCACATACACTCCAACATCTAAAATAAATCCAGCAGGCAGTTTAGAGTTTTTCGGTTTGATGATTATGAATGCAGATAGACCTATCTAATCCAGCTTTTGCTTGATTTTTGTCACTGAACTTCATATTAGATGTGATATAACTACTCAGATTGTATCAGCCTTCCTATTTTTTCCCCTTTCCTATTACTACAAATGTATGGTAATTATTTATCAAATAATACACGGCTTTTGTTCATCTCATGCGCCGGCGGCGCAATGGGTGCTTTATAAAACCAATGTATGCTACCAAGTATCTATTCAGTATCAGTCACATATACATGGTTTGAATACTCGGCTCGCTCTCGCTTATTTTACCAAGGATCTTCAACAACAAGTATATCTGCAAAAGATCAAATTCCATTCAATTCAGACCCAAACAATATTCGGCTAGGTTGACCGCACACTACAGCAAATTCCTTTCAAAATAATCTATTCACCGTGAAGCACGCTCTCAGTTCTGAATATAACACACTTTTTTCTGTCTTCCCATTTTTCCCTATAATAAAACTAGGGGAAACCTTCTCGATACATATTCGTATTGTGCATGTACTGAAGTTCATAGCCATATACACGGACATACCATGTATAATTTTTTTGCATATAATGAACCAATACTTTGCTTCAAAAAAATTATCTCAAGTATTTGTCCTACTTTATGCCATGCAAGAAATCAAATTAATTGATTGAAATTTATAGATGCTTATAAAATATGCAGACCTATTGATAAAAAAGGAAAAACAATTTTCAAATGCTCCTATTTTTTCCCCTTCTTCCACACAACAAACTCCATGGAGATTGGCCTTTGCAATGCAGCGCTCTTGCTGCTTACGCCTTTATAATAATCACATTCTTATTTTTCTTTATTATAGCAAATTCTTGATCGCATATGTTGCTCTACACAACCATATAGCTACTTGATTATGCTATACAATATTTTTGCCAGTAATAAAATATTTTTAAAAACATCTTTGTACCACGCCTGCGTGTCAGCCAAAAATGTTACTTTTTTTATCAAACATGATAATGCAATTCCCCTTTTTGAAGATGTAAAAGAACGCTCTCCATCAACGAAAAAAATATCTGTAAAATAGAGCGTGCTACATCCTGCTTAATACAATACCTTTGAAAATTTCAACGGCCCATGATCAGCCCATAGAAATCTTCACCTGGCCCTTTTTAGAAGAAGACCGTAGCTCCCATTGAACTCCGCCGGACTGTCTCCCCCACCCACATCGACAGCGACCGCCCTGGCATCGGCCGGCTGCTGGAACCATGGCCAAGAAGCCGCTGCTAGGTAACAGTGCTGGGCGTCGTCACAGCGCGCCACCGACGTATTCACTCGGGGCGCGCCTGGCTCAAGGGCTCCCCAACGAACAGGCCACCTCTTTCCTTGTGGATAGGCGCTCCAATCGCCAGATTTACAAGGTAAGCTCCAACAACTACATTAGATTCGTACATACTAGCCAAGATTTCTCTTAGAGAATCAATAAGGAAGCAAATCAGTTTATGCAATCCTAATATAGTTTTTTTTATGAGCGATAATCTAACACTTGATCATCTTAGGGTTTCCTAATGAATCCTGTACAAATTCCACCAAGGATTCTTTTAGATGCTATGCTGAAAGACACTATAGCTCCCAAAATCTGTGTAGAACACCCAGCCTACAGGAAATGTTGGTATAGAGACTGTGACTGAGTTTTATCAACCTCTGCAGCACTTACCAGAGAGCACTATCAAGCGATTTATTTTTCAGTCTAAGTCATCTTGCTACCTTTTCAGGTTTATTTACATATGAAATCATCATAATTTTTGCCATGGCTCTGGTTCTTGATATGGTGCTTAAAAGCACTATCCCATCCTGATTACTCCCATATAGTTTTTTGTTTCACTAAAGATCATCTTTGAGAACTGGACAATCTTCGAGTCCATGAAGAGTACTTGCACGGTCAAGCACCATGAGAATCCACAACGCCGAGTGCGTTGTGCTCTTCACAAACTTTGAAGATGAGGCCAAAGAGAAGGACGTCGAGTCCGCCGCCTACTGGGTTTGATGGGATGCCACCGATTTCACCCACCGCAATGACGACGAGGCCGGTGGCTCTCCCATTGAACGATATACTTCACCTCTCACATGAAGAAATAAGCTTTTTGAGGATTAGGATTGTTTATGAAATATAATGAGCATCTTTTACCACTAATGGCCTGTGAAGTCTCACCGTATTAAGACACATGCATCACTGTTAATCAGCTTAATTATTCTACTACTTCTTTTTAGATGACAGCTATTAAACAAGAGGAGGTGCACACAACCATTGACACCAGCGGTGGCCAAATTACCCATGGTAGTCCTGAAAAACATACTTATGATTGTTTGTACATCGCAAACAATGTTTTTTCCTCTTAACTAATGCATGCTATTTGATCAGTCTTTTTTTATCACTTATGCATGCAAGTTGATCAAGTATGTAATAAAACAAACTTCTTTCAGGGTCCAGTAGGTGTTCTGTTTCTATTCATTAATGCTCTGATTTATTTGCTGTTATATGTACAAGCACTGCTTACTGCTTCCCACTAACCATATACGATAGATAGCCTTTTCTGCCTTTCACTAATATACACACGAGCTAATTAGCCCCTCTGTTTTTTTATATTGTCTTCTATTTGATGTTGCAAACTCTTACCATGATCTCCTTATCTATTCAACATAGATGAACCACGGTGTCGGAAGCACAATAAGCCATACGAGCATATTTATCGCTCACGCAAAGCAAGCTCAATCCAAAAGTTCAAAGGCAAGAAAGTCCATGTACAGCCTGGAAAGTACATTCTCCGTGGTAAGAACTACATTACTCTTCTCATTCCATCAACTCTCGCAACAACTTCTAAAAGATACAACTTTGTACAATTTAACATAGGTGAGCCTTGCATCCACTACTTTGATGAGTTTAGTCACCACATTGTGTGGGGCAACACAGTTAAGCTGTACAACCATAATGTTCGTAGACTGCGAAAGATCATCCACAGCACCACCACGCCTGATAACTACTATGTGTGCCACATGACAGAAACATTTACAACACAAGGCAAAAGAATGGTAATCCTTTGCAATTACTCTGTCCGGTTTCATATAATAGCATGGTATAAAATGATATAGTGACAAACCTTTACTCTTATTTTCAGTACTTTCGCGTTCCCTTTTCTATGACTTCTCTTTTCCTACACATGGACCCTGACCATGGTGAACTGCCAATCACTACTTGAGAGGGAACTAACACTGTCACGGCCCGCTTTATCAAGGGTGTTGACAAAAGAGCCACCATCACTAAAGGCTGGAGCAACTTCTTCCGTCAGGCACACATGAACGAAGGGCAAGCTTATGCTTTCACCTTCAAATACACTTCCAAGGGACTGCGCTTGATCATCTACCCAATATAAGCAAGTTGCAAGAGTCCCTTGTTATATAATTTAGTATTAGTATAGATGCCTATCAAGACTTCTATGTTTATCGTCCTTTTGGATCTTATGTAAACCCTTAAGACCATCATGTGCATTTAGCTATCAGTTATTTGCTGCTTAAACTACTGTGTGGTGTGCTTTTGAAACAACCATGATAAAAGAAATATACGCTTTCGCCTTCAAGTGCACATCCAAAGGCCTCTGCATGATTGTCTATCCAATCTAAACAGATCACAAGAGTCGTCTCCTATATGACTTAGTGCATCATTTTTTCAATCTTATGTACTTACTGCATATAGTATATGAACTATTCTTTTCAAACAACAATATATTAATACACGCTCTCACAATAATTAGCTTACACTCTGCCTTTGCGCCATTGGCGCAACGGGTCATCTAGTATTGTGAAAGATGGTAGGTGTCGCATGTCCCTTATGGGGATATCAGTTTTTCCATCTAGCATTAGCTTTTTAAATGCTGCTTCTGCATTGCCCCCTCCCTATATATTTTGTTGTTGTCCTCGTTCTTCTAAACGACCCACTCTGGGGCGGAGCATGGTGAATACAGCGTTGTATATTTTCATTTTAGAACAGTCTGACGTGCAGCGAATACAGCGTTGTAGGTTTTTTAGGTTTTTTTTTTCTAGGGTACATACAGCGTTGCAGATGGGCTGTGAAGACGGACCAGACAGCACACATCGAGTTGTCTGATCCCGGCCCGGCAGGCCCAGCTCTACTGCCTCCTTTCCGTTCGCTTACCAATTTCCTCTCTGGTCTCTGCCGTGAATGCGTGTTACGATCGAACACGAGGGTGCGTGGAGTCCATCTCCGTCTCTTCCCTCGTCACCTCCGACCCCGAGTCGACAAGGCCTCTCCCTTCTGCTCGTGCAGCACCGGCTCCGCCATCGTGATCTCCTCGATCATCCCGTCGACTCGATAAATAAACTTGCGCGTTCGTTCTGCATCCACCACGCGCGCGCTCCGATTGATCCGCTGTAGACTCCGATGGTGCGCGTCCGCTGCCCCCGTGATCCCGATGGCGCGCCCGCTCGTGGCCTAGCCGACTTGTCTACCTGCACCGGTAATTCATCAGCAATTCATCTCTCTCTATCACCGGCGAATCTACCGCCTTTGCACCGTGGTTGCCAAACATTACAATAATGTATATATAGACAATGTAACTTCAATACTAGTACATCGTATCGGATCAAAATTTACAGAAAATACACTACAGAGGTGTATTTTTTGATCTAAAAATCAGCATGACCACGAGCAGTTCCAAAATACATTAAAATCTTAGATAATTAGTGTTAAGTATATAGTACCAGTATTTTGCTTTTACAGAGAGCGTGTCATGGCCTCTTTGTCTGTAGCTATCTATCTCTTGTCCTACTCCCTTTGTATCAAAATATAAGACGTTTTCTTAGTAGTATATGACTGGTGGTTGTAACCTAAACGAAGTTATTTCTCATCTGCCAAATAGCAAACCCTAATTAAACTCGCATTTATTTATTTTTGCAGAATTTGAAGATGATGGAACAGACAAGCTGGACATAGTGGACAGATGCATCAACAGCCTCCACGAGAAGCGGCGCTCAACGCGCGAGGCCGGCATGGAGGGGCTCATCAGCCTCCTCGAGGGCTTCATACCAATGGACAGGATCGACTACCGGTGCCTCACGATATTCTTCCGGTGTAGAGCCTCCCTCAACACGGGCTCCGCAAGGGAGACCTTGCTCGCTTACCGCGCCATTGGCCTCCTCGCGCTCACCGTCGGCGACAACGCCGACTGCTCCAAGGAAATCCTCACGAGCACGCTCCAGCTCTCCACACTCATGAAGACTCTACGAGCATCGTCCGACGACGCGAAGGTGGTAGCTGCTCTCAACTGTCTCGCCGTTGTCACTTTTGCTGCCGCACGTCGCCCGGAGGACGTGGAGACATCAATTAGGGCAATTTGGGGCGTGATCAAGAGTTCCAGAGCAGACAATAGGACCAACCCCGTGGTCTTGATCACTGCCTTGTCCGCGTGGGCGTTGCTTCTCACCACCCTGGGTGACTTGAGGACGTACCCATATGCCTGGAAAGAGCAACGATCCCCTTCCGCGACCTCGCCGAGCTCCTTGACACCGACGACCCGGCCCTCTTGATGGCCTCTGGCGAGGCGCTCGCAGTGTGTGCAGAGCTCAACTTGATGCAATACGCCTCACCTGAGGACATCGAGACGCTTGAGATCAAAGTGTCCGACCTCGCAAGCGGCACCCATGGGAATGACAAGAAGCTACCCGGGCAAATTAGGGTCATGTTCCAACAGATCGCCGCCATCATGAAACGAGGCCAGCGCTCAGATGAGGAATTGATACCGACGACATGGAGGCAGAGATGCGTGCTCATGGTCTCCAAGTGGGCACGACTAGTACAACTCAACTTTGTAAAGCGGTTCCTAGGCAAGTGTTTCGACAAGCACATCCATGACAACCCGCTCTTTCGGGAGTCCTCCTTCAACAATGTCGCTACCAATGAGACGAGTGACCTACCCATCAAGAAGAGCAAACAGCATAAGTTTGGTAGAGAAAAACAATATACTGTGGCTCTTAAGAGAGATCGCATGATTAGCTGGGAAAGCAAGAACGACTTCCTACTTCTTTATTAAGCCACGCCGATGTACTATTTAATCACATGCTTCGATGTTTCTATTATATTTCTCACTACTTATATACCTATATGAATTTCTCAAAGATTGGGTGGTTCTTGTTAGGGAGTCAGAAATAAGTGTGGAGGGGATGCAGCTGCTGCGCGGCAGCGGAGAGTGTGGAGGGGATGCCGGCTCCGGCTTCACGGGGAGGAGCGCTCCCGGTGGCCAAGCCGAGCCGTTGGTATCGACGACGGAGCGACAAAGCATCAGCTCCATCTGCTCCTCGAACTCTGTGTCTGTGCCGGCGTAGACCTGGCCCGACACCACTGTCATGGACTGCGTCGGTGGCCGGTCCTCCTCATCGCCGGAGGAGATGACGATCTCCTCTCGCATCAAGTCGCCGCCGGCCGACACGACCCCGGAGTCCGAGAGCAGCGTCTCCACGAGCCGCGAGATCCCGTCCCAGAACCGCCTGCCGGCGCGGACGCCCAGGACTTGCCTATTGCCGGAGTTTTTGGTGGGCCAGGGTTGTCTGAAGTGGGCTTGGAGCGGTCCGGACTCCCGCAAACCTCTCGCACTTTTGTCTCCGGTTTGCGGAAGAAATCGCGTCCAGACCACTCCGTGGACCAAGAATCTGGGCTTGCTTCGACTTGGGTCTTTGTAGTCCAAGTTGCACGATGGTCATAGGAAATTAGGAACTCGTAAATTTATTCCTAGGACTATCATCATGTGCTAGCCATGAGGTACTTGACACAGTAGAAAAATGGCAATGGAGGCCACACATAGGAATTATATTTCTTTTATTACCTGTCATTATTTCTGAATGAAGTAGGTATTAATAGACTGGGAAGAAGTAACTTCCTATAATGCGAGTAGAAGGTGTCGACATCGACTTCAAACTTATCTATTAGCACTGAGAGCGGAAAACCTAGCTAGGGCCATCCGTCAGAGGTTCCTAGCTAGTACTCGTGTGAAGGCTTCACATTCGTCGGAAGTTCAGAATCAGAGCCAACTTTCGAAGTGCAAAGACTACAGTGATCATTGTCCATAATCATCTCCCTCTGGATAACTGTGTTCATGCGTGCCGCTAGCTCGATCCTGGTCGATTTATTTGAACCGTGCATCAAATTCATCAGGCACTGTGTAGGACCTGAAGATGGTGGCACAAACAAGTTGCGTCGACGGTCGACCACAACAGCCTGCACGAGAAGCCCCGCTCTAAGCGTGAGGCTATAACGAGGAGTCCGGGCCGGCTCTATGTAAAAAGGAAAACGAAAAAAAAAAAAAGGAGAGAAGAGGCCGGCTCGGTACCCTGTTTCGGTGTTCGCTTTCTCTCGTTTTCCTCCCCAGCCCCCTAATCTTTTTCGTGCACCGCATGCAGCGATCGTATTAGGGTTTCCCATGGATGAGACACGAGCAGCCGACCGCATCAGCTCTCTACCGGAAGATCTGCTCCACCTGGTCCTCCTCCGCCTCCCCTGCGCCCGCGCGGCCGCGCGCACCAGCGTCCTCTCCCGTCAGTGGCGCCGCGTCTGCTCCAGCCTCCCCGTGGTCGACGTCACCCTCAACGACGTCCCGCTTGACTCGCTCGAGGCCGTACTTCGCGGCACTGCCGGGCAAGGGGTGCTTCTCCTCGACATCCGTGTCCCGGAGGAGGGCAGCAGGCTGTGCGCGGACAGCGTCTCCTCCGTGCTCTGTGCCGCCGCGGCGCTCGCGCCCGTGGAGCTCCGCTTCACCCTCACCCAGTGGACGCGGGGTCCTTCCCGCGTAAAGCTGCCCCGTTTTCACCGCGCCACCTCGATCGAGCTGCATGGGGTGTCACTGGACCTCGAGGTAGCCCACTCAGGGTACCCGTTGCTCGAGAGACTGACCCTCTCCGGCTGCCACCTCGACCTCGCCGCCTTGATCCCGTGCTGCCCGCACCTGCACGTGCTCACGATGGACGCCTTCACCGTCCACTCGGCGTCGCTACAAGAGGTCCTCGTGGAGCGCCGGAAGCCGCTTCAAGGCCGTGTAAATGCAAGGTTGCTTAAGCAATTGACTACACGGTCCCTTCATGACAAGTTTGGGAGCACCATATTGGCACCAATGGTGGAGAAGGTCTCCTTGAGGTGCACGTACCCCAACTTGTTTACCCATGGCCATGCGCTTGGTCTTTGGCACCTGGATCTCCTGGAGGTGGGCTTAGAGTCGCCGGAGAGACACGGAGCGGGGGTGCTCACTCAGGTCGAGGTCTTGTCCCTGCACATGTCTCCCAAAGTATGTCTCCTGTCCTGCCCAATTTATAGACTGCCGACTGTATTGAACATATTCATGATGATGTCTACCTGAATTGATTTTTGCAGGATTCAAAATTTTCTCTAGTAGATGCAGAGCGCCGCTTTGCCACAGAGATATTTAGCCATATGGGCACCCACTTCTCTGCTTTGAATCTACATCTCACAACAAGAGGGCACGTGGTTGGCGCATTTGTGTTGCGTCTCCTTGGCATACATTATCATGGTCTTCGTCTTGCAGATATACGAAACCTTAAGATCGTCCTACTGAGATCGGAGGTAATTAATTTATCACCGTGCATGCTAATATATATGGAATATATGGTCTTGTACTTTCTCAGTGAACATCTAAGGGGAGCATCTATAATGCATTGACGTGATTTACATTTATCTTCATTATTAGGTGAAAGAAGCGTGCCCACTTAATTGCCCTTGTGATGACCCAAAGGGCTGGAAAACCCAAATTGTCTCCTTGAATAATCTTGAGAAGGTTGAAATCGAAGGTTTTGAAGGGGACGATCATGAGCTTGATTTATTGAGAGTGCTATTTAGATGTGCGCCGATGCTCAAAAGTGTGACAGTGAGGCTGCTAGATCAGGACATGCCAGGTGATGATTGGTGCACAAAAGTAAACATCATCTTCCGGGAGTATCCATATGTGGAAGGCAACATTGATCTTATTTCTGGTTAGCAGCTCTGTGCTTACATGATTAGCATATATTCCTAGAAGCAACATTTACTTTCATGTTATTCATGGTTACCATATTTCCTAGATCTACACAATAATTGCTTTTATCTTTGGTAGAGCCCTAAACTCATGTTTTCCTAGAAAAAGAAAACAAATTCATGCCTATAAATTTTGTGTAAAATCACAAGGTATAAAATTTGACCAAATTCGAAGGCAAACTATCTACGAATAGGATAACAAATATAATTTCAAACTGTTATTGATTTTGGAAGCAAATCAAGGTAGTATAAGAGTAGATCGTCGCAGGTAACTCAGGTGGGACAAGTTAATTAAGTATTCATATATATATATATATATATATATATATATATATATATATATATATATATATATATATATATATATATAGTGTTACTATTCATCACCCAGGGTGTAGAATAAGTTATTCTTCACCCGAGGTAATCTTACGATCATTTCAGTTGTAGGTATGGCATTGGGGTTTTCCACGGAGAAGTCGGAGTCGGGCAATGGACCAAGCCATGGCTCCTGCGGTTCAGAAGACCTCATCAGCACCCTCTCAGATGATTTGCTCCTCCAGGTCCTCCAGCGCCTCAGCTGTGCCCGTGCCGCCGTGCGCACATCCATCCTCTCCCACCGGTGGCATGGCTTCTGGACCCACCTCCCCAAGGTCACCGTCATCCTCCATGATGTCCCATTCGGCTCGCTCGAGGCCGCTCTCCAGCGTGCTGCTCGTCCTGGGGTGTTCCACCGCCTCCTCCGCCACATCAGCGTCCCCTGGCAAGACGACACCCCCTTGAGCTTCCCCTGGCAAGAAGGCATGCTCACCTCCTCGAGTGTCTCCTCGCTGGTCCGCGCCGCCGCAAGGCTTGCACCAGTGGAGCTGCGCTTCACCCTCCTGCAGAACCTGCAGGACCATTGTCTAGACGTGCACCTGCCCCGCTAGGACTGCGCCACCTCAATTGACCTGCATGCAGAGTACCTCCGCTTTGCCCCGCCACGAGCTAGTGCTAGTTTCCCCTCACTTAAGAGACTCTCCCTCTTTGGCTGCCATGTCGACCTAGCCGCGTTGATCCCACACTGCCCCTGCCTGCGCTTTCTCATGGTGAACACCACCGGTTTGGTAGGCATGGACAAACTCACAATGCACTCACAGTCGCTGCAGGAACTTGTTGTAGAGGGAAGGAATACGTGGACAGCCCGTATTGACATTGAGGCCCCCATGCTTAAGCAATTGATAACGCACTTCCATGCTGGCGGCCACCTAGGGGTATCTGTCTTAGCACCAATGGTGGAGAAGCTCTCGTGGCATTGCTCGTATAAAAGGGCGTTCTACAGACTTGGTCTTTGGGGCCTCCTGGAGGTCTTCTTAAACACGACAGAGAGGCACTTGCAGATGGACTCTGGTAAAAACACATCTTCGCAGCACCCCATCGTCCATGTCCTGTCCTTGCACATGTGTGTCCAAGTATGTCTCATGTTATCCTAAGCTTAAGTTACCAAAATTGCCCGCTAAATTTGATTTGTTTGTAATGTGTTGTTGAATTGATTTTGCAGGATTCATCTAATTCTCGAAATGCAGAGCTCCGCTTCGAGTCTGAGATACATAAACATATGTTCACCAACTTCTCTTGTTTGGACCTGCATCTCAGAACCAAGGGGCATGGGTTCGGAGCATTAGTGTTGTGTCTCCTTGGGATGGATTGGATTCGTACAACTATACGTAACCTTAAGATCATCCTACTAAGATCAGAGCTAAATTTATCGTTGTGCTTATACATTTGGAATACATACTGTAATGCTCAACAAAAGAAATTATAGTTACATTCTTGATCTATGGTCTCAATAGTGAAACATCTATAATACTAGTAGAAGGCCCGTGCGTTGCCACGGGCTTTTAAATATTTTTACCGTGTGCATATATAAACATAATGCATATCAAGTTTTACGTGTAAACATAATTGAAATCCATATCACACAAAATATTCTTTGATACAAAATGTAATTCGATAATGTATACATAGAAAGACACGCGATGCACAAAATAAAGAAAGTGGTACAGAAACATAGTACTCTTTATTGTGCACTATATTACACAAGGTAGATAGCACCCTACATGACTTTTATGCTTAAGACCAATCATCTCACGAAGCATTTCCATTGTTATTAACCATTAATTAAAGACAACAGATGGAGCATTTTGTTACCTTTAAACAAATATTCCAAGATGCTGCAACCAGAACCTTAATACATTATGGAATTTCCTAACAAATATTACATAGACCCAAATATACAGCACAACATCCAATAAAAAAATCATTATAATATACACCATCTAACTTAAAAGTCTGGCATATGAAAATTTAGACCTCCGATAGAAAACGCTGAATTTCAGCAGGAAATATCAAATACATGCTTCCCTGTCCGATGTATAAATATGTGTAATTCTCAATTGATGCACTTTTGAAATCTTCTAACTCACATAACACCATAGTTACAGTGATTGTGCAACATATTTTTTAGAAAGCATGCATAAGCCTTTGAGTATAAACACAACTTTTGGTAGGGAGTCAATAACACCCCTAGGTAGCCAAGCCTTTGAGTATAAACAAAAATGATTTCTCAAGCTTTCTTTTGCTTCATGGAGCTGTAATTATTGCTAACAGAAACAAAATAGAAATCACATGATAAAAAAGAAAAACAACGCAATAGGAGAAAATGAGGCATACTACGTGGCCATGTCGCTGACCTGGCCATCACAACCTCCGAGACCAAGGGGCGAGGAGGTGGCGGCATCAGCTCCAATGAACCTATGACACCAAAATGATTATGTTTGCTGTCCTCGATCGTCGGCATCATCGACTCAGTGGTCGGTCCCCTTGTATCTTCTTCCCCATGGATCGGGATTGATTCGACATAGGATCAGAACAACAAACAAAATCAAAAGTCACAAAGAATTATAGCCTAGTAATGCTCAGTCAGCCAAATTAAGAAATATCGGTAACACATGCATATCTATTAATGATATTAGTGAACAATGCAAAAAGCAAAGGATTCCATTTGTCGCAATTAGTACACACGACAACTACTTCATAAGTTCATATGACCAATCAGTTAGACCACATGGTTAAATTCATTCATAGATGAACAATAGATGAACAACTAACAAAAGTCGAGAAGGATCCTTACAAAAACAATGATTGGTCAGGAATTTGGAAGGAGGGAGGGTCTATTATTAACGCTAGTGAAGGCGCATGTCATGCCAACTCTACAAAGTTAATTCCATTTACAAAAATCACATCGGAAAAGTATTGTGCATTCATGTTCTAGTCTTAATATCCCTTAGGTAATCTTGTTTTCAGCTGAACGACGATCATGTCAAGCTAAACGAAGAGGACGCCGACAGGGCCACATTGTTCCCTGCCCACCACCGCCCACTTCCACACGCCACCATCCATGTTCACCGCCTGGATGCCGGCCCCAGCTCTCAAGCCCCTAGAACCGGTGCGCCCACGGGTCGCCGCGTTGGGTATGTACCCGCCGCCACCGCGTTGGACCTTCTCGTCCTACAATGCAATAGCCATTGCCTTAGTTGTCTACATCAGACATCTGAAATGAAACAAAAGTCAAATGCTACTAATTAGACGTAATACATCAAAATGTCAAACAGAGTCAACACTTTAATTATGCTTCATAGGATAAGAATCAAACATACATAGTTAAACCAAATACTTAACAAAGTGTCAACAACATTTCACAGATTTTTTCAGAATTTTTGAAGCACTAACCTGGCTTGGCTCAATGCCAATGTGGTTCAGCATATCAATGCATAGATGTAGGAATCATCCTTGTACTCCGCACAAACAAGGGAAAAACATGAGCTTTCATGTTTCCGTGTATTATAGTTGAGCAGAAGCGATACATGGACAGTAGTATGAATGTACAACAGTGGGAAAGTTGAGGTTCCCTGGGCTGAATGTCGATGAAAGGTGCCTCCCATTTGCCCTTGTAGTTCAGGTTCCTAATTATCTGACTACACAAATATCCCATGTCAGAAGTTGCAATGCCAATGCACACTGCTGTTTGTCTACAATTTGACTATCTAATCTTACTCTAGCAGAAGTACCTTTTGCATCCATGGTCTCTTGCACCGGGGTACGTACCAAACTCCTAACTTCTTACAACTGATGATATTGTTAGGCGATGGAATTTGGAGTAACTTCTTGCTGACAACTGATGATATTGTTGGGCATTGAATTAATTGAACCACCCAAACTACTTTCAATCCTTTCTCGAAAGACAAATCAAGGAGACCACGAGATAGAAAAAGAGAGAAACTTACCATTAAAGTAGAGGACAAGTCAGGCAGTCTTGCACATGGTGTTGGTAGGCAGCACCGCCGTTGTCGGGATAATTCGCGCCCCAAATCCATATCCTCCATTTTTGCGAGATTCTGTACACCACATCTTTCTTACTAAAGTGGGAGAAACCATAAATCGACTATCAATCATCATTAAGTGTAGAATATGGTCATTAAAATTCATTAAAATCATTGCACATCGCTTGCTTGATTCTCCTCTATTAAATTAGCATTCATCACGGTGTTCTAAAGACAAGGCATGACAGAAACACAAAGCACAGCCCAAGCACATTGGTTTATGTACCATACTCATTGTAAAAAATTAGAAGCTTCTGTAAGATGTGACACTGTTTACATGTTTGGAGTGAATTGCATCCTCGTACAAAGGATAGAAGAACTGAATGCTTATGTACTTATAAAATACAAAAGTGAAAAGGGTAATTAAATCATATTGGGTTAAAAACCTTACGTTCCCATGGTTCTTTCTCAGATCAGAGAACTCAAAATATCAGCAGTGGATATTGGAGCCAGGAGAAGAAACAACGTGACCTTCACCCACATCCTTAATGGCCAGCCTCATCTCCATGCCCAGGACGATCTGAAGCCTCCCTCAATAATTCGACACCTGCACGATGACCGACCGTCAGATCACAACACTCGGCTTGGGCAACGAATTCGAGGGATTTCTAGACCAAGCGTTGAGAGTACCTAGGGGTCACCTTGGTTTTTGTACACGACAAAGAGGAGTGCGGGAGGCGAGCCCCAACCCATCGAGACCACGATGCCCAAGGTGAGAGTAAGCTAGGGGAGGCGATGGTGAAGCACGACATCATGGCGCACGTGCCCTACGTCTCAACGCTACAGTCGAGCGTCGCCATTTAGCCGCACAACAGCTTGCACTCCATGAGTTACATACTATTTTCGCTCACACGACGAACGCCATCCGCCCGTCACTGAGACCCATCCTCTCAACCCTGCTGCTCCACGATCACGCGACGTCGTGCTAGTTAATGCAGAAACATAGGAGGCGGGCATCGTAAGGTAAAAAGTCCGGTTTGGACGGGATGAAAGACGAACCAAAATAAAGCAAAATTGGACAGGGAAGGGGGTGGATGAGGAGGCGAACATACAACGAGGTCGGGGTGGCTGTGGCCGAAGCATGAGGCTCGGCCTCCTCGCCGACGACCAGATCCGCCGTCAGAGATGATGAGGTCATCAGCCCCGTGACCTGGATCCCGCCAACAGGGTGATGCAGAGGAGAGGTGCGGCGGCGTCCTACGGGTGAGGACGGCGGGGGAGGTGAGGGAGCAGCTGAGCGCGGTGGTGCGGCTGCGTCCCTCGGGAAGACGAACGACGAGCGGCCCGAGGCGGGAGGCGGCGAGGGGGAGAGAAGAGTCGTGCGGTGCGGGGTGAAAGCCCGACTTGCTCGGTTTGTAGCAGGGTACTGCTATAATCGAAACATTTCTTTGATGTAATTTGACTACGTATGGAAAGTTTAATCAGTGATTGACCGACTTATGGTAAGTTAATTAATTTAGATTTGATTTTTAAATATTGATTAGAGATTAACCGTGATTGATTCTCTCCCATAAAGACATTACTAAATAATTTGTGTCCACATGGAAAGTTCTGATCCGTTTGGCTTTCGGTACATGGGATGGTGGAAGGAAATAACTTTTTTGGAAAGCTTTGATTCTGGTGATAATTACCATATTCGAAATTTCCTTAGTTATAGCCTTACCATACATGGATTGATTTATTACTATAATTATCATATTTGAGATTTCTAAGTTTATAGCCTTACCATACGTGGATTAATTGTGATTGATTACCATAAATACGTTGGGTATTGTCGGCCAGACGAGAAAGAGAAAAACCGGTGGGAGGGGGTGGTGGGAGGTGGGACGAAGAAAAACCAGTTGAAAAAAAACCGGTTGAAAAAAAACCGGTTGAAAATAAACCGGTTGAAAGTGGGGGGGACTATTCAACCAATTCGTCCATTAGGAGTAGAGATACTGTTGTATTCACACTTGTTTTAGGTGAAAGATGCATGCCCAATAAATTGTCTCTGTGATGAGCCTAAGGACTGGAGAACACAAACTATCTCTTTGGTTGATCTTGAAAGCGTGGAAATAGAAGGCATTGACGGGGAAGATCACGAGTTTGATTTCTTGAAAGTGATATTTAATTATGCTCTAATGCTTAAAACAGTGACTCTATGGCTGGCAGAATGTGCCACTCCATGTGTCGATTGGTGCTCAAAAGTACACAACATATTTATGGCATATACTTTTGTGGAGTGCAACGTTGATCTGGTAAGCAGGCTTGATGCTATCTGATAGAACAATCTAGGAGCAGCAGGAGCCCAGGAAACAATAGATTAACCTCTTGTGTGTGCATGCCTCAAGTTTGTTTACATTGAATATGAACCGGTTTATTTGTCAAAATTTGAATATCTTACTACATGTGGCATACGTCCTGAGCAAATTAGCATCAAGGAGAATCCATGTCCGTACTCAGATTGTAAGTTGTCTTTGTCCATATTTGATGTCCGTTATCAAATAGAATGTATGACAACCATTCCTACTTGTTCTAGCATGTCTGCTGTAATTACGCATCAATTAGAATGTATGACAGCCCCTCCAGATCCATCCATATTTTGAATCCATTATCCTTCAGTATAGAGTTTAGAATGGCTGCTATATTTCAACACAGTTTAGAATGTCCGCCGCTGCTCTGGGTGCGCCGTCGCGTCCGCTCCTCGAATTTCTTCAGTCGCCCGAGCGCCTCCTCGAACGGCATCGAGTCGACGTCGCGAAATTACTCAATCCCGGCCACCGCGGCGTGCAACCGGTCTGACAAGGTGTCCAGAAATTTCTTCACTATCACCACGTCACCGAGTGTCGCTCTGAGGCCCGCATAGCTCGCTGCCATGCCGCTGACCTTCCCGGCATACGCGTCCAGCTCGTCACCGTCGTCCATGCGCATGCGGTCGAACTCGCTGCGGAGCGTTGCGAGCCGCGCCGCCTTCAGCCGATCGGCTCCGACTAACTGGACCTTGAGGCTATCCCAAACCTCCCTCGCCGTCATCTTGATGGCCACATGCATCACCGCATCCTCCGATAGCGTGCCGAGAAGCAACGCCAGCATCGTCTTGCTCTTCTTGGCGTCGATCGCCGCACCGCCGCCATCACCACCACGCCCCACAGCCCCTGGGCATCAAGGATCGCATGCATCTTGATCGCCCACGAGGTGATGTTCGTCGACGTCAACGATGGAAAACGGGAAACGACATCGCGCCTCCGCCGCCAGCACCGTACCGGACAATGGACATCGCCGCCGGCAGGATCGCAACGAAGCTCCGAATACCAAGTGTTGGCGCTAACCCTAGTCTAACTCTTGCTCTCTCTCTCTCTCTCTCTCTCTCTCTCTTGGACGAAAGGTAGACGAAGCACAGAGGACACAAGGTTTACTGGCGACGAACGCCTGGGCAACGAACCCTTGCTTTTCTTTAGCTGGAGTACTAACCCCTGCGCAACAAACACAATTCAACCCAGCCGGCTTTGTAGCCTTGGCAGCAACGCAGCACCCACGCTTCGGCCAAGAAGCAGCCACTCCGCCCTGCTGCATGCCTGGGCGCGATCCGCATGCCCACAACGTGCTCACGCGCACGACGCGGCACTCGCTCGCAACAGATCGCCACGACCCGAGCGCTACAGTGATGGACTCGGACGTGAGCCAAACGCACGCACCACCACACACACGCACACTATCTGGACACGCCCCAGATAATGGCCATACACTAGTCGGACCATGCCCAGACACACACACGCCTACGACCTGGCCCAGACCCGTGGACCCGACCTGACGCTCCTACGCCGGACTCGCACGCACTCCGGTCGCCACCGTGACCAGGTCACGGCTTATTCCCAACATTTATTGCTAAAATTAACAAAACCAAATTGTAATTGAACAACTGCCTCTATCCGTCCAGAGACACTTGTTGGACGAAGGAATGTATCTAGATGTATTTTAGTTCTAAATACATCCATTTGTATTCATTTCTACTACAAATATTTCCAGACGGAGGGAGTACATTTTAATTGCTGAAAGAGATACATCACTCAGTGATACCATTAGCTCTATTTAAACGTCCGATGAAACATGCATCAGGACATCAGGGCTGGCCTTCTTACTAACTAGATCGTTGATGGCGCGCGTTGCCGCGCCCGTCTATTTTAGCTCTTATAATTGTTAGATATATGAAATAATTTTTATACAGTTTTCAGCATTTGAGCTCTTGTGATTGTTGGGCATATGAAGTGTGTTGGCTCTTATAATGTACATTTGTTTCAAGTGCTTTGAACTATTGCGCTTTCTTGCAGCTTGTGCTTGTACGCTCCATTTTCCAAAATAATGGTATGCAACTGAAGAGAGTAATCTGATTGGTTTCCAATGTACTCTGTTCAGCTTTTTCTTATAGGTCTACTCTTTCGCAAAGGATCACATCATGGCATCCCAAAAAATAGCAATATTCAGAGAAACATTAGGAATATTTGAAGAATGGGTAGAACTGATATGTACTCATATAAATGTTTTTTTCCACATTTTCTCCATATTACAGTTCAACAGAAGAGAATACACAAAAAATGTAAACAACAAAACATACAATTAGATATCCAATTAAACAACAAATGTTTATGAAGCCAAAAATCTGAGAATATACAAATTCAGTGAATATCATTTCTTCCAAGATTCATATGAGGTTGCACTTGGTTTTCACAGATTAGTAACTCAGTTAGAAAGGGTATACAAAGTTCCCTAAATTGTTTTTTCCAACGCACTATTCAACAATCAGTTGGCTTTAGCTCAGACGATACAAAGGAAAAAATATTTAGCACGTTTTCATCTCTTGGAACCATCAATATCGATATATATATCCTCTTTTCTTTTTAGATTCAGTCTTTCAGCTTTCCTATATATAGCATCGAGGAAGGTAGGCATAGCCAATACAAGTTCCATGGGAGGTCAGAATATTAAAATACAGTGGTATATCATCAAGGAATGAATCAAAGGTGAAGGCAATACAAGTTCCACGAGAGGTCACAATATTACAAATTTACAGTACATCCAAACTTAAAATGAACCTTGTGCTAGAACTGATATTCATAATGTTGAAAAGGCGGAAATAAAATTACCCCATGACAATGTGCTTTTAGGTCTGCGATTCCTGCAGCATATGAGCCGGTTTCTGCATTCTCATTAGCTTTGCTCTTCTCCTTTCACAAAAAGTACCAAGTAATACTACTACAAATAAGCAGAATTGTAAAATAGAGGTCTTATAATAATCATCCGGTGACTGCTGAGCAGATTAAAATGGTACGGATAAAACGACAACTATACCACAAATTCAACAAGAAGCAGCTGCGCATACCATCTCTTCATCTGCGGATCCTAGCCCTGAACCTTGTAAACGCGCGACCGATAAGATGAACTTGAGAAGGGCGAATTACAAAGGGCATCAGGGTCAGAGATAAAGGAAGATGCAGAGCTAGCATTAAGGTTTACCTGGTCGACTTAGACCAATAACTAATACTGCTGCCGCCACATCCTCTTGCGCCGGTGATCCACATACCCCACCTCCTCCTTATCCTGCTCTGCATCATCGAGCCGGTGACGCTGCCTCATCCTCCTCGTCCGTTGTCGTGCTGTCACCATGGTTATATCGGCCGTCGTGGCACCGGAATCACACAAGAACAACAGGAATTAACACCTAGGCAGTCCATGAAAGCGAGATGTGAAAGAAATTGATACGAGGAAAGATGCAAAGAGCAGAGAATAAATAGCATCAAGTAGATGGTACCACTCGGCAGAGGAAAAGGTCCACACATCACTCGCCATGAATGCGCGCTTAGAAACTGAAGTATAATTGGCTGCTTAAAGTCTGAGCGGAGCAGTTTCAGTAGCTGTGGCGTCGGCCATTATCGCCAGCACCCCCACCTTTCTTCGTCGCAGGCAGATCGCCCGGGCCGGCTGGATCGACCGGCGTCCGATTCAGCCGCATCCGGCGCAGGCGGCCCTCGAGCGCTGGATCCCTCGCGCGCCTCGCGACTCGCGTTGGCTGGATTCCCTGGGCCGCTGGCTCACTCGCGCGCGTCGCGTCGGCTTCCTCAAGCGCCGGATCCCCTTCACCGCCGGTTCCCTCGCGTGCGTCGCGTCGAGGGCAGCGTGGCTGGATGTGGAGTGGGCCAATGAAGCACGGTGTACCTTCGTGAGTTATAGATAGATAAATGGGCCAATGAAGCCCACTCAACGATAAGCCTTCAAAATAGTCTCCAGAGTAGCGGCCCGTTAGGACAGGTAGCCCAGTCGCGGTAAATTGGTGCTGGAACAACGGTCTGACGGCCAAAAACTGCTCAAACGCGAAATCCAACGGCCAAAATCGCTGGAGGCGTCAGAGTGCTCGGTTTAGGCTCGGTTATACTGTCCTAAATGGCCTCAACATGGTCTGCAGGCCACCTAGCTCACACACAGGATGCACTGCATGCAGAAGCTGAGGCGTGCATCCAGGCTAACAATGGCGTCGAACTGCACAAGAATTTTAGATTTATATGGAAGTCGACAGGATCTGTTTAATCAAATTGTGCTGCCACCATTAGCTTATACTAGAAGCATTGTGCACGCTTTGTCGCGCCGTCAAGGCCTTCGACTGAACAATGCATTGCTATTCATGGAAACAGGTACAGATGCAAGCACACATCCGCATCCTTACAAAACAACACTCTTTCAAACACACCGACTTAACAGACAGATCGCCACGCGCACACTTGATGTAAACGCCAATGAACATTGCAGATATAAATCAAATTTAGCTCTATGATATCCCAAAACCACGCTCGTGCTTCTTCTTTGCTGGCCGGTAAATGGAATAGCTCTGCTGCTAATTTATCAACGGCAGGCAAGTAAATAGAAAGGGAATCAACCTAGGAAAAATGAACATCTTGTTTGCTGGAACACAACAGCACGAAGCAAAATCTTAACACGTCCATAAAATTCAGACAATCATGCCATGTAAACCGAGAAAAGAATGTGCAAACTGAAACACATATTACTCCATCCGGAAATACTTGATGTGGACTAAAACCACGTCAAGTATTTCCGAACGGAGGGAGTACATAGGAAGGTGACACCAGATCGTTGGGTTCTTATTTCCATGCTTAAATGTGATTCACATGGAACATAAAATTCTCACACGCCAAATATACATTTTTGGGCATCAGGGGTGATTATGAAAGAAGAAAACAACAATAGAAAATGTTAATGCATTGTTATAGGACAAAATCAGGAAGAGAAATGCAGCCCACTCCCACTGTTAGGATTGAGTTAGCAACTAACCATCATTACATTAACATTGCCTGAATTTTGATTTCCTCTCACAGTGAGCACAAAAAAATTATAGAGCATAAAAACATATTCCAAACCAGCAATGTTTCTCCAAAAAATTACAAGAGCCAAAATTGCTTCTGCATGTCACATAAAGATAGTGCTAATCTTTTGGACATGGGAACTGATTCTAGCAAAATGGCACTTTTCCATTACGACTCATGTTTCAGATCGAACCAACAACTGCAGGGCAAATTAATGATGCTCTATCAGAACGAAGGCCATGGCTTACAAAGTGCAACAACTAGTAGAACGAAATAGAAAACATAATATTATCGGAGATCTCATATAATCAGATGGCATGTGGTAGAGATAACACAGTTTACCCACCGGCAATAAAGAGCACTACACAGATCAAGTGCAATAATCGGAAGAGACCACCTCTAACTTGTACCTCTGTATACACACTGAGCAAAGTCAGAGATTCAGAGCATTTCACATGTTTTTTAAATAACAGCCAAAGAGGTAAAATAAGATAATAAGCCAAGGGGGTTCATTCAGAGGCTACAAACTGAGAGACACAAACATATATGAGTAACATCCTCGAGAAATAGTTTTGTTGAAATGCTCATATAACAGAGGAAGAGTCTAGCAAGACTAACATATAGATCTAGCGAAGAAGCGTAAAAGTAGAAAGCACACCACGCACCCACTCCACCTATTTCAACAATCGAGTTTATTTATGCACAACAACCAATTCCTATCAGAGTAAAAAAAATCCAAGAGTTTGATATTATTATTTTTTTGCAGGGAAAGAGTTTGATATTGATAGCATGCAAAGTTATGTAAAAAAATGTAGTACGGTTGTGCTTGAATGAACTTTTTCATAAACAGAAAAATAATAGGATACATGTACGACCCAAAACAATACTGAGATAAGTGAATGAACCTTAATTGATGGGTCATTTCACAACAAAAAGATAAGGTACTGTCTCTGATGATGTAGACAATTTCATATTTCTTGAAACGAATTGATCACTACCCGAATTGCAGTTGAGAAAATAGAAAAGCACAGTGACTAATCAACATATTAAGAAGTGCATTCAAAGACCTTCAATTTAATCACAAATGGGTAAGCTTAGCAACCAACAGAGCTACCATACAATTAATGCACAATAAAACAAGGATGCGGCATAGGTATCTCAGGTTTCATACCAATCCAGTAATAACTTAACAAAAAAAGAATATTAATCCAGATATGTATCAGCAGTTCAGCAGCCAAGCGGCAAGAATCGAACCAATGTTAAGACGGTGCAAACGAACAGCTAGATAGACCACAACGTTACTAATTAATGCTTATGTGATTGCCTGCTCATCAGCCAAGTATGATCATCGCCAAGGTAGTTGAAAAACTTAGTAAACTGAACAAAAACGAAAGGAGTGCCAACCCACATATTATATGCATCAGCAGTTTCAGCACCCAAGTGGGAACAGTCGGACCGAAACGACGAAGACAGGCGTGTGCAGCTAAATTGATCACAATGTTATCAATTAATGCATATGTGATAGACTGTACATCAGCCAAGTATGATCATCACAAAGGTAGGTGAAAACTTGAAACAAAATTGAACATCATCACGATCGAATTCTCAGGTGAGAGGTGACCGATAGGCACATATATCAACACACAAGGATCATAGGGAAAACATGGACAGATTGGGCACAATAGCACAATAATCAAGCAACATACTTGGGTAGATTAGATTTTTCAAGACAAATCCACCAACTCAATATAACGAAATGAGTGCATATGTAAGAATTGAACCGAAACAAAGACATGTCTGTCCACTGCAGCAAGTTCAGATTGGGCAAAGACGACAGCTACAGAATGAAGACGGCGCATCGTGCAAGGTGCCAACCGCATTGCATCAAATCAGGGGTACCCATGTTCAAATCGTCTCATATAGGTAGCTGGACTAGATAGAGATCATTAGGTAAGCGATGGAAGAGTAGGAGCAGATCAACCGATTGGGGTCTGGAGCTTGGCGAGGCAATGGGCGGCGACGTCGAAGCAGAGATATGCGTCGCGGGTCGCGTAGAGCCAGTCCTCGCACGTGAGGTCGCGGCCGCCCCAGTCGGCGGCGCCGACGCTCGCCGGCGTCGGCGCGAGACGCATCTCCGGGCCGAGCGCCACGCGCGCCATGTGCTCGATAGTGACACCTTCGATGTCCTTGGGCAGAGGCAGACGCCCCCGTCCTCCTCCGAACCCACCCTGATGATGGGTATCTTCCACGGCTCCACCCCCGGGATCTTGTCGAGGTTTCCGTACGCGCGGGCGAACAGGTCGGTGAGCTCCGCAGGGCGCGCCACGTGGAGGCCCCACTCGCCGGCAAGCTTCCGCGTGACCTCCGCGGCGCCGAGACAGGCCACGGTGACACGCTTGTCACCGAGAAACCCGCGGAGCTCCTGCATCTTGTCGTCGAACGCGAGCACGCCGCCGGCGTCCTTGCCTACCGGCTGGTAGAGGATGACGCGCGAACCGCCGAGGCATATAGCGACGGCGCGGACGGGGTTGTCGGGGCGCTGCGGGTGTCCGCGCGCGCGCACGGAGTCCCACGGCGAGCCGCTTGGCGCGCGGCCGCGGAGCGCGACGAGGCCGGCGACGAGCGGCGCGCGGAGGCGGTGGTCGCGGAGGAGGGCGTCCGTCTCGACGAACCAGAGCTTGGTGCCGTGGTCGTTGCGGGTGAAGAGGGTGTCGACGAGGGCGAGGGTGGGGCCGCACCAGAGCTCGATGCGGACGACGGCGGCATCCCCGTGCTCGAGGCGGTCGGGGTCCTCGCCGTACGGGCGGGTGCCGAGGACCCGCTTCAGCGTGAGGTCGGCGGGCGCCTTCACCTTCTCCATGGGGGCGGCGGCGGCGGAGGACGGGCGCTCGGTGGCGTGTCGGAGTGGTTGGTTGGCTGGCTGGCTTGGCTTGGGGGAGGAGTTGATGGGACCGAATGGGGAAATGCGAGGGGACGGAGGAGCAGGGGATTGATGGGTGGTTTATGCCAGCCGAAGTGGGCTTCCCTGCCGTCCGCGGCCGCACAAATCCCCTTCCGCGGGCCGTGGCCCAACGTCTTGTTCTCAATTACTCTCTCCGTCAGAATAAAGGTAGTAAAGAAATACTACCTCCGCTTCAGTTTACAAGTCCTACGTGTATACCTAGGTTACCAATTTTATCACCATAATATAAACTATATAACACAAAAATTATACCTTTTGAAAGTAGAAACTCCGAAGTTTATTTTGGTATATTTTTTGTAATATATGACTTGTATTAAGTTGGTCAAATTGACGACCTAGGGGTACGCGCACGCCCTGTAAACTGAGAGAGAGGTAGTATAAGAGTATTTAGATCAATGTACGCTCTTATATTTCTTTTATCGAAATATGTATATGGCAACCGTGTGGCAGATTGCGAAACTGCCACACGCATCCAGCACCGTCAGTTCCCTCCCGATCTCCTTCCTTCTCCGCACGTCCTCCCGATTTCTTTCCTTTCCCGCACGCCTCTCGATCTCCTTCCTTTCCGGCACTTCCTCCCCCACCGACCTCCGATTTTCGGCAAAAATAATGCTTGGACTAGGATTTGAACTCTGTTCTGCAGGTAATCAACAAAGGGAGCTAACCACCTCGTCTATGACACTCATTGTTGAACAAGCTAAGGGAAATACTGTTTTTGACATGTCCGTGGTAACTTTGATTATTGGGAATAAATTTGTTGAACCCGCCCCCCGGTAATTTCTGTAAATAGCACGATAACATTCACGCCATAGACCTGATAATTTAGATACAAACATCGTGGTAACTTTAACCATTAGGGAAGACAAATGTGAAAAGATACCCGATAATTTATGTGTAAATAGATGGTAATATACGCAGCGCACATCTGTTAACTGAGGTAGAAACACCATGGTAACTTTGATCATAGGGATTTTTTTTTAAAAGATACTCCGGTATCTTCTGTGTAAATAGTACGGTAGTATCTCCATCCCCTGGCATTTTTATGTGTAAATAGCATGAAAACATATGCAATGCGATAACTAAACACCATGATAAGTTTTTGAAGAGGGGGGGGGGGGGATTTGCTGAAATATACCCCTGATAAATAGAAGTCCTTTTAAAGATTTCAATATGTACTACATACGGATGTGTACATAGACATATTTTAGAGCGTATGTAGTTTATATTGAAATCTCTATAAAGACTTATATTTAGAAACGGATGGGGTAAATAATTAGGGCTTTGGCACCTAGCGATTTGATGAGGCCAAATGGGCTCTGGCCCACCCAGTATTGCTAAACTATTTTATTCCCTTAATTTTTTTGTATGTTTCTATGTTTTTATCTTTCATTTTCCCTCTTTTTTTTCTGTGTAACACATAAAAGATTTCTTATGAGACACATAAACACTTTATCTAGAATATTTGAACAATTATTTTAACAAGGTGAAATTATTTTTTAAAGGTCTATTTTCCACGATATATGAAACGCATTATCACATACAAGAACATTAAAAAGCAACACATAAAACCTTATTTTTCATGTGCGTGGTTATTTGGTATATTTTTCTGGCAACATATGAACATTTCTTTACACATGCAAAAAAATTATTGAAAAATAAACACAAACACATTTTAGAGTTATGTAAGCATTTGTTATATGCATTAACATTTTTTCTTATCATTTAAACTGGATATATAGTATGAGTTAAATAAATATTATAATTTTGGATTTTTTTAAAAAGAGTGGCACATAAAAAAAAGCTGCGCCTCCAACTCACTACAAGTGGAACATACGGATGCCCATTCCTCCAGATGCCTGCTCGTCTGTCTCTTAAAATATGATTTGGCAATAAAAATTCACATATACTCCCTTCGTTTCTAAATATAAGTCATGTAGTCCATATTAAAATCTCTATAAAGACTTGTATTTAGGAACGGAGGGGGTAAATAATTAGGGCTTTGGCACCTAGCGATTTGATGAGGCCAAATGGGGAAATTCGAGGGGGCGGAAGAGCAGGGGATGGGTTTATGCCAGGTGAAGTGGGCTTCCCTGGCGTCCGCGGCCGCACGAATCTTCCGCGGGCACGTGGCCCAACGTCTTGTTTTGAAATACTATGTGGAAAAAATGTTTTTAAAAAAAGTTGGAAATCATTTGTTAATTGCATTCTCTACTCCCTCCGTCCCTAAATATATGACCTCCACCAAAACGTCATATATTTAGGAATAAGGAAGTATGACACTCCCTTCGTAAAAAAATATAAGAGCGCTTAGACTTATATTTCTTTACAAACAGAGTATACAACAATAATTTTTTTAACATATACTCCCTCCATTTCTAAATATAAATCATGTTAGAGATTTTAATATGGACTACATACGGATGTGTATGTTGTCTATATTGAAATCTCTATAAAGACTTAATATTTAGGAACGGAGGGGGTAAATAATTATTTTAACAACCTGAAACTCTTTTTTAAAAGTCTATTTTTCACGATATATGAAACTTATTATCACACACAAGAACATTAAAAAGAGACACATAAAATCTTATTTTTCATGTGCGTGGTTATTTGGTATATTTTCCTGGCAACATATGAACATTTCTTTCCACATGCAAAATTTTTTATTGAAAAATAAACACAAACACATTTTAGAGTTATGTAAGCATTTGTTATAAGCATTAACATTTTTTTCTTATTATTTAAACTAGATCTCTGTAGCGATGATGATCCTGGAGCAAGGCATGGATCAAAATCTAACACGTTCCTACTTCGTTCTCACCCGGTTTATTCGTGCAGGACCTCTTACTCCCACACTCGTTCATTGCCCCACACGTGACACTCGGTTCATGGATAAGAAAAACAAAAACCAGGACCCAGTGTGACTTGTGTCCACCCATGCTGTTTTGAACCCTACCAATGGGATTTGGCTTTCTTATTTCAACAGCAACAAAAAATCTTCATCACATATAGGCTTTTGCTAGTGTCTTACTCTTAAATATAGCTCTAACCACCTCAAACATAAATAACATGTGGGGCCCACACTCCCGTCTACACCCAAACAACCATAACAACGTGTGCGTGCGTGCGTGTGTGTGCGCTAATGAATGTTGATTAGTTAGTACTACTTAAAAATCATCCCATGAGTACAAGAAAGTACAATAGTGGACTATAAGCCCGCTTACATGGCAATTTTGCTTATGTGGAGGAGAGAGGCACTGAAAAAGTGAAGAAGTGTGCTCTAATGCAAGAGCCCGCCTCTACACGTGCTCCTAGGTAAAAACATTTAATCAGAGGAAAGAGATAAAGAGAAAGTGATAAAACGGCGTAACCTTATAGCCAACCATATAATCAACACTATTGTATGAGTAATTAATAAGGCTAACTCTTGATGACATGGCATGCTCATATAGCCAGCAGCTAGTTATACTATTAACCATGCTCTACTACTCCCTCCGTACAGGTGCATAAGTCATCTTACGAAAACCAAATAGTCCCAAAACACTTAGGCGCGGTGCATTAACTCCCACATCGTTTCTTGTTTCTTGACATGAATAAAGGAATCAACCAATAAGAGACGTGGGGCGTGTACGTTTTTAAGCCGACTACAGTGACAGTAACTTCAAGAGTAACACCGGGTTCAACTCAACAAATTTGCCTATGTGGCAATGAGTTAATGAGGAGAGAGATAAATTGAGTAACTTAGCTAGTTACTCATTCTATGAGTAACATCACACATACCAAGATAAAATGAGTCTATAACCTAATAAATGAAACTTTGCATGACACTACACATATGTTACTACCCACTATGAAGGTAGTAACATAGTCTAGGATAGCGTGTATGTTACTAGTGTAAGTTACTCTCCACTGTGACTACTCTTAATGAAAGCACACGTGCTCCCTAGGTGGTTTTGGTAATTAATGTCAACATATCTCTTGTTGGACTAATGGTCTTATCTAGCATTTTTCAGACAAGTTCAACAAATGGAGTGGCGTGGAAAAGGATGTGGAACCCCTTCTAGATGCTAAGGATAGAAGATTGGCAAAAGCTCAAAAGCTCAAGACTCTACACTTTCATTTTAGTGATCCAAGATCACATTGAGTCCATAGGAAAGCCAATACTATTAAAAGAGGATGAGATGTTGCTTAATGGCTTGCTTGCTCAAAATGCTTAGTGATGTGCTCCAAAACCCTCAACCACTTTCTCATACCCACACATGTCCCAAACCAAAAGTCAAAATCGGCCCTACCGATTTGATATATCCGGCGCCACCGAGTTCATTTGACATAGCCACTGCCAGAAACCCTAATCAATTCGGTCTCACCGATGGGATCCCGGTCTCACCAAGATGGGCTTGCAAACTCTCTGTTGCCTGTTGCATTTATTTCAGTCCCACCGAGATTTGTAATCGGTCTCACCGAGTTTGCTTGACCAACTCTTTGGTTAGCTCATTACCAAAATCGGCCCCACCGAGTTTGTGTAATCGGTCAAACCGAGATGAGGTTTTACCCTAACCCTAGCACATCGGTCCCACTGAGTTGATCATATCGGTCCCACCGAAATGCCTAATGGTCACATTATGAACTGAATCGGTCTGACCGAGTTTTCTGATTCGGTCCCACCGAGTTTGGTGAATTGTGTGTAACGGTTAGATTTTGTGTGGAGGCTATATATACCCCTCCACCCACTCTTCACTCGTGAGGAGAGCCATCAAAACGTGCCTACACTTCCAGCATACATTTTCTGAGAGAGAACCACCTACTCATGTGTTGCGACCAAGATATTCCATTCCAACCACATAAATCTTGATCTCTAGCCTTCCCCAAGTTGCTTTCCACTCAAATCATCTTTCCACCAAATCCAAATCTGTGTGAGAGAGTTGAGTGTTGGGGAGACTATCATTTGAAGCACAAGAGCAAGGAGGTCATCATCAACACACCATCTATTACCTTTTGGAGAGTTGTGTCTCCTAGATTGGTTAGGTGTCACTTGGGAGCCTCCGTCAAGATTGTGGAGTTGAACCAAGGATTTTGTATGGGCAAGGAGATCACCTACTTCGTGAAGATCTACCCTAGTGAGACAAGTCCTTCGTGGGCGATGGCCATGGTGGGATAGATAAGGTTGCTTCTTCATGGACCCTTCGTGGGTGGAGCCCTCCGTGGACTCGCGCAACCGTAACCTTTGTGGGTTGAAGTCTCCATCAACGTGGATGTACGATAGCACCACCTATCGGAACCACGCCAAAAATCTCCGTGTCTCCAATTGCGTTTGCACACTCCAATCCCATCCCTTTACATTCTTGCAACTTGCATGCTTTACTTTCGGCTGCTCATATACTCTTGTCATGCTTGCTTTAAATGCATTGGGAATGTATAAACGTGTGCTAAAATTCCACCTTAACTTGAAGAAATTAAAAAGTACCACTTTTCTTTGTTAAGAGTCTATTCACCCCTCTCTAGACGCATCTTATCGATCCTTTCAATTGCTATCAGAGCATTGGTCTCCATTGCTTTGGTTTAAACACCTTTGGAGGAAGATGGATGAGTCTACGTTGGGGAGTCTTAGACGTAGAGTGCTTATTCTTGATGGAGAATTCTTTCATGAGTGAAAAAATGAGATTCTTGTGATTTTCAATGAATATCATTTGAACAAGTATATTACTAGCCCTTGTGCACCTCATGTTGATCCTTTGCATCCTACCCTTGATGAGTCTATTGACATGATTCGCAACCTTAGAACTGTTAATCTTATCACTAGAGGTTTGCCTAGAAACTTGATTGGATGTGTGCCTACTCTTGATTGTGCCTACACTATATGGAGATTTCTTGAGGAACGATTTCCAAATTATTCCTTGCGAAACTTAGATGAAATTCTTCATAAGTCTATTGCCTTGAGTAAGATGGATTCCAATGATCCTAAGTTTGGTGATTGTCTGTTTGAACTTACTAATCTTATGCGTGCCAAAGGAGATGTTGGAATCATTAGCAATATCATCTCCTAAGCTATTAGAATTCATAAAGATGACCATTGTGATGATCATTTATCTAATGAATTTTCCTCTCTAGGAATTGATCAATCACAAGGCGATGTTGAACATGGATACTATGATGAGGATGATGATAGTGACTTTGATCTCGATGAGTCTATAAGACACTTTGGTCTTATGGCTAATCTTCGCGGCTACATGGCTGGAGGAAAGGAATGGGTTCTTGATAGTGGATGTATCGATCACATGACCGGAGATAAGAACATGGTTCGTGAGCTTGCTGAAAATGACGGCCCTCGAAAGTATGTCACCTTTGGTGATAACTCAAAGGGTAAGGTGGTTGGCCTTGGTAAGGTAGCCATCTCACATGATAGGTCCATACAAAATGTTATGCTCGTTGAATCCCTTGGCTATAATTTGCTTTCCGTATCTAGACTTGCTGACTTTGGTTTCAATGTCCTATTTACTGAAGTAGATTGCCAAGTGTTTCGTAGAGATAATCATAAAATGGTCTTTACCGGTTTACATAGAGGTGATATTTACATTGTAGATTTCACTAAAGAGGCTCAACCTAGAACTTGCTTAATTGCTAAATCTTCTAAAGGTTGGTTGTGGCATAGAAGGTTAGGTCACGTGGGCATGCGAAATCTTGAGAAGCTTATTAAAGGTGATCATATCCTTGGAGTGAAAGATTTTATATTTGACAAGGATAGATTGTGGAGTGCTTGTCAAGCAGGAAAACAAGTTGGAGGAAGTCACCCCGTGAAGAACATTATGACCACGAGAAGACCGCTCGAGCTACTTCATATGGATCTCTTTGGTCCCAATGCCTATAAAAGTCTCGGTGGAAACTCATATGGTCTAGTTATAGTTGATTATTTTTCAAGATTTACGTGGGTGTTCTTTCTTGATGATAAATCGCAGGTCCAAAAGATCTTCAAGAACTTCGCTAGGAAGGCCCAAAATTAATTTGATGTGAAGATCAAGAAGGTTCGAAGTGACAATGGAACGGAGTCCAAGAACACAAATGTGGATACCTTTCTTGACGAGGAAGGGATTTCACATGAGTTCTCGACTACGTACACACCTCAACAAAATGGTGTTGTTGAGAGGAAGAACCGGACTCTTATTGAGATGGCGAGAACGATGCTTGATGAGTACAAGACTCCAAAACACTTTTGGGCGGAAGCGGTTGAGACGGCTTGTCATGCAACAAATCACTTGTATCTTCACAAGCTACTCGGCAAGACGGCGTATGAGCTTCTCACCGGTAACAAACCCCAAGTTGGATACTTTCGGGTATTCGGCTCAAAGTGCTACATTCTTGATAAGCATCGTCGTTCTAAATTTGCTCCCAAGTCTCATGAAGGTTTCCTAATTGGTTATGGCTCAAACTCTCACACTTACCGTGTCTACAACAATTTCACCCGAAAGGTTGAAGAGACAGTAGATGTGAAGTTTGATGAATCTAACGGCTCGCAAGTAGAGCAATTGCCAATTGATGTAGGAGACAAAGACCCCTCGGAAGCAATCCAAGACTTGTCTATTGGCAAGATTCGTCCAACGGAGGTAAAGGAGAGTACCTCGTCCGTCTAAGTTGAAGCTTCTACCTCACGTCAAGGTGAACCAAGAGTTGACATGGACGCATCCACAAGTGGTACACGCCAAGATGAAGAAAACGAGGAAGTACACCAAGATGAACCTCATCAACCTCCTTCACCACCACGACAAGAGAACGACAACGCCAACAATGAAGAAGGCCAAGAAGAACAAGATGAAGAAGAAGATGTTCCACCCCGACCCAAGCAAAAGCTCTCACGAGTTTGAGCAAGAGTTTCAGGAGACCATCCCGTCGAGCAAATCTTCAATGATATCCAAACCGGGAGAATCACTCGCTCTAAAACTCGTTTAGCTAATTTTTGTGAACATTATTCATTCATCTCTAGCATTGAACCTATGAAGGTTGAAGAAGCATTGGAAGATCCAGATTGGATAAATGCCATGCATGAAGAGCTAGACAACTTTGAGAGAAACCAAGTGTGGACATTGGTCGAGAAGCCCGACAACAACCACAACATTATCGGTACCAAATGGGTGTTTCGCAACAAGCAAGACGAAGATGGACAAGTCATTCGCAACAAAGCACGTCTCATCGCCCAAGGCTACACTCAAGTCGAAGGTATGGACTATGGTAAGACATATGCCCCCGTTGCTAGACTTGACTGCATCCGCATTTTACTTGCCTATGCTAATCACCATGATACTACCTTGTACCAAATGGACATTAAAAGTGCTTTTCTAAATGGTGAAATTAAGGAGGAAGTTTATGTTAAACAACCTCCCGGCTTTGTTAATCCTAAGAAACCCAATCATGTTTACAAACTTCACAAAGCTCTTTATGGTCTTAAACAAGCTCCTAGAGCGTGGTATAAATGCTTGACCAAGTTCCTTGTTGAAAAAGGCTTTGAGATTGGAAAGATTGATTCTACTCTTTTCACTAAAAGGGTTAATGGTGAATTATTTGTATGCCAAATTTATGTTGATGATATCATATTTGGTTCAACTAACCCACATTTTAGTGAAAACTTTGGAAAGTTAATGTCGGAGAAGTTTGAGATGTCTATGATGAGTGAACTCAAGTTATTTCTTGGTTTGCAAATCAAGCAAACTAAGGAAGGCACCTTTGTCTCTCAAACAAAGTATACCAAGGACTTATTCAAGAAGTTCAACATGCAAGAAAGCAAAGGTATGAAAACTCACATGCCTACTAGTGGACATCTTGACTTGACCAAGGATGGCAAACCGGTTGACCAAAAGGTTTACCGCTCTATGATTGGTTCATTGTTATATCTATGTGCCTCCTGTCCTAATATTATGCTAAGTGTGTGCATGTGTGCACGATATCAAGCGGCCCCCAAAGAATGTCATCTTAAGGCTGTGAAAAGGATAGTGAGATACTTAATTGACACACCAAATTTTGGCATTTGGTATCCTAAGAGGTCTTCTTTTGATCTTGTTGGCTATTCCGACTCGGACTATGCCGGAGACAAGGTTGATATAAAGTCCACTTTGGGTATTTGTCAATTTCTTGGTAGATCTCTTGTGTCTTGGTCCTCCAAGAAACAAAACTTGGTATCCTTATCCACCGCCGAAGTGGAATACATTGCCGCCGGTTCATGTTGTGCTCAGTTACTTTGGATGACCCAAACTCTTAAGGATTATGGGATCTATGTGAAACATGTTCCATTACTTTCCGACAATGAGAGTGCTATTAAGATTTCTCATAATCCCGTGCAACATTCTCGAACTAAGCATATTGAAGTTCATTATCATTTAATTCAAGATCATGTTGCTAAAGGAGACATTGATCTTAAGCATGTTCGTACCGATAAGCAATTGGTGGATATATTCACCAAACCGCTTCATGAGAAAGTATTTTGCCGTTTGAGAGGTGAATTGAACATCATTGATGCTTCAAACTTGGAGTAGGAACTCCATTTGGATACATGCAAGGCATGAGCCTTTAACTAATCCTTGACTCTTCTCTCATGATGATGATCATATGTCTTGGATATATTTGTACCCTTGCATGCTATCTAACCCTTGTAGGTACTTGGATGAATCTAATTCTATGAGATTGCAACTCACTCATATCTTGAGCAATGTCTACATCACCAAGTCTCTACAACATGGTGGTTGAAGTCAAGGAAGCATGAAACCCTTCAACATATCCGTTGACAATTTATTCATATCAAATTTCATTTGGTACCATATTTCATGATTGTCATTTTGGATACACAAGTGCTCTTCCTTGCTAGACTAACCCATGTAGGTAGATGAACTCAAACTACAAGTGGTGCTCCCAACCATTGATGAGCTACATCAACCTTGAGCATCCTACACAAGTTCAACTACATGATCAAGATCAACACCACCAACCAAGGTATGTCATTCCATCTTAGAGAAGCTTTACCCTAAGTGATGGGTCAAAGCAGCTCAACAAGCCGTGAATACATCAAAACGCTTAAACAAAAAAATGGTAACCCCATTTTGAGCTTAAACAATGAGTATGACCTATGATCAAGTGCCTTCACTTGACTCCTAAGTCAATATACTCTAACATAGGTGACTTTGTCGCCGACCAACTCTAGGTGAAGTTCTCTAATGTGTCTCTGTGTTCTTGCATTTGTCTCTTACATATTTGTTTCCCTTCTTATTTCAAAAGAAAAATTTCATCTAGATTTATTTTCTTTTTCCTTGCATTCCCTGCATCTAATTCATTGTAAATCTGTCAGTTAATTCCTTGCAAATCTTTGTGAGATCTTATCTGCCTAGTGAGCTAAGGTGATAAAATGTTATCTCTGTGTTGAACTCGGACACACCGGATTGCCACTTTTGGTCAAACCAAATCATTTTGGTGCTACCGAAGTAAATAACTCGGTGTTACCGATTTCAGTGATGAGAAGACACTTTGTCATTTTCTTCCTGCATAATTGTTTCAGCTCCACTCAATGATTCTTGTCCTCTACCAGCATCACATTCTATATGCTGCTTTGCTCTATGACTCAAGGACCAAACCTATCCTGACTCACAATCCAGAAGGGCCCTTCTTGGAAATTGATGTCAAAGGGGGAGGGAGAGATCACATCAAAGCTTAATCACTTCAAAAGGGGGAGAGTACTTCAAAGGGGGAGAATGCTCAAACGGAGAGAGAGACCCCAGATGCTTGGTGTTTAAGAGGAGAGAAGTCACATGTCTTTAGAGGGGAAAGACATGTTAGTTAGTGTTATGTTTCTGCTCTGTTCTGTTTTGCTCTGATTTTCTTTTCCCTATATTCTCCCATTATATAAGATTCAGGGGGAGAAAGACTTCTAGGAAAGGAAATCTTTGAATTAATTGCATATCTTTACCCTTGGGGACATGTCTATATCCAATAGGAGTACCTAGTACTCACTCTCTACATGTCATCCCAATCTTGGTACTCTTGTGGTTTCCTGCTCTTGCTCTGTTTGGTAGATGTCTCTGTGTTATCTAACCTTGTTTACTCAGGTTCATCTCTTCCAAAGCCAGCTCAAGACCACAAGGTAAGTATATGAATCACACTCATGTGCATAATGATCTCTTGCTGATGTACATATTGTTTGCAAGAAGGACTCATGAACATGAAGGTACAATGTCTATACTCACATCCATTGCTCTCATGCATATAACCAACATACATGTACCACATTGCCTGCTCTGTCATGCCTATGCAGCACTTCCTCTTACATTCCATAGTTACATGATTGCATACATGTAGGGGAGACTATGCATGTTACATGTCTTCCCAAAGCTTTACCTGCTATTCCTTATATCTTTATCTAAGGCTTGGATGTATGTTGTCACCAATTACCAAAAAGGGGGAGATTGAAAGCACAAGTGCTCCCTGGGTGGTTTTGGTAATTAATGTCAACATATCTCTTGTTGGACTAATGGTCTTATCTAGCATTTTTCAGACAAGTTCAACTAATGGAGTGGCGTGGACAAAAGGATGTGGAACCCCTTCTAGATGCTAAGGATAGAAGATTGGCAAAAGCTCAAAAGCTCAAGACTCTACACTTTCATTTTAGTGATCCAAGATCACATTGAGTCCATAGGAAAGCCAATACTATTAAAAGGGTATGAGGTGTTGCTTAATGGCTTGCTTGCTCAAAATTCTTAGTGATATGCTCCAAAACCCTCAACCACTTTCTCATATCCACATATGTCCCAAACCAAAAGTCAAACTCGGCCCTACCGATTTGATATATCCGGCGCCACCGAGTTCATTTGACATAGCCACTACCAGAAACCCTAATCAATTCGGTCTCACCGATGGGATCCCGGTCTCACCGTGATGGGCTTGCAAACTCTCTGTTGCCTGTTGCATTTATTTTGGTCCCACCGAGATTTGTAACCGATCTCACCGAGTTTGCTTGAACAACTCTCTGGTTAGCTCATTACCAAAATCGGTCCCATCGAGTTTGTGTAATCGGTCAAACCGAGATGAGGTTTTACCCTAACCCTAGCACATCGGTCCCACCGATTTGATCATATCGGTCCCACCGAAATGCCTAACGGTCACATTATGAACTGAATCGGTCTGACCGAGTTTTCTAATTCGGTCCCACTGAGTTTGGTGAATTGTGTGTAACGGTTAGATTTTGTGTGGAGGCTATATATACCCCTCCACCCACTCTTCACTCGTGAGGAGAGCCATCAGAACGTGCCTACACTTCCAACATACATTTTCTGAGAGAGAACCACCTACTCATGTGTTGAGACCAAGATATTCCATTCCAACCACATAAATCTTGATCTCTAGCCTTCCCCAAGTTGCTTTCCACTCAAATCATCTTTCCACCAAATCCAAATCTGTGTGAGAGAGTTGAGTGTTGGGGAGACTATCATTTGAAGCACAAGAGCAAGGAGTTCATCATCAACACACCATCTTACCTTTTGGAGAGTGGTGTCTCCTAGATTGGTTAGGTGTCACTTGGGAGCCTCCGTCAAGATTGTGGAGTTGAACCAAGGAGTTTGTACGGGCAAGGAGATCACCTACTTCGTGAAGATCTACCCTAGTGAGGCAAGTCCTTCATGGGCAATGGCCATGGTGGGATAGCCAAGGTTGCTTCTTCGTGGACCCTTCGTGGGTGGAGCCCTACGTGGACTCACGCAACCGTTACCCTTCATGGGTTGAAGTCTCCATCAATGTGGATGTACGATAGCACCACCTATCGGAACCACGCCAAAAATCTCCGTGTCTCCAATTGCATTTGCACACTCCAATCCCATCCCTTTACATTCTTGCAACTTGCATGCTTTACTTTCCGCTGCTCATATACTCTTGTCATGCTTGCTTGAAATGCATTGTGAATGTGTAAACTTGTGCTAAAACTCCACCTTAACTTGACGAAATTAGAAACTGCCACTTTTCTTTGGTAAGAGTCTATTCACCCCCCTCTAGACGCCTCTTCTCGATCCTTTCACTTAATGACTTGAGACTACCTAGCACGGCATGCGATGGTATTAATTAGCAAATAAACATTAAGTTCACTCGTTTTCCCCTCCATCTTGGTCGTGGTGCATAACATAATATGACTTATGCATCAACACGGAGGGAGTACGTACATTGCTTTAACATGAAAGAGGAAACTTTCTAGAACCTAAAAGCTAGGCAGTGCCAATTTAGAACTCATGGAGATAGAGACACAACCAAGGTTTGCTTCCTCTTGAGTAGTAATGGTTTGGCAAGAAAAAATAACATCACATACTACGCATGAATATACATACATACGTGTGTGACCACATATCAAATTTGGATGAACTAGTTAGTTCTTAAAAAATAGACAAATCTTTCACTACAAATTGGTGAGGCCATGCATCTTCGTTCCACATCTTGCTATTAAGCCATTGTTAGTTGTTTTCCTGTGAAAGTTGATAGTTGCCATGGCTGAGAAACCAACATGTAGTTAGATGAGATACTGGGGTAGAACAAAAAATCAACTTTGTAAAGCGCTTTGCAAGGGTTTCGACAAGAACCTCCATAGAAACCCACTTTTCGAAGAGTGTCAGGACCCCGATCCTAAGTCACACCGATCCAGCAGGTAACACATCATATCACTTTGCGGCCTCACGCACGGTATTCCCACGGGTGCCACCTTACCTGGCCCGGGACCGTTTGCGCCTTTTGGCTCACGTATATGATAGTGTCGCTAGCATCCATATGACAAAGAACCCGGGCTGACATGGCTAGTCGTGAACCCAAGGCGGCACTAACCCATGAGGACAGGCATACATGAATCACATCGAGCATGTCGGTCAACAACGTATAAATCCGGGCTGTAGCACTGGGCTAACAGGACTCCGGTAACCCGGGCTGTAGCAGGCTAGGCAGGACTCCGGATAACACCGTGTGACATTTCCCCGAAGGGACAGACACAGGAACGAAGTGAAACACATGCCGGCCAGTCAAGTGTTCCGAGCAGTAGTGCTGGGCTAGCAGGACTCCGGTGAACCGGGCTGTAGCGGACTACTATCGCTCAGAAGCACTAGACTACATTTCCCCATATGATAGGCTGCCAAGGATAAACAACTAGATAGTCGGATCCCACTCATACCAAGCATTTCAATCATACACACAATATGCCCGATATGAGTAAATACAACATGGCATCACAACATAACTCTACGACTCAAAGTAATTATTCATTAGGCTCCGAGGAGCGAGATATTACAAACATGGGTCTCATGACCCAACATTCAGAGCATACAAGTCAAAGCACAAGCGGAAGCTTAACATGTCTGAGTACAGACATCTACAAATGAAAAAGGCTGAGAAGCCTGACTATCTACCAGATCCTGCCGAGGGCACAAGATCGTAGCTGAGGTATCAAGCTAAACGTCGAAGTCCAAGCGTGGTACTACTAGCGAGACTGAAGTCTCTCTGCAAAAACATAAAATAGGCAAACGTGAGTACAAATGTACTCATCAAGACTTACATCAGAACTAACTACATATGCATCAGTATCAATAAAGGGGGTGGTGGAGTTTGAGTGCAGCAAGCCAGTTTTGACTCAGTGGCTAACCTGAACTACGACTGCAAGTAACTCTCTTGAGGTGGCGCACACGAGTCCACATATTCACCATATCAATACACCACTATGGATCTGCTCCCGTCTTCCTACGAGAACGCCATCCATAGCACTCACGCTTATCTTGCACATTTTAGAGTATCCACTTTCACTTGTCTATGAACTATGCAAGGGGTCCAAGTTTCCATATCCGAGGAATCCGGCTATTCGAATAGATAATGATAACCCTGCAGGGGTGTACTTCTTCACACACGCTCTCGCCACTTATCGCCCTGTACACGTCATGTACCTCGGCAACCTTCAAGCGGAAACCGGGCGAGGGAGTCGGCCACGACCTGACTAACCACACGAGTCTCTAGTCCAGGTTTATCGCCTATTCGGGTTCCATCCGCAAGGAGATCCGGCCGGGGTGTCGCTCACGGCCCCAAACGATGTGAGCAGGGTTCCCAAGCCCACCATCCAGGTGCCACTTGGTACACCGTGCCACTGTGCCTAGTCTGTCCCAAGCCCACCTGTACCGGGTGCCACTTGGTAGACTACTAACACTACCTACAAACACCAGAAACTAGTTGCAACTCCTGGACAGAGATCAAGTGGATTAATAAGTCGAGAGGGGCACTTAAGCATTCCAATGCGTGGCAGTAACTGTTCATGGATCACAAACACAGAACTCAGTTCCTGAGGACGTCTGCAATGAGACAACCCACCATGTACTCCTACATGGCCTCTCACCGCTACCTTTACCAAATCGTGTTCACACACTTAGCTCTCAACAGTAGGACATGTTCACCACATTCCAATTCATTCCCCATGAATCAGAACCGACTCAACTCTAAGCAGTAGCAGGCATGACAACAAGCATGAATGAGTAGGCACATCAGGGCTCAAACAACTCCTACTCATGCTAGTGGGTTTCATCTATTTACTGTGGAATGACAGGTCATGCAAAGGATAAAGGGGTTCAGCTACCGCAGCAAGTAACACATGAATCGTTGTTGTCCTAATGCAATAAAAGAGAGCAGGAGCGAGAGAGTGGGATTGTATCGGAATGAACAAGGGGTTTTTGCTTGCCTGGCACTTCTGAAGATATTATAGCTCTTCATCGGTGTCATCGAACTCATCGTCGAAACCACGTCTATCGAGAGGGGACAAATACCGGCAAACAAAGAGGGACACAATCAATGCAATGCAACAAATATGATGCATGATAATGTCATGGCAATATGTTTTTGATTGAGCTAATGCAACTAGCAATCAGATTAAATGAAGTTGGTTTGAACCAAAGGTTCAAACTCAAACTCCATATGTGGAAAATCAAATGCCATTTACATGATTTGTTGTAAACAGTAGCTATAAGTTGTTCTAACATGCATGAAAATGGTACAGATGGATAGATTGGATTTTTCTGATAATTTTTCATACATAAATTATTTCAATCTGAGCTACGGTTGAATTTATATGAATTTTCAAAGTTTGGGATATTTTATGAATTTAAACAAATCATTTAAGATTTATTTAAATGCTAGAAAAGGATTACTGCGTCAGCCTGACATCATCATGATGTCAGCAGGTCAACGGGGCTCGGTCCAGGTCAAACCTGATGCGTGGGACCCAGTGGTCAGCGTCACAGAGCTGCCTAGTGTAGCTAACATGTGGGCCCGGTCAACGGCCACGTCAGCAGGGTCAAGGCTGACGCGTGGGGCCGGTCAACAGGTGACGCGGCATGGTCAAACTGACCTGTGGGCCTTGCGTGGTTAGTTTAGTCTAAACAAAACTAAACCGTGGTTAATTAGGAAGTGGGGCCCTCCTGCAAGTGGCTCTAGGGTTAATTAGCGATGTCATTAGCTGCTAATGATGGGACCACGTCGACCTCGCCGGAGTTCAGCCGACGGCGACCACAGAACACGGCGGGGCGCGCCGGATTTGCGCTAGAGGCATCGGGTTAGAGCGCCGAGGGCACCAGGGCATAGCCCTTGCTCACCCGCATCAAGAGGAGGCGGAGTTGGGCGCGGGGGTCACCGGAATCAACGCCGGCGACGAGGTTTGCGGCGGCCGTGGTTCGCCCGTGCTCGAGTTCATCGCTAGGGTGTTCGGGAGGAGGAGCTACTGGTGGCTACGGGTGCGCGGAGAGGTTCTGAGCACGATGGTGTGCTCGGACACGGGCTGCAGTGACCGTGGCCGCGACTGCGTCATTGCCGGCGGCGAGGAGCTCACGGGTCCGGTGAAAAGGGCGGCCAGAGTGCGGGAACGAGTGCGGGGAGGAGGGGGAAAGACGCAGAAGCTCACAGCGAGTTGAACGGAGGCCTCGGCGTGCTCGGGGAGGGGCTGGTGACGACGGGAGGTCGCCGACGATCTCGGTGGCCCGAGGAGGGAGAAGATGTCGGGGACGGCGCTCCGGGGCTCTTCCCGTCGGGTGGCTTGGGGAGGAGGGCGTATGGGTCCACGGCGGAGCTCGAGGTCACGTCGGAGAGACACGAGGAAGGCTCAGGGCGTGGCAGCGGCGAGCGGCGGCGACGGTGGCTCTCAGGTGCGTGCGAGAGGAGAGCCAGGGAGGAAGCGAAGCTCGAGGAGAGAGTGGAAGGGCCAGGGGCTGCGTGGCGTCGCCTGGTGCATCGAGGAGGAGCCAGGCAGGCTGAGAGGGAGGAGGTGGAGGCCTCGGTCGCGCTGGCGTCGACACACCTCTGCCTACTGGCAGAGGTTGAAGACGACCGCTTCGTCCTGGTGGGCTGGGCCTCAGCTACAGTGCTGGGCCAGCTGGGCTTCCAGGTGAGCGCCAGGTAAGTCCTCTCTCACTCTTTTATTTGTTTCTGTTTTCTATTTTTTCTTCCTCTGTTTAGATTTAGTTTAGCAACTAAATCATTTTAATAAATTCTGTAGGTTATTAAATGGCTTGCTAAAATATATACAAAGCCACTCACAAACTTCCAGAATTATTGGAGTCATATTTAATATATATTAAATATAAATCCAAAGCAAATAGTTATTGGATTAATTCAAATGGCCAAAAATAAATATTTCTGTGATTCCAAAAATATTGGTTTGAATTTTACCTCTTACCAATATTTTATAGAGTAACAGGAACATTTTCTTGGACTTATTTGAGAAGATTTTAAAGTTGATTATTTTGAACTGATTTCTGAGGGTTACCACTTTCCCCAATTCAAATTTAAGTGGAATTTGAACATGATGCATGGATGCTGATGCCACTAATTACAAACAATTCTAGGGCTGTGACAACTCACCCCTACTAAACAAGAATCTCGTCCCGAGATTCAAGTCGTGAGGCAAGAAGACAGAGGGACACAAGCTAACACAATCTTCTTGATCCAATTGCCCTTCTCGAAGATGTTGATTCATTCCATCATCTTGGTCTTGACATCTTTGCCTTCGAGATCTTCACTCGACATGACAACAGAAGGAGAGGGAAACCCTACAGGATTTGATCCTTGAAGATCGAGCAACTCAAGATCAGTTCATGAAGTGAGACGTAAGAACATCTCTTGAGTTGAGACAGAAAACACACATCAGGGATGATGGAAAAGAAACAGATGACGAAGGTTCAAAGTAGCGAGGAAATTTTCCATGATTACGAAACGGGGCACCTTGGGGGAGGTGACTCGAAGAACTTTTCCCTTAAGTGGCAAAAAGAATTACTTTTGATACGGAGATCATTGGAACTCTGCTTACCAGCCTAAGGCAATTTACAAACGATCATTTGATGGAGTTCGAGAGGACGACACACTCGGTTTAGAATGGATGATGTGAACTACCTTGTTGAAGACAACACAAGGGATGATTTGCTTGCGCGTGCTCTTAAGAACTTGAGCATTTCCATATTCATCAAGGTTCTACCAACATCCGTGTCAAGGATCTTGGCAACACAACATACTACCATGATGAATAGTGATGGACGATGCAGATGCAAAGGAAGATAACACCTTCTCAGATTTCACCTTAGCGAGGCCAAGGAAACAAAACCTGGATGATCGACCGAGAGACATTTAGCACTCCGCTTCTAATGTTCTCCTTGATGTACTAGGTACCACGGTCAATGCTTAAAAGAATCAACATGGCCATCAAGTAAAGGTCGGACTTCGGGAGCACAAGAATCCATAAGGAACAACTTGTGGAATAAGTCATACCAAATCCTCATGGAGAAGATGGTCGAATTGCTCGTTCAAGATACTATATTAATAGATCTTCCGGCTAGGTGTGTCAGCTAGAACATCAACCTCGTCGGGACCTACATCATAGATCTTGGAAATGTTCCAGCCATCATATCTGCCTGAGATTCAGATCTAGCTGGTAACAGGATTTTTCAGACAACATGTCTGGAAAAGAAATTTTGCAACACAAATCGACAAGACGATGTTGCGAGATTCTCAAGAAATGAACTACAATAGCAAGCTCCAAAACATGAGCTGGTTTTGCTACAAACCTGTGAACACGTTGTCCCAGACAAGCATGATCACATGGTAGTCTTATAACAAAATACTACCGAGTTCTGGTAGGGAACCATCATTAATGATATGGAAGTCTCCGCGCGGAAGTCTAAAGTAATGACCTTAGAACAGACTCCTTTATCTTGAAAAAATCAATCAGTGTCTTGGTGTGCTAGGGATACATATAGAATGAAGGTTGCAAGTCTCCAAACCATAGAATACTTTGCACATATGCATGACTGACTTGGGATGGTTCCGGAGGAAGCAAAAACAATCTTTCCCGAATTCACGGCGGCAACTTTCATCTGATGCACGTGGATTAGGGGAAGTCACTACTTGCACCCAATCCTATGCCTCATGAACGGAACACGAAGGCATTGCTTACAAAGTTTCCAATACTAGTGTAATGTTCAACATGAATCATGGGGGAGACAAAATGCTGCTGATGGGCTCAACAACAACTCATCGGTATTTCCATATCACTGGACTTCCACCATCATGTGAACACGGTGATAGCATTGGTCAGACCAAAGGATGTAATGGTATATCCTCGAGGAATCAACCACGAGTAAGACAACATTACGAACATCGTTGGTTCTGATTTGACTTGACGATAGCCCACACTCCAGTCAAAGTTTTGACAAGGCAATAGATCCAACAACTGATCACGAGGACCAATTGATGAAGATATCAACTTTCTTCAACACACACACAGAAGATATCCCTTAGAGATGAACTAAGTTAAGCAAAGCTTTTACCTTCCAACTCTCCAAGTTGTTGTCCAGCTTAACCAACTAGCTCAGGGATATCCAACACAGATTCTTGGAGAAGGGGTGATTTATAAGAAAACCAACTTGATCACGAACTCAACATAATGGTTAGGTGACAACCTGGTGATACTTCTGAGAAGATATTCGTAAAATCACGAACCACCGATATGTTACTAAGCTCGAGAACAACCTTGCTTTTCAGGGCAAGATGATATGATCAAAAGAGTGAGGGATTGACACAATCCTAACTCATTGATCGAAGAGTGCACCAGAAATAAGGACTAGGTAGCATGATCAATCTTAGGATGATGATTTAGTAACCAACACGCTAAGAATGAGAATATTGTCCATTTACTACAAAGCAACGAGTTGCTCGGAGTATTGATTTCACACATCACAATTCACTTGTCGGCAATCCGGTTACAATAACACGGAGACCGAGGAATGAACGATGATGGCGAGAAGTATCACTGTATCAAGAATTCATAAGAGGTGGTGCAATTCTCATGGCATTCTTGGCATAAAAATGGTAACACTCCAAGGTAGAACAGAGCAAAAGCTGGGTTGGCATTTTGTTCCACGGAATACCATTACTTTGACCCAATCCTGGATATGGATGAGGTACTGGAGTTTGTTTCTCCTAGTCATTCGGGAATAGAATGGCTTGACCGGACCACAAGAATAATAGGCATCGACAAACAAATGCACGCATACTCTTGACTATTGATTGATAGACGATGGTCGGGATACAAATGAGGAGGGACAACTCAAGGAAACATATAATTTTCTGAGTTGTGGATGCATAGATTAGTTTGTCGAGCGAAGCTCAACATTTCTTCCGGATAACCCATGCGGAAAGGTAGAACTGGCAGAGCCACAATATAGAATGGAGAACCCCACAAGAGTACTCTGGTTGTGATCTTTTGGTTCAAGAACTTCCGCCATAAGTGGTTCATAGTATTAGGAAGAAGGAAATACCACGGACCTCAAGGACTAATGCAAAGGTTACTAATATCCTAAAGGAACTAGCAAACACTATCGACATGAGGTAAGTAGGGTGAACCTCGGGTTCAAAACCCAGGAGTAGAATACCTACTAACTAAATGGCATCACGGGATGCTTTCGAGAATGGTGGCCAGAATTATCACGCTGGGAACACAAAACATGGCTAGGTTGCTAGGTGACTCCCTAAGACTCCTAGGGTCATAATAGTAGCTCCAACATATATGTCGAGGCAACAGAGTACCTCAACTCAGCAACTAGTGTGATTAATTTGACCCAAAAGGACATCGGGAACATGGAGGAAAGATTTGCAAGTGCATCGGATTATTTAGAGACCTGGGATGACTCAGACAGCATAATGGCTGTAAATGCTCAAAATGATTTAAGACATCCTGCAAAATGGTGGCATAACCACTCAACATCACAATATCAATGTTCTGAGATCAACTAAGAACACATGGAAGTAGTAGAAACAGAACTGGGGCTTGAACTCAACAATCCTAGGCAACTACGGTTTAGTAACACGTCATCCTGAGAGATAGAAGAGAAGCCTAGTTCTTAACACCCTTAGAAAAGAAGAGGATGACTCAGATCAGAAGGCCATGAGGTATAAGGAGTAAAAAGAGCCTTACGTTCCCTTCCACAATCAATTCCCTTACATAACTAAAGCATTACTAGACTCAACTTCGACCAGTTTGGCTTGGTAATCCTACAGGCAGTCAGGCTCTGATACCAACGCTGTCAGGACTCCGATCCTAAGTCACACCGATCCAGCAGGTAACACATCATATCACTTTGCGGCCTCACGCACGGTATTCCCACGGGTGCCACCTTACCTGGCCCGGGACCGTTTGCGCCTTTTGGCTCACGTATATGATAGTGTCGCTAGCATCCATATGACAAAGAACCCGGACCGACATGGCTAGTCGTGAACCCAAGGCGGCACTAACCCATGAGGACAGGCATACATGAATCACATCGAGCATGTCGGTCAACAACGTGTAAATCCGGGCTGTAGCACTGGGCTAACAGGACTCCGGTAACCCGGGCTGTAGCAGGCTAGGCAGGACTCCGGATAACACCGCGTGACATTTCCCCGAAGGGACAGACACAGCAACGTAGTGAAACACATGCCGGCCAGTCATGTGTTCCGAGCAGTAGTGCTGGGCTAGCAGGACTCCGGTGAACCGGGCTGTAGCGGACTACTATCACTCAGAAGCACTAGACTACATTTCCCCATATGATAGGCTGCCAAGGATAAACAACTAGATAGTCGGATCCCACTCATACCAAGCATTTCAATCATACACACAATATGCCCGATATGAGTAAATACAACATGGCATCACAACATAACTCTACGACTCAAAGTAATTATTCATTAGGCTCCGAGGAGCGAGATATTACAAACATGGGTCTCATGACCCAACATTCAGAGCATACAAGTCAAAGCACAAGCGGAAGCTTAACATGTCTGAGTACAGACATCTACAAATGAAAAAGGCTAAGAAGCCTGACTATCTACCAGATCCTGCCGAGGGCACAAGATCGTAGCTGAGGTATCAAGCTAAACGTCGAAGTCCAAGCGGTACTACTAGCGAGACTGAAGTCTCTCTGCAAAAACATAAAATAGGCAAACGTGAGTACAAATGTACTCAGCAAGACTTACATCAGAACTAACTACATATGCATCAGTATCAATAAAGGGGATGGTGGAGTTTGACTGCAGCAAGCCAGCTTTGACTCAGTGGCTAACCTGAACTACGACTGCAAGTAACTCTCTTGAGGTGGCGCACACGAGTCCACATATTCACCATATCAATACACCACTATGGATCTGCTCCCGTCTTCCTACGAGAACGCCATCCATAGCACTCACGCTTATCTTGCACATTTTAGAGTATCCACTTTCACTTGTCTATGAACTATGCAAGGGGTCCAAGTTTCCATATCCGAGGAATCCGGCTATTCGAATAGATAATGATAACCCTGCAGGGGTGTACTTCTTCACACACGCTCTCGCCACTTATCGCCCTGTACACGTCATGTACCTCGGCAACCTTCAAGCGGAAACCGGGCGAGGGAGTCGGCCACGACCTGACTAACCACACGAGTCTCTAGTCCAGGTTTATCGCCTATTCGGGTTCCATCCGCAAGGAGATCCGGCCGGGGTGTCGCTCACGGCCCCAAACGATGTGAGCAGGGTTCCCAAGCCCACCATCCAGGTGCCACTTGGTACACCGTGCCACTGTGCCTAGTCTGTCCCAAGCCCACCTGTACCGGGTGCCACTTGGTAGACTACTAACACTACCTACAAACACCAGAAACTAGTTGCAACTCCTGGACAGAGATCAAGTGGATTAATAAGTCGAGAGGGGCACTTAAGCATTCCAATGCGTGGCAGTAACTGTTCATGGATCACAAACACAGAACTCAGTTCCTGAGGACGTCTGCAATGAGACAACCCACCATGTACTCCTACATGGCCTCTCACCGCTACCTTTACCAAATCGTGTTCACACACTTAGCTCTCAACAGTAGGACATGTTCACCACATTCCAATTCATTCCCCATGAATCAGAACCGACTCAACTCTAAGCAGTAGCAGGCATGACAACAAGCATGAATGAGTAGGCACATCAGGGCTCAAACAACTCCTACTCATGCTAGTGGGTTTCATCTATTTACTGTGGAATGACAGGTCATGCAAAGGATAAAGGGGTTCAGCTACCGCAGCAAGTAACACATGAATCGTTGTTGTCCTAATGCAATAAAAGAGAGCAGGAGCGAGGGAGTGGGATTGTATCGGAATGAACAAGGGGGTTTTGCTTGCCTAGCACTTCTGAAGATATTATAGCTCTTCATCGGTGTCATCGAACTCATCGTCGAAACCACGTCTATCGAGAGGGGACAAATACCGGCAAACAAAGAGGGACACAATCAATGCAATGCAACAAATATGATGCATGATAATGTCATGGCAATATGTTTTTGATTGAGCTAATGCAACTAGCAATCACATTAAATGAAGTTGGTTTGAACCAAAGGTTCAAACTCAAACTCCATATGTGGAAAATCAAATGCCATTTACATGATTTGTCGTAAACAGTAGCTATAAGTTGTTCTAACATGCATGAAAATGGTACAGATGGATAGATTGGATTTTTTTGATAATTTTTCATATATAAATTATTTCAATCTGAGCTACGGTTGAATTTATATGAATTTTCAAAGTTTGGGATATTTTATGAATTTAAACAAATCATTTAAGATTTATTTAAATTCTAGAAAAGGATTACTGCGTCAGCCTGACATCATCATGATGTCAGCAGGTCAACGGGGCTCGGTCCAGGTCAAACCTGATGCGTGGGACCCAGTGGTCAGCGTCACAGAGTTGCCTAGTGTAGCTGAGATGTGGGCCCGGTCAACGGCCACGTCAGCAGGGTCAAGGCTGACGCGTGGGGCTGGTTAACAGGTGACGCGGCATGGTCAAACTGACCTGTGGGCCCTGCGTGGTTAGTTTAGTCTAAACAAAACTAAACCATGGTTAATTAGGAAGTGGGGCCCTCCTGTAAGTGGCTCTAGGGTTAATTAGCGATGTCATTAGCTGCTAATGATGGGACCACGTCGACCTCGCCGGAGTTCAGCCGACGGCGACCACAGAACACGGCGGGGCGCGCCGGATTTGCGCTAGAGGCATCGGTTTAGAGCGCCGAGGGCACCAGGGCATAGCCCTTGCTCACCCGCATCAAGAGGAGGCGGAGTTGGGCGCGGGGGTCACCGGAATCAACGCCGGCGACGAGGTTTGCGGCGGCCGTGGTTCGCCCGTGCTCGAGTTCATCGCTAGGGTGTTCGGGAGGAGGAGCTGGTGGTGGCTACGGGTGCGCGGAGAGGTTCTGAGCATGATGGTGTGCTCGGACACGGGCTGCAGTGACCGTGGCCGCGACTGCGTCATCGCCGGCGGCGAGGAGCTCACGGCTCCGGTGAAAAGGGCGGCCAGAGTGCAGGAACGAGTGCGGGGAGGAGGGGGAAAGACGCAGAAGCTCACAGCGAGTTGAACGGAGGCCTCGGCGTGCTCAGGGAGGGGCTGGTGACGACGGGAGGTCGCCGACGATCTCGGTGGCCCGAGGAGGGAGAAGATGTCGGGGACGGCGCTCCGGGGCTCTTCCCGTCGGGTGGCTCGGGGAGGACGGCGTATGGGTCCACGGCGGAGCTCGAGGTCACGTCGGAGAGACACGGGGAAGGCTCAGGGTGTGGCAGCGGCGAGCGGCGGCGACGGTGGCTCTCAGGTGCGTGCGAGAGGAGAGCCAGGGAGGAAGAGAAGCTCGAGGAGAGAGTGGAAGGGCCAGGGGCTGCGTGGCGTCGCCTGGTGCGTCGAGGAGGAGCCAGGCAGGCTGAGAGGGAGGAGGTGGAGGCCTCGGTCGCGCTGGCGTAGACACGCCTCTGCCTACTGGCAGAGGTTGAAGACGACCGCTTCGTCCTGGTGGGCTGGGCCTCAGCTACAGTGCTGGGCCAGCTGGGCTTCCAGGTGAGCGCGAGGTAAGTCCTCTCTCACTCTTTTATTTGTTTCTGTTTTCTATTTTTTCTTCCTCTGTTTAGATTTAGTTTAGCAACTATATCATTTTAATAAATTCTGTAGGTTATTAAATGGCTTGCTAAAATATATACAAAGCCACTCACAAACTTCCAGAATTATTGGAGTCATATTTAATATATATTAAATATAAATCCAAAGCAAATAGTTATTGGTTTAATTCAAATGGCCAAAAATAAATATTTCTGTGATTCCAAAAATATTGGTTTGAATTTTACCTCTTACCAATATTTTATAGAGTAACAGGAACATTTTCTTGGACTTATTTGAGAAGATTTTAAAGTTGATTATTTTGAACTGATTTCTGAGGGTTACCACTTTCCCCAATTCAAATTTAAGTGGAATTTGAACATGATGCATGGATGCTGATGCCACTAATTACAAACAATTCTAGGGCTGTGACAACTCACCCCTACTAAACAAGAATCTCGTCCCGAGATTCAAGTCGTGAGGCAAGAAGACAGAGGGACACAAGCTAACACAATCTTCTCGATCCAATTGCCCTTCTCGAAGATGTTGATTCATTCCATCATCTTGGTCTTGACATCTTTGCCTTCGAGATCTTCCCTCGACCTGACAACAGAAAGAGAGGGAAACCCTACAGGATTTGATCCTTGAAGATCGAGCAACTCAAGATCAGTTCATGAAGTGAGACGTAAGAACATCTCTTGAGTTGAGACAGAAAACACACATCAGGGATGATGGAAAAGAAACAGATGACGAAGGTTCAAAGTAGCGAGGAAATTTTCCATGATTACGAAACGGGGCACCTTGGGGGAGGTGACTCGAAGAACTTTTCCCTTAAGTGGCAAAAAGAATTACTTTTGATACGGAGATCATTGGAACTCTGCTTACCATCCTAAGGCAATTTACAAACGATCATTTGATGGAGTTCGAGAGGACGACACACTCGGTTTAGAACGGATGATGTGAACTACCTTGTTGAAGACAACACAAGGGATGATTTGCTTGCGCGTGCTCTTAAGAACTTGAGCATTTCCATATTCATCAAGGTTCTACCAACATCCGTGTCAAGGATCTTGGCAACACAACATACTACCATGATGAATAGTGATGGACGATGTAGATGCAAAGGAAGATAACACCTTCTCATATTTCACCTTAGCGAGGCCAAGGAAACAAAACCTGGATGATCGATCGAGAGACATTTAGCACTCCGCTTCTAATTTTCTCCTTGATGTACTAGGTACCACGGTCAATGCTTAAAAGAATCAACATGGCCATCAAGTAAAGGTCGGACTTCGGGAGCACAAGAATCCATAAGGAACAACTTGTGGAATAAGTCATACCAAATCCTCATGGAGAAGATGGTCGAATTGCTCGTTCAAGATACTATATTAATAGATCTTCCGGCTAGGTGTGTCGGCCAGAACATCAACCTCGTCGGGACCTACATCATAGATCTTGGAAATGTTCCAGCCATCATATCTGCCTGAGATTCAGATCTAGCTGGTAACAGGATTTTTCAGACAACATGTCTGGAAAAGAAATTTTGCAACACAAATCGACAAGACGATGTTGCGAGATTCTCAAGAAATGAACTACAATAGCAAGCTCCAAAACATGAGCTGGTTTTGCTACAAACCTGTGAACACGTTGTCCCGGACAAGCATGATCACATGGTAGTCTTATAACAAAATACTACCGAGTTCTGGTAGGGAACCATCATTAATGATATCGAAGTCTCCGCGCGGAAGTCTAAAGTAATGACCTTAGAACAGACTCCTTTATCTTGAAAAAATCAATCAGTGTCTTGGTGTGCTAGGGATACATATAGAATGAAGGTTGCAAGTCTCCAAACCATAGAATACTTTGCACATATGCATGACTGACTTGGGATGGTTCCGGAGGAAGCAAAAACAATCTTTCCCGAATTCACGGCGGCAACTTTCATCTGATGCACGTGGATTAGGGGAAGTCACTACTTGCACCCAATCCTATGCCTCATGAACGGAACACGAAGGCATTGCTTACAAAGTTTCCAATACTAGTGTAATGTTCAACATGAATCATGGGGGAGACAAAATGCTGCTGATGGGCTCAACAACAACTCATCGGTATTTCCATATCACTGGACTTCCACCATCATGTGAACACGGTGATAGCATTGGTCAGACCAAAGGATGTAATGGTATATCCTCGAGGAATCAACCACGAGTAAGACAACATTACGAACATCGTTGGTTCTGATTTGACTTGACGATAGCCCACACTCCAGTCAAAGTTTTGACAAGGCAATAGATCCAACAACTGATCACGAGGACCAATTGATGAAGATATCAACTTTCTTCAACACACACACAGAAGATATCCCTTAGAGATGAACTAAGTTAAGCAAAGCTTTTACCTTCCAACTCTCCAAGTTGTTGTCCAGCTTAACCAACTAGCTCAGGGATATCCAACACAGATTCTTGGAGAAGGGGTGATTTATAAGAAAACCAACTTGATCACGAACTCAACATAATGGTCAGGTGACAACCTGGTGATACTTCTGAGAAGATATTCGGAAAATCACGAACCACCGATATGTTACTAAGCTCGAGAACAACCTTGCTTTTCAGGGCAAGATGATATGATCAAAAGAGTGAGGGATTGACACAATCCTAACTCATTGATCGAAGAGTGCACCAGAAATAAGGACTAGGTAGCATGATCAATCTTAGGATGATGATTTAGTAACCAACACGCTAAGAATGAGAATATTGTCCATTTACTACAAAGCAACGAGTTGCTCGGAGTATTGATTTCACACATCACAATTCACTTGTCGGCAATCCGGTTACAATAACACGGAGACCGAGGAATGAACGATGATGGTGAGAAGTATCACTGTATCAAGAATTCATAAGAGGTGGTGCAATTCTCATGGCATTCTTGGCATAAAAATGGTAACACTCCAAGGTAGAACAGAGCAAAAGCTGGGTTGGCATTTTGTTCCACGGAATACCATTACTTTGACCCAATCCTGGATATGGATGAGGTACTGGAGTTTGTTTCTCCTAGTCATTCCGGGATAGAATGGCTTGACCGGACCACAAGAGTAATAGGCATCGACGAACAAATGCACGCATACTCTTGACTATTGATTGATAGACGATGGTCGGGATACGAATGAAGAGGGACAACTCAAGGAAACATATAATTTTCTGAGTTGTGGATGCATAGATTAGTTTGTCGAGCGAAGCTCAACATTTCTTCCGGATAACCCATGCAGAAAGGTAGAACTGGCAGAGCCACAATATAGAATGGAGAACCCCTCAAGAGTACTCTAGTTGTGATCTTTTGGTTCAAGAACTTCTGCCATAAGTGGTTCATAGTATTAGGAAGAAGGAAATACCACGGACCTCAAGGACTAATGCAAAGGTTACTAATATCCTAAAGGAACTAGCAAACACTATCGACATGAGGTAAGTAGGGTGAATCTCGGGTTCAAAACCCAGGAGTAGAATACCTACTAACTAAATGGCATCACGGGATGCTTTCGAGAATGGTGGCCAGAATTATCACGTTGGGAACACAAAACATGGCTAGGTTGCTAGGTGACTCCCTAAGACTCCTAGGGTCATAATAGTAGCTCCAACATATATGTCGAGGCAACAGAGTACCTCAACTCAGCAACTAGTGTGATTAATCTGACCCAAAAGGACATCGGGAACATGGAGGAAAGATTTGCAAGTGCATCGGATTATTTAGAGACCTGGGATGACTCGGACAGCATAATGGCTGTAAATGCTCAAAATGATTTAAGACATCCTGCAAAATGGTGGCATAACCACTCAACATCACAATATCAATGTTCTGAGATCAACTAAGAACACATGGAAGTAGTAGAAACAGAACTGGGGCTTGAACTCAACAATCCTAGGCAACTACGGTTTAGTAACACGTCATCCTGAGAGATAGAAGAGAAGCCTAGTTCTTAACCCCCGTAGGAAAGAAGAGGATGACTCAGATCAGAAGGCCATGTGGTATAAGGAGTAAAAAGAGCCTTACGTTCCCTTCCACAATCAATTCCCTTACATAACTAAAGCATTACTAGACTCAACTTCGACCAGTTTGGCTTGGTAATCCTACAGGCAGTCAGGCTCTGATACCAACGCTGTCAGGACCCCGATCCTAAGTCACACCGATCCAGCAGGTAACACATCATATCACTTTGCGGCCTCACGCACGGTATTCCCACGGGTGCCACCTTACCTGGCCCGAGACCGTTTGCGCCTTTTGGCTCACGTATATGATAGTGTCGCTAGCATCCATATGACAAAGAACCCAGGCCGACATGGCTAGTCGTGAACCCAAGGCGGCACTAACCCATGAGGTCAGGCATACATGAATCACATTTAGCATGTCGGTCAACAACGTATAAATCCGGGCTGTAGCACTGGGCTAACAGGACTCCGGTAACCCGGGCTGTAGCAGGCTAGGCAGGACTCCGGATAACACCGCGTGACATTTCCCCGAAGGGACAGACACATGAACGAAGTGAAACACATGCCGGCCAGTCAAGTGTTCCGAGCAGTAGTGCTGGGCTAGCAGGACTCCGGTGAACCGGGCTGTAGCGGACTACTATCACTCAGAAGCACTAGACTACATTTCCCCATATGATAGGCTGCCAAGGATAAACAACTAGATAGTCGGATCCCACTCATACCAAGCATTTCAATCATACACACAATATGCCCGATATGAGTAAATACAACATGGCATCACAACATAACTCTATGACTCAAAGTAATTATTCATTAGGCTCCGAGGAGCGAGATATTACAAACATGGGTCTCATGACCCAACATTCAGAGCATACAAGTCAAAGCACAAGCGGAAGCTTAACATGTCTGAGTACAGACATCTACAAATGAAAAAGGCTGAGAAGCCTGACTATCTACCAGATCCTGCCGAGGGCACAAGATCGTAGCTGAGGTATCAAGCTAAACGTCGAAGTCCAAGCGGTACTACTAGCGAGACTGAAGTCTCTCTGCAAAAACATAAAATAGGCAAACGTGAGTACAAATGTACTCAGCAAGACTTACATCAGAACTAACTACATATGCATCAGTATCAATAAAGGGGGTGGTGGAGTTTGACTGCAGCAAGCAGCTTGGACTCAGTGGCTAACCTGAACTACGACTGCAAGTAACTCTCTTGAGGTGGCGCACACGAGTCCACATATTCACCATATCAATACACCACTATGGATCTGCTCCCGTCTTCCTACGAGAACGCCATCCATAGCACTCACGCTTATCTTGCACATTTTAGAGTATCCACTTTCACTTGCCTATGAACTATGCAAGGGGTCCAAGTTTCCATATCCGAGGAATCCGACTATTCGAATAGATAATGATAACCCTGCAGGGGTGTACTTCTTCACACACGCTCTCTCCACTTATCGCCCTATACACGCCATGTACCTCGGCAACCTTCAAGCGGAAACCGGGCGAGGGAGTCGGCCACGACCTGACTAACCACACGAGTCTCTAGTCCAGGTTTATCGCCTATTCGGGTTCCATCCGCAAGGAGATCTGGCCGGGGTGTCGCTCACGGCCCCAAATGATGTGAGCAGGGTTCCCAAGCCCACCATCCGGGTGCCACTTGGTACACCGTGCCACTGTGCCTAGTCTGTCCCAAGCCCACCTGTACCGGGTGCCACTTGGTAGACTACTAACACTACCTACAAACACCAGAAACTAGTTGCAACTCCTGGACAGAGATCAAGTGGATTAATAAGTCGAGAGGGGCACTTAAGCATTCCAATGCGTGGTAGTAACTGTTCATGGATCACAAACACAGAACTCAGTTCCTGAGGACGGCTGCAATGAGACAACCCACCATGTACTCCTACATGGCCTCTCACCGCTACCTTTACCAAATCGTGTTCACACACTTAGCTCTCAACAGTAGGACATGTTCACCACATTCCAATTCATTCCCCATGAATCAGAACCGACTCAACTCTAAGCAGTAGCAGGCATGACAACAAGCATGAATGAGTAGGCACATCAGGGCTCAAACAACTCCTACTCATGCTAGTGGGTTTCATCTATTTACTGTGGAATGACAGGTCATGCAAAGGATAAAGGGGTTCAGCTACCGCAGCAAGTAACACATGAATCGTTGTTGTCCTAATGCAATAAAAGAGAGAAGGAGCGAGAGAGTGGGATTGTATCGGAATGAACAAGGGGGTTTTGCTTGCCTGGCACTTCTGAAGATATTATAGCTCTTCATCGGTGTCATCGAACTCATCGTCGAAACCACGTCTATCGAGAGGGGACAAATACCGGCAAACAAAGAGGGACACAATCAATGCAATGCAACAAATATGATGCATGATAATGTCATGGCAATATGTTTTTGATTGAGCTAATGCAACTAGCAATCAGATTAAATGAAGTTGGTTTGAACCAAAGGTTCAAACTCAAACTCCATATGTGGAAAATCAAATGCCATTTACATGATTTGTCGTAAACAGTAGCTATAAGTTGTTCTAACATGCATGAAAATGGTACAGATGGATAGATTGGATTTTTTTGATAATTTTTCATATATAAATTATTTCAATCTGAGCTACGGTTGAATTTATATGAATTTTCAAAGTTTGGGATATTTTATGAATTTAAACAAATCATTTAAGATTTATTTAAATTCTAGAAAAGGATTACTGCGTCAGCCTGACATCATCATGATGTCAGCAGGTCAACGGGGCTCGGTCCAGGTCAAACCTGATGCGTGGGACCCAGTGGTCAGCGTCACAGAGCTGCCTAGTGTAGCTGACATGTGGGCCCGGTCAACGGCCACGTCAGCAGGGTCAAGGCTGACGCGTGGGGCCGGTCAACAGGTGACGCGGCATGGTCAAACTGACCTGTGGGCCCTGCGTGGTTAGTTTAGTCTAAACAAAACTAAACCATGGTTAATTAGGAAGTGGGGCCCTCCTGTAAGTGGCTCTAGGGTTAATTATGATGTCTTTAGCTGCTAATGATGGGACCACGTCGACCTCGCCGGAGTTCAGCCGACGGCGACCACAGAACACGGCGGGGCGCGCCGGATTTGCGCTAGAGGCATCGGGTTAGAGCGTCGAGGGCACCAGGGCATAGCCCTTGCTCACCCGCATCAAGAGGAGGCGGAGTTGGGCGCGGGGGTCACCGGAATCAACGCCGGCGACGAGGTTTGCGGCGGCCGTGGTTCGCCCGTGCTCGAGTTCATCTCTAGGGTGTTCGGGAGGTGGAGCTGGTGGTGGCTACGGGTGCGCGGAGAGGTTCTGAGCACGGTGGTGTGCTTGGACACGGGCTGCGGTGACCGTGGCCGCGACTGCGTCATCGCCGGCGGCGAGGAGCTCACGGCTCCGGTGAAAAGGGCGGCCAGAGTGCGGGAACGAGTGCGGGGAGGAGGGGGAAAGACGCAGAAGCTCACAGCGAGTTGAACGGAGGCCTCGGCGTGCTCGGGGAGGGGCTGGTGACGACGAGAGGTCGCCGACGATCTCGGTGGCCCGAGGAGGGAGAAGATGTCGGGGACGGCGCTCCGGGGCTCTTCCCGTCGGGTGGCTCGGGGAGGATGGCGTATGGGTCCACGGCGGAGCTCGAGGTTACGTCGGAGAGACACGGGGAAGGCTCAGGGCGTGGCAGCGGCGAGCGACGGCGACGGTGGCTCTCAGGTGCGTGCGAGAGGAGAGCCAGGGAGGAAGAGAAGCTCGAGGAGAGAGTGGAAGGGCCAGGGGCTGCGTGGCGTCGCCTGGTGCATCGAGGAGGAGCCAGGCAGGCTGAGAGGGAGGAGGTGGAGGCCTCGGTCGCGCTGGCGTCGACACGCCTCTGCCTACTGGCAGAGGTTGAAGTCGAGCGCTTCGTCCTGGTGGGCTGGGCCTCAGCTACAGTGCTGGGCCAGCTGGGCTTCCAGGTGAGCGCCAGGTAAGTCCTCTCTCACTCTTTTATTTGTTTCTGTTTTCTATTTTTTCTTCCTCTGTTTAGATTTAGTTTAGCAACTAAATCATTTTAATAAATTCTGTAGGTTATTAAATGGCTTGCTAAAATATATACAAAGCCACTCACAAACTTCCAGAATTATTGGAGTCATATTTAATATATATTAAATATAAATCCAAAGCAAATAGTTATTGGATTAATTCAAATGGCCAAAAATAAATATTTCTATGATTCCAAAAATATTGGTTTGAATTTTACCTCTTACCAATATTTTATAGAGTAACAGGAACATTTTCTTGGACTTATTTGAGAAGATTTTAAAGTTGATTATTTTGAACTGATTTCTGAGGGTTACCACTTTCCCCAATTCAATGTTAAGTGGAATTTGAACATGATGCATGGATGCTGATGCCACTAATTACAAACAATTCTAGGGCTGTGACAACTCACCCCTACTAAACAAGAATCTCGTCCCGAGATTCAAGTCGTGAGGCAAGAAGACAGAGGGACACAAGCTAACACAATCTTCTCGATCCAATTGCCCTTCTCGAAGATGTTGATTCATTCCATCATCTTGGTCTTGACATCTTTGCCTTCAAGATCTTCACTCGACATGACAACAGAAAGAGAGGGAAACCCTACAGGATTTGATCCTTGAAGATCGAGCAACTCAAGATCAGTTCATGAAGTGAGACGTAAGAACATCTCTTGAGTTGAGACAGAAAACACACATCAGGGATGATGGAAAAGAAACAGATGACGAAGGTTCAAAGTAGCGAGGAAATTTTCCATGATTACGAAACGGGGCACCTTGGGGGAGGTGACTCGAAGAACTTTTCCCTTAAGTGGCAAAAAGAATTACTTTTGATACGGAGATCATTGGAACTCTGCTTACCAGCCTAAGGCAATTTACAAACGATCATTTGATGGAGTTCGAGAGGACGACACACTCGGTTTAGAATGGATGATGTGAACTACCTTGTTGAAGACAACACAAGGGATGATTTGCTTGCGCGTGCTCTTAAGAACTTGAGCATTTCCATATTCATCAAGGTTCTACCAACATCCGTGTCAAGGATCTTGGCAACACAACATACTACCATGATGAATAGTGATGGACGATGCAGATGCAAAGGAAGATAACACCTTCTCAGATTTCACCTTAGCGAGGCCAAGGAAACAAAACCTGGATGATCGACCGAGAGACATTTAGCACTCCGCTTCTAATGTTCTCCTTGATGTACTAGGTACCACGGTCAATGCTTAAAAGAATCAACATGGCCATCAAGTAAAGGTCGGACTTCGGGAGCACAAGAATCCATAAGGAACAACTTGTGGAATAAGTCATACCAAATCCTCATGGAGAAGATGGTCGAATTGCTCGTTCAAGATACTATATTAATAGATCTTCCGGCTAGGTGTGTCGGCCAGAACATCAACCTCGTCGGGACCTACATCATAGATCTTGGAAATGTTCCAGCCATCATATCTGCCTGAGATTCAGATCTAGCTGGTAACAGGATTTTTCAGACAACATGTCTGGAAAAGAAATTTTGCAACACAAATCGACAAGACGATGTTGCGAGATTCTCAAGAAATGAACTACAATAGCAAGCTCCAAAACATGAGCTGGTTTTGCTACAAACCTGTGAACACGTTGTCCCAGACAAGCATGATCACATGGTAGTCTTATAACAAAATACTACCGAGTTCTGGTAGGGAACCATCATTAATGATATCGAAGTCTCCGCGCGGAAGTCTAAAGTAATGACCTTAGAACAGACTCCTTTATCTTGAAAAAATCAATCAGTGTCTTGGTGTGCTAGGGATACATATAGAATGAAGGTTGCAAGTCTCCAAACCATAGAATACTTTGCACATATGCATGACTGACTTGGGATGGTTCCGGAGGAAGCAAAAACAATCTTTCCCGAATTCACGGCGGCAACTTTCATCTGATGCACGTGGATTAGGGGAAGTCACTACTTGCACCCAATCCTATGCCTCATGAACGGAACACGAAGGCATTGCTTACAAAGTTTCCAATACTAGTGTAATGTTCAACATGAATCATGGGGGAGACAAAATGCTGCTGATGGGCTCAACAACAACTCATCGGTATTTCCATATCACTGGACTTCCACCATCATGTGAACACGGTGATAGCATTGGTCAGACCAAAGGATGTAATGGTATATCCTCGAGGAATCAACCACGAGTAAGACAACATTACGAACATCGTTGGTTCTGATTTGACTTGACGATAGCCCACACTCCAGTCAAAGTTTTGACAAGGCAATAGATCCAACAACTGATCACGAGGACCAATTGATGAAGATATCAACTTTCTTCAACACACACACAGAAGATATCCCTTAGAGATGAACTAAGTTAAGCAAAGCTTTTACCTTCCAACTCTCCAAGTTGTTGTCCAGCTTAACCAACTAGCTCAGGGATATCCAACACAGATTCTTGGAGAAGGGGTGATTTATAACAAAACCAACTTGATCACGAACTCAACATAATGGTCAGGTGACAACCTGGTGATACTTCTGCGAAGATATTCGGAAAATCACGAACCACCGATATGTTACTAAGCTCGAAAACAACCTTGCTTTTCAGGGCAAGATGATATGATCAAAAGAGTGAGGGATTGACACAATCCTAACTCATTGATCGAAGAGTGCACCAGAAATAAGGACTAGGTAGCATGATCAATCTTAGGATGATGATTTAGTAACCAAAACGCTAAGAATGAGAATATTGTCCATTTACTACAAAGCAACGAGTTGCTCGGAGTATTGATTTCACACATCACAATTCACTTGTCGGCAATCCGGTTACAATAACACGGAGACCGAGGAATGAACGATGATGGTGAGAAGTATCACTGTATCAAGAATTCATAAGAGGTGGTGCAATTCTCATGGCATTCTTGGCATAAAAATGGTAACACTCCAAGGTAGAACAGAGCAAAAGCTGGGTTGGCATTTTGTTCCACGGAATACCATTACTTTGACCCAATCCTGGATATGGATGAGGTACTGGAGTTTGTTTCTCCTAGTCATTCCGGAATAGAATGGCTTGACAGGACCACAAGAATAATAGGCATCGACAAACAAATGCACGCATACTCTTGACTATTGATTGATAGACGATGGTCGGGATACAAATGAAGAGGGACAACTCAAGGAAACATATAATTTTCTAAGTTGTGGATGCATAGATTAGTTTGTCGAGCGAAGCTCAACATTTCTTCCGTATAACCCATGCGGAAAGGTAGAACTGGCAGAGCCACAATATAGAATGGAGAACCCCTCAAGAGTACTCTGGTTGTGATCTTTTGGTTCAAGAACTTCTGCCATAAGTGGTTCATAGTATTAGGAAGAAGGAAATACCACGGACCTCAAGGACTAATGCAAAGGTTACTAATATCCTAAAGGAACTAGCAAACACTATCGACATGAGGTAAGTAGGGTGAATCTCGGGTTCAAAACCCAGGAGTAGAATACCTACTAACTAAATGGCATCACGGGATGCTTTCGAGAATGGTGGCCAGAATTATCACGCTGGGAACAAAAAACATGGCTAGGTTGCTAGGTGACTCCCTAAGACTCCTAGGGTCATAATAGTAGCTCCAACATATATGTCGAGGCAACAGAGTACCTCAACTCAGCAACTAGTGTGATTAATCTGACCCAAAAGGACATCGGGAACATGGAGGAAAGATTTGCAAGTGCATCGGATTATTTAGAGACCTGGGATGACTCGGACAGCATAATGGCTGTAAATGCTCAAAAGGATTTAAGACATCCTGCAAAATGGTGGCATAACCACTCAACATCACAATATCAATGTTCTGAGATCAACTAAGAACACATGGAAGTAGTAGAAACAGAACTGGGGCTTGAACTCAACAATCCTAGGCAACTACGGTTTAGTAACACGTCATCCTGAGAGATAGAAGAGAAGCCTAGTTCTTAACCCCCGTAGAAAAGAAGAGGATGACTCAGATCAGAAGGCCATGAGGTATAAGGAGTAAAAAGAGCCTTACGTTCCCTTCCACAATCAATTCCCTTACATAACTAAAGCATTACTAGACTCAACTTCGACCAGTTTGGCTTGGTAATCCTACAGGCAGTCAGGCTCTGATACCAACGCTGTCAGGACCTCGATCCTAAGTCACACCGATCCAGCAGGTAACACATCATATCACTTTGCGGCCTCACGCACGGTATTCCCACGGGTGCCACCTTACCTGGCCCGGGACCGTTTGCGCCTTTTGGCTCACGTATATGATAGTGTCGCTAGCATCCATATGACAAAGAACCCGGGCCAACATGGCTAGTCGTGAACCCAAGGCGGCACTAACCCATGAGGACAGGCATACATGAATCACATCGAGCATGTCGGTCAAATACGTATAAATCCGGGCTGTAGCACTGGGCTAACAGGACTCCGGTAACCCGGGCTGTAGCAGGCTAGGCAGGACTCCGGATAACACCGCGTGACATTTCCCCGAAGGGACAGACACAGGAACGAAGTGAAACACATGCCGGCCAGTCAAGTGTTCCGAGCAGTAGTGCTGGGCTAGCAGGACTCCGGTGAACCGGGCTGTAGCAGACTACTATCGCTCAGAAGCACTAGACTACATTTCCCCATATGATAGGCTGCCAAGGATAAACAACTAGATAGTCGGATCCCACTCATACCAAGCATTTCAATCATACACACAATATGCCCGATATGAGTAAATACAACATGGCATCACAACATAACTCTATGACTCAAAGTAATTATTCATTAGGCTCCGAGGAGCGAGATATTACAAACATGGGTCTCATGACCCAACATTCAGAGCATACAAGTCAAAGCACAAGCGGAAGCTTAACATGTCTGAGTACAGACATCTACAAATGAAAAAGGCTGAGAAGCCTGACTATCTACCAGATCCTGCCGAGGGCACAAGATCGTAGCTGAGGTATCAAGCTAAACGTCGAAGTCCAAGCGGTACTACTAGCGAGACTGAAGTCCCTCTGCAAAAACATAAAATAGGCAAACGTGAGTACAAATGTACTCAGCAAGACTTACATCAGAACTAACTACATATGCATCAGTATCAATAAAGGGGTGGTGGAGTTTGACTGCAGCAAGCCAGCTTTGACTCAGTGGCTAACCTGAACTACGACTGCAAGTAACTCTCTTGAGGTGGCGCACACGAGTCCACATATTCACCATATCAATACACCACTATGGATCTGCTCCCGTCTTCCTACGAGAACGCCATCCATAGCACTCACGCTTATCTTGCACATTTTAGAGTATCCACTTTCACTTGCCTATGAACTATGCAAGGGGTCCAAGTTTCCATATCCGAGGAATCCGGCTATTAGAATAGATAATGATAACCCTGCAGGGGTGTACTTCTTCACACATGCTCTCGCCACTTATCGCCCTGTACACGTCATGTACCTCGGCAACCTTCAAGCGGAAACCGGGCGAGGGAGTCGGCCACGACCTGACTAACCACACGAGTCTCTAGTCCAGGTTTATCGCCTATTCGGGTTCCATCCGCAAGGAGATCCGGCCGGGGTGTCGCTCACGGCCCCAAACGATGTGAGCAGGGTTCCCAAGCCCACCATCCGGGTGCCACTTGGTACACCGTGCCACTGTGCCTAGTCTGTCCCAAGCCCACCTGTACCGGGTGCCACTTGGTAGACTACTAACACTACCTACAAACACCAGAAACTAGTTGCAACTCCTGGATAGAGATCAAGTGGATTAATAAGTCGAGAGGGGCACTTAAGCATTCCAATGCGTGGTAGTAACTGTTCATGGATCACAAACACAGAACTCAGTTCCTGAGGACGGCTGCAATGAGACAACCCACCATGTACTCCTACATGGCCTCTCACCGCTACCTTTACCAAATCGTGTTCACACACTTAGCTCTCAATAGTAGGACATGTTCACCACATTCCAATTCATTCCCGATGAATCAGAACCGACTCAACTCTAAGCAGTAGCAGGCATGACAACAAGCATGAATGAGTAGGCACATCAGGGCTCAAACAACTCCTACTCATGCTAGTGGGTTTCATCTATTTACTGTGGAATGATAGGTCATGCAAAGGATAAAGGGGTTCAGCTACCGCAGCAAGTAACACATGAATCGTTGTTGTCCTAATGCAATAAAAGAGAGCAGGAGCGAGAGAGTGGGATTGTATCGGAATGAACAAGGGGGTTTTGCTTGCCTGGCACTTCTGAAGATATTATAGCTCTTCATCGGTGTCATCGAACTCATCGTCGAAACCACGTCTATCGAGAGGGGACAAATACCGGCAAACAAAGAGGGACACAATCAATGCAATGCAACAAATATGATGCATTATAATGTCATGGCAATATGTTTTTGATTGAGCTAATGCAACTAGCAATCAGATTAAATGAAGTTGGTTTGAACCAAAGGTTCAAACTCAAACTCCATATGTGGAAAATCAAATGCCATTTACATGATTTGTCGTAAACAGTAGCTATAAGTTGTTCTAACATGCATGAAAATGGTACAGATGGATAGATTGGATTTTTCTGATAATTTTTCATATATAAATTATTTCAATCTGAGCTACGGTTGAATTTATATTAATTTTCAAAGTTTGGGATATTTTATGAATTTAAACAAATCATTTAAGATTTATTTAAATTCTAGAAAAGGATTACTGCGTCAGCCTGACATCGTCATGATGTCAGCAGGTCAACGGGGCTCGGTCCAGGTCAAACCTGATGCGTGGGACCCAGTGGTCAGCGTCACAGAGCTGCCTAGTGTAGCTAACATGTGGGCCCGGTCAACGGCCACGTCAGCAGGGTCAAGGCTGACGCGTGGGGCCGGTCAACAGGTGACGCGGCTCAAACTGACCTGTGGGCCCTGCGTGGTTAGTTTAGTCTAAACAAAACTAAACCGTGGTTAATTAGGAAGTGGGGCCCTCCTGTAAGTGGCTCTAGGGTTAATTAGCGATGTCATTAGCTGCTAATGATGGGACCACGTCGACCTCGCCGGAGTTCAGCCGACGACGACCACAGAACATGGCGGGGCGCGCCGGATTTGCGCTAGAGGCATCGGGTTAGAGCGCCGAGGGCACTAGGGCATAGCCCTTGCTCACCCGCATCAAGAGGAGGCGGAGTTGGGCGCGGGGGTCGCCGGAATCAACGCCGGCGACGAGGTTTGCGGCGGCCGTGGTTCGCCCGTGCTCGAGTTCATCGCTAGGGTGTTCGGGAGGAGGAGCTGGTGGTGGCTACGGGTGCACGGAGAGGTTCTGAGCACGATGGTGTGCTCGGACACGGGCTGCAGTGACCGTGGCCGCGACTGCGTCATCGCCGGCGGCGAGGAGCTCACGGCTCCGGTGAAAAGGGCGGGGAGAGTGCGGGAACGAGTGCGGGGAGGAGGGGGAAAGACGCAGAAGCTCACAGCGAGTTGAACGGAGGCCTCAGCGTGCTCGGGGAGGGGCTGGTGACGACGGGAGGTCGCCGACGATCTCGGTGGCCCGAGGAGGGAGAAGATGTCGGGGACGGCGCTCCGAGGCTCTTCCCGTCGGGTGGCTCGGGGACGACGGCGTATGGGTCCACGGCGGAGCTCGAGGTCACGTCGGAGAGACACGGGGAAGGCTCAGGGCGTGGCAGCGGCGAGCGGCGGCGACGGTGGCTCTCAGGTGCGTGCGAGAGGAGAGCCAGGGAGGAAGAGAAGCTCGAGGAGAGAGTGGAAGGGCCAGGGGCTGCGTGGCGTCGCCTGGTGTATCGAGGAGGAGCCAGGCAGGCTGAGAGGGAGGAGGTGGAGGCCTCGGTCGCGCTGGCGTCGACACGCCTTTGCCTACTGGCAGAGGTTGAAGACGACCGCTTCGTCCTGGTGGGCTGGGCCTCAGCTACAGTGCTGGGCCAGCTGGGCTTCCAGGTGAGCGCCAGGTAAGTCCTCTCTCACTCTTTTATTTGTTTCTGTTTTCTATTTTTTCTTCCTCTGTTTAGATTTAGTTTAGCAACTAAATCATTTTAATAAATTCTGTAGGTTATTAAATGGCTTGCTAAAATATATACAAAGCCACTCACAAACTTCCAGAATTATTGGAGTCATATTTAATATATATTAAATATAAATCCAAAGCAAATAGTTATTGGATTAATTCAAATGGCCAAAAATAAATATTTCTATGATTCCAAAAATATTGGTTTGAATTTTACCTCTTACCAATATTTTATAGAGTAACAGGAACATTTTCTTGGACTTATTTGAGAAGATTTTAAAGTTGATTATTTTGAACTGATTTCTGAGGGTTACCACTTTCCCCAATTCAAATTTAAGTGGAATTTGAACATGATGCATGGATGCTGATGCCACTAATTACAAACAATTCTAGGGCTGTGACAACTCACCCCTACTAAACAAGAATCTCGTCCCGAGATTCAAGTCGTGAGGCAAGAAGAGAGAGGGACACAAGCTAACACAATCTTCTCGATCCAATTGCCCTTCTCGAAGATGTTGATTCATTCCATCATCTTGGTCTTGACATCTTTGCCTTCAAGATCTTCACTCGACATGACAACAGAAAGAGAGGGAAACCCTACAGGATTTGATCCTTGAAGATCGAGCAACTCAAGATCAGTTCATGAAGTGAGACGTAAGAACATCTCTTGAGTTGATACAGAAAACACACATCAGGGATGATGGAAAAGAAACAGATGACGAAGGTTCAAAGTAGCGAGGAAATTTTCCATGATTACGAAACGGGGCACCTTGGGGGAGGTGACTCGAAGAACTTTTCCCTTAAGTGGCAAAAAGAATTACTTTTGATACGGAGATCATTGGAACTCTGCTTACCAGCCTAAGGCAATTTACAAACGATCATTTGATGGAGTTCGAGAGGACGACACACTCGGTTTAGAACGGATGATGTGAACTACCTTGTTGAAGACAACACAAGGGATGATTTGCTTGCGCGTGCTCTTAAGAACTTGAGCATTCCATATTCATCAAGGTTCTACCAACATCCGTGTCAAGGATCTTGGCAACACAACATACTACCATGATGAATAGTGATGGACGATGTAGATGCAAAGGAAGATAACACCTTCTCAGATTTCACCTTAGCGAGGCCAAGGAAACAAAACCTGGATGATCGACCGAGAGACATTTAGCACTCCGCTTCTAATGTTCTCCTTGATGTACTAGGTACCACGGTCAATGCTTAAAAGAATCAACATGGCCATCAAGTAAAGGTCGGACTTCGGGAGCACAAGAATCCATAAGGAACAACTTGTGGAATAAGTCATACCAAATCCTCATGGAGAAGATGGTCGAATTGCTCGTTCAAGATACTATATTAATAGATCTTCCGGCTAGGTGTGTCGGCCAGAACATCAACCTCGTCGGGACCTACATCATAGATCTTGGAAATGTTCCAGCCATCATATCTGCCTGAGATTCAGATCTAGCTGGTAACAGGATTTTTCAGACAACATGTCTGGAAAAGAAATTTTGCAACACAAATCGACAAGACGATGTTGCGAGATTCTCAAGAAATGAACTACAATAGCAAGATCCAAAACATGAGCTGGTTTTGCTACAAACCTGTGAACACGTTGTCCCGGACAAGCATGATCACATGGTAGTCTTATAACAAAATACTACCGAGTTCTGGTAGGGAACCATCATTAATGATATCGAAGTCTCCGCGCGGAAGTCTAAAGTAATGACCTTAGAACAGACTCCTTTATCTTGAAAAAATCAATCAGTGTCTTGGTGTGCTAGGGATACATATAGAATGAAGGTTGCAAGTCTCCAAACCATAGAATACTTTGCACATATGCATGAATGACTTGGGATGGTTCCGGAGGAAGCAAAAACAATCTTTCCCGAATTCACGGTGGAAACTTTCATCTGATGCACGTGGATTAGGGGAAGTCACTACTTGCACCCAATCCTATGCCTCATGAACGGAACACGAAGGCATTGCTTACAAAGTTTCCAATACTAGTGTAATGTTCAACATGAATCATGGGGGAGACAAAATGCTGCTGATGGGCTCAACAACAACTCATCGGTATTTCCATATCACTGGACTTCCACCATCATGTGAACACGGTGATAGCATTGGTCAGACCAAAGGATGTAGTGGTATATCCTCGAGGAATCAACCACGAGTAAGACAACATTACGAACATCGTTGGTTCTGATTTGACTTGACGATAGCCCACACTCCAGTCAAAGTTTTGACAAGGCAATAGATCCAACAACTGATCACGAGGACCAATTGATGAAGATATCAACTTTCTTCAACACACACACAGAAGATATCCCTTAGAGATGAACTAAGTTAAGCAAAGCTTTTACCTTCCAACTCTCCAAGTTGTTGTCCAGCTTAACCAACTAGCTCAGGGATATCCAACACAGATTCTTGGAGAAGGGGTGATTTATAAGAAAACCAACTTGATCACGAACTCAACATAATGGTCAGGTGACAACCTGGTGATACTTCTGAGAAGATATTCGGAAAATCACGAACCACCGATATGTTACTAAGCTCGAGAACAACCTTGCTTTTCAGGGCAAGATGATATGATCAAAAGAGTGAGGGATTGACACAATCCTAACTCATTGATCGAAGAGTGCACCAGAAATAAGGACTAGGTAGCATGATCAATCTTAGGATGATGATTTAGTAACCAACACGCTAAGAATGAGAATATTGTCCATTTACTACAAAGCAACGAGTTGCTCGGAGTATTGATTTCACACATCACAATTCACTTGTCGGCAATCCGGTTACAATAACACGGAGACCGAGGAATGAACGATGATGGTGAGAAGTATCACTGTATCAAGAATTCATAAGAGGTGGTGCAATTCTCATGGCATTCTTGGCATAAAAATGGTAACACTCCAAGGTAGAACAGAGCAAAAGCTGGGTTGGCATTTTGTTCCACGGAATACCATTACTTTGACCCAATCCTGGATATGGATGAGGTACTGGAGTTTGTTTCTCCTAGTCATTCCGGGATAGAATGGCTTGACCGGACCACAAGAGTAATAGGCATCGACGAACAAATGCACGCATACTCTTGACTATTGATTGATAGACGATGGTCGGGATACGAATGAAGAGGGACAACTCAAGGAAACATATAATTTTCTGAGTTGTGGATGCATAGATTAGTTTGTCGAGCGAAGCTCAACATTTCTTCCGGATAACCCATGCAGAAAGGTAGAACTGGCAGAGCCACAATATAGAATGGAGAACCCCTCAAGAGTACTCTAGTTGTGATCTTTTGGTTCAAGAACTTCTGCCATAAGTGGTTCATAGTATTAGGAAGAAGGAAATACCACGGACCTCAAGGACTAATGCAAAGGTTACTAATATCCTAAAGGAACTAGCAAACACTATCGACATGAGGTAAGTAGGGTGAATCTCGGGTTCAAAACCCAGGAGTAGAATACCTACTAACTAAATGGCATCACGGGATGCTTTCGAGAATGGTGGCCAGAATTATCACGTTGGGAACACAAAACATGGCTAGGTTGCTAGGTGACTCCCTAAGACTCCTAGGGTCATAATAGTAGCTCCAACATATATGTCGAGGCAACAGAGTACCTCAACTCAGCAACTAGTGTGATTAATCTGACCCAAAAGGACATCGGGAACATGGAGGAAAGATTTGCAAGTGCATCGGATTATTTAGAGACCTGGGATGACTCGGACAGCATAATGGCTGTAAATGCTCAAAATGATTTAAGACATCCTGCAAAATGGTGGCATAACCACTCAACATCACAATATCAATGTTCTGAGATCAACTAAGAACACATGGAAGTAGTAGAAACAGAACTGGGGCTTGAACTCAACAATCCTAGGCAACTACGGTTTAGTAACACGTCATCCTGAGAGATAGAAGAGAAGCCTAGTTCTTAACCCCCGTAGGAAAGAAGAGGATGACTCAGATCAGAAGGCCATGTGGTATAAGGAGTAAAAAGAGCCTTACGTTCCCTTCCACAATCAATTCCCTTACATAACTAAAGCATTACTAGACTCAACTTCGACCAGTTTGGCTTGGTAATCCTACAGGCAGTCAGGCTCTGATACCAACGCTGTCAGGACCCCGATCCTAAGTCACACCGATCCAGCAGGTAACACATCATATCACTTTGCGGCCTCACGCACGGTATTCCCACGGGTGCCACATTACCTGGCCCGAGACCGTTTGCGCCTTTTGGCTCACGTATATGATAGTGTCGCTAGCATCCATATGACAAAGAACCCAGGCCGACATGGCTAGTCGTGAACCCAAGGCGGCACTAACCCATGAGGAGAGGCATACATGAATCACATTTAGCATGTCGGTCAACAACGTATAAATCCGGGTTGTAGCACTGGGCTAACAGGACTCCGGTAACCCGGGCTGTAGCAGGCTAGGCAGGACTCCGGATAACACCGCGTGACATTTCCCCGAAGGGACAGACACATGAACGAAGTGAAACACATGCCGGCCAGTCAAGTGTTCCGAGCAGTAGTGCTGGGCTAGCAGGACTCCGGTGAACCGGGCTGTAGCGGACTACTATCGCTCAGAAGCACTAGACTACATTTCCCCATATGATAGGCTGCCAAGGATAAACAACTAGATAGTCGGATCCCACTCATACCAAGCATTTCAATCATACACACAATATGCCCGATATGAGTAAATACAACATGGCATCACGACATAACTCTACGACTCAAAGTAATTATTCATTAGGCTCCGAGGAGCGAGATATTACAAACATGGGTCTCATGACCCAACATTCAGAGCATACAAGTCAAAGCACAAGCGGAAGCTTAACATGTCTGAGTACAGACATCTACAAATGAAAAAGGCTGAGAAGCCTGACTATCTACCAGATCCTGCCGAGGGCACAAGATCGTAGCTGAGGTATCAAGCTAAACGTCGAAGTCCAAGCGGTACTACTAGCGAGACTGAAGTCTCTCTGCAAAAACATAAAATAGGCAAACGTGAGTACAAATGTACTCAGCAAGACTTACATCAGAACTAACTACATATGCATCAGTATCAATAAAGGGGATGGTGGAGTTTGACTGCAGCAAGCCAGCTTTGACTCAGTGGCTAACCTGAACTACGACTGCAAGTAACTCTCTTGAGGTGGCGCACACGAGTCCACATATTCACCATATCAATACACCACTATGGATCTGCTCCCGTCTTCCTACGAGAACGCCATCCATAGCACTCACGCTTATCTTGCACATTTTAGAGTATCCACTTTCACTTGTCTATGAACTATGCAAGGGGTCCAAGTTTCCATATCCGAGGAATCCGGCTGTTCGAATAGATAATGATAACCCTGCAGGGGTGTACTTCTTCACACACGCTCTCGCCACTTATCGCCCTGTACACGTCATGTACCTCGGCAACCTTCAAGCGGAAACCGGGCGAGGGAGTCGGCCACGACCTGACTAACCACACGAGTCTCTAGTCCAGGTTTATCGCCTATTCGGGTTCCATCCGCAAGGAGATCCGGCCGGGGTGTCGCTCACGGCCCCAAACGATGTGAGCAGGGTTCCCAAGCCCACCATCCGGGTGCCACTTGGTACACCGTGCCACTGTGCCTAGTCTGTCCCAAGCCCACCTGTACCGGGTGCCACTTGGTAGACTACTAACACTACCTACAAACACCAGAAACTAGTTGCAACTCCTGGACAGAGATCAAGTGGATTAATAAGTCGAGAGGGGCACTTAAGCATTCCAATGCGTGGTAGTAACTGTTCATGGATCACAAACACAGAACTCAGTTCCTGAGGACGGCTGCAATGAGACAACCCACCATGTACTCCTACATGGCCTCTCACCGCTACCTTTACCAAATCGTGTTCACACACTTAGCTCTCAATAGTAGGACATGTTCACCACATTCCAATTCATTCCCGATGAATCAGAACCGACTCAACTCTAAGAAGTAGCAGGCATGACAACAAGCATGAATGAGTAGGCACATCAGGGCTCAAACAACTCCTACTCATGCTAGTGGGTTTCATCTATTTACTGTGGAATGACAGGTCATGCAAAGGATAAAGGGGTTCAGCTACCGCAGCAAGTAACACATGAATCGTTGTTGTCCTAATGCAATAAAAGAGAGAAGGAGCGAGAGAGTGGGATTGTATCGGAATGAACAAGGGGGTTTTGCTTGCCTGGCACTTCTGAAGATATTATAGCTCTTCATCGGTGTCATCGAACTCATCGTTGAAACCACGTCTATCGAGAGGGGACAAATACCGGCAAACAAAGAGGGACACAATCAATGCAATGCAACAAATATGATGCATGATAATGTCATGGCAATATGTTGTTGATTGAGCTAATGCAACTAGCAATCATATTAAATGAAGTTGGTTTGAACCAAAGGTTCAAACTCAAACTCCATATGTGGAAAATCAAATGCCATTTACATGATTTGTCCTAAACAGTAGCTATAAGTTGTTCTAACATGCATGAAAATGGTACAGATGGATAGATTGGATTTTTCTGATAATTTTTCATATATAAATTATTTCAATCTGAGCTACGGTTGAATTTATATGAATTTTCAAAGTTTGGGATATTTTATGAATTTAAACAAATCATTTAAGATTTATTTAAATTCTAGAAAAGGATTACTGCGTCAGCCTAACATCATCATGATGTCAGCAGGTCAACGGGGCTCGGTCCAGGTCAAACCTGATGCGTGGGACCCAGTGGTCAGCGTCACAGAGCTGCCTAGTGTAGCTGACATGTGGGCCCGGTCAACGGCCACGTCAGCAGGGTCAAGGCTGACGCGTGGGGCCGGTCAACAGGTGACGCGGCATGGTCAAACTGACCTGTGGGCTCTGCGTGGTTAGTTTAGTCTAAACAAAACTAAACCGTGGTTAATTAGGAAGTGGGGCCCTCCTGTAAGTGGCTCTAGGGTTAATTAGCGATGTCATTAGCTGCTAATGATGGGACTACGTCGACCTCGCCGGAGTTCAGCCGACGGCGACCACAGAACACGGTGGGGCGCGCCGGATTTGCGCTAGAGGCATCGGTTTAGAGCGCCGAGGGCACCAGGGCATAGCCCTTGCTCACCCGCATCAAGAGGAGGCGGAGTTGGGCGCGGGGGTCACCGGAATCAACGCCGGCGACGAGGTTTGCGGCGGCCGTGGTTCGCCCGTGCTCGAGTTCATCGCTAGGGTGTTCGGGAGGAGGAGCTACTGGTGGCTACGGGTGCGCGGAGAGGTTCTGAGCACGATGGTGTGCTCGGACACGGGCTGCAGTGACCGTGGCCGCGACTGCGTCATCGCCGGCGGCGAGGAGCTCACGGCTCCGGTGAAAAGGGCGGCCAGAGTGCAGGAACGAGTGCGGGGAGGAGGGGGAAAGACGCAGAAGCTCACAGCGAGTTGAACGGAGGCCTCGGCGTGCTCAGGGAGGGGCTGGTGACGACGGGAGGTCGCCGACGATCTCGGTGGCCCGAGGAGGGAGAAGATGTCGGGGACGGCGCTCCGGGGCTCTTCCCGTCGGGTGGCTCGGGGAGGACGGCGTATGGGTCCACGGCGGAGCTCGAGGTCACGTCGGAGAGACACGGGGAAGGCTCAGGGCGTGGCAGCGGCGAGCGGCGGCGACGGTGGCTCTCAGGTGCGTGCGAGAGGAGAGCCAGGGAGGAAGAGAAGCTCGAGGAGAGAGTGGAAGGGCCAGGGGCTGCGTGGCGTCGCCTGGTGCATCGAGGAGGAGCCAGGCAGGCTGAGAGGGAGGAGGTGGAGGCCTCGGTCGCGCTGGCGTCGACACGCCTCTGCCTACTGGCAGAGGTTGAAGACGACCGCTTCGTCCTGGTGGGCTGGGCCTCAGCAACAGTGCTGGGCCAGCTGGGCTTCCAGGTGAGAGCCAGGTAAGTCCTCTCTCACTCTTTTATTTGGTTCTGTTTTCTATTTTTTCTTCCTCTGTTTAGATTTAGTTTAGCAACTAAATCATTTTAATAAATTCTGTAGGTTATTAAATGGCTTGCTAAAATATATACAAAGCCACTCACAAACTTCCAGAATTATTGGAGTCATATTAAATATAAATCCAAAGCAAATAGTTATTGGATTAATTCAAATGGCCAAAAATAAATATTTCTGTGATTCCAAAAATATTGGTTTGAATTTTACCTCTTACCAATATTTTATAGAGTAACAGGAACATTTTCTTGGACTTATTTGAGAAGATTTTAAAGTTGATTATTTTGAACTGATTTCTGAGGGTTACCACTTTCCCCAATTCAAATTTAAGTGGAATTTGAACATGATGCATGGATGCTGATGCCACTAATTACAAACAATTCTAGGGCTGTGACAAAGAGTCCGTCAATAATGTCCCCACCAACGAGTCCCAATGAACTACCAGCCAAGAAGAACAAACAATGCAGGTTTGGGGGAGAGAAACCATGGACTGTGGCCCTTGATAAAGATCACATGATCAGTTGGGAAAGCAAGAACGTGTTCCAACCTTTTAAGTCACAGAAACGTACACTACAAAAAAAGACACATCCGTGACATTTTGGGCCGAACGAATTTTCTTTCTGTCATACTTCTGACACTTCTATGATGATAATTGTGACAAAACGGTATCATCATAGATGTGGTGGGATCCTACTTCTATGACAAAAATGAAGGAAATATGCCCTAGAGGCAATAATAAAGTTATTATTATTTCCTCACATCATGATAAATGTTTATTTTTCATGCTAGAATTGTATTAACCTGAAACATAATACATGTGTGAATACATAGACAAACATATTGTCACTAGTATGCCTCTACTTGACTAGCTCGTTAATCAAAGATGGTTGAGTTTCCTAGCCATAGACATGAGTTGTCATTTGATTAACGGTATCACATCATTAGGAGAATGATGTGATTGACTTGACCCATTCTGTTAGCTTAGCACTTGATCATTTAGTTTACTGCTATTGCTTTCTTCATGACTTATACATGTTCCTATGACTATGAGATTATGCAACTCCCAATTATCGGAGGAACACTTTGTGTGCTACCAAACGTCACGACGTAACTGGGTGATTATAAAGGTGCTCTACAGGTGTCTCCAATGGTACTTGTTGAGTTGGCATAGATCAAGATTAGGATTTGTCACTCCGATTGTCGGAGAGGTATCTCTGGGCCCTCTCGATAACGCACATCACAATAAGCCTTGCAAGCAATGTGACTAATGAGTTAGTTGCGGGAAGATGCATTACGTAACGAGTAAAGAGACTTGCCAGTAACGAGATTGAGCTAGGTATTGAGATAACGACGATCGAATCTCGGGCAAGTAACATACCGATGACAAAGGGAACAACGTATGTTGTTATGAGGTTTGACCGATAAAGATCTTCGTAGAATATGTAGGAGCCAATATGAGCATCCAGGTTCCGCTATTGGTTATTGACCGGAGACGTGTCTCGATCATGTCTACATAGTTCTCGAACCCGTAGAGTCCGCACGCTTAAAGTTCTGTGACGATCGGTGTTATGAGTTTTTGTGTTTTGATGTACCGAAGGTAGTTCAGAGTCCCGGATATGATCACGAACATGACGAGGAGTCTCGAAATGATCGAAACGTAAAGATCGATATATTGGACGACTATGTTCGAACACCGTAAAGGTTTAGGGAGGTTTCAGACATATACCGGAGTACCGGGGGGTTACCGGAACCCCCCGAGGAGTATATTGGGCCAGATGGGCCTTAGTGGGAGAAGAGGAGGGGCGGCTAGGGCAGCCGCGCACCCCTCCCCCTCTAGTCCGAATTGGACAAGGAGGGGGGGAGGCGCCCCCCTTTTCCCGTCTCTTGCTCTCTCCCTTCCTTCCCGTCTCCTACTCCTACTAGGAAAGGAGGAGTCCTACTCCCGGTGGGAGTAGGACTCCCCCTTGGCGCGCCCTCCTCCTGGCTGACCGCTTCCCCCTAGATCCTTTATATACGGGGGCACGGGGCACCCCATAGACACAACAATGTATCATTAATCTTTTAGCCGTGTGCGGTGCCCCTCTCCACCATAATCCACCTCGGTCATATCGTAGCGGTGCTTAGGAGAAGCCCTGCGATGGTAGCTTCATCAACATCGTCACCACGCGGTCGTGCTGACGAAACTCTCCCTCGAGCTCTACTAGATCGTGAGTTCGCGGGACGTCACCGAGCTGAACGTGTGCTGAACGCGGAGGTGCCGTACGTGCAGTACTGAGGATCGGTCGATCATGAAGACGTATGACTACAGCAACCGCGTTGTCATAACGCTTCCGCTTAACGGTCTACGAGGGTACGTGGACCATCCTCTTCGCTCTCGTTTCTATGCATCACCATGATCTTGAGTGAGCATAGGATTTTTTTTGAAATTACTATGTTCCCCAACAGTGGCATTCGAGCCAGGTTTATGCGTAGATGTTATATGCACGAGTAGAACACAAGTGAGTTGTGGGCGATACAAGTCATACTGCTTACCAGCATGTCATACTTTCGTTCGGCGGTATTATTGGATGAAGCGGTTGATGACCCACAAGTATAGGGGATCTATCGTAGTCCTTTCGATAAGTAAGAGTGTTGAACCCAACGAGGAGCAGAAGGAAATGATAAGCGGTTTTCAGCAAGGTATTCTCTGCAAGTACTGAAATAAGTGGTAACAGATAGTTTTGTGATAAGATAATTTGTAACGAGCAACAAGTAACAAAAGTAAATAAAGTGCAGCAAGGTGGCCCAATCCTTTTGTAGCAAAGGACAAGCCGGAACAACCTCTTATATAATGAAAAGCGCTCCCGAGGACACATGGGAATATCATTAAGCTAGTTTTCATCACGTTCATATGATTCGCGTTCGGTACTTTGATAATTTGATATGTGGGTGGACCGGTGCTTGGGTGCTGTTCTTAGTTGAACAAGCATCCCACTTATGATTAACCTCTATTGCAAGCATCCGCAACTACAACAAAAGTATTAAGGTAAACCTAACCATAGCATGAAACATATGGATCCAAATCGGCCCCTTACGAAGCAACGCATAAACTAGGGTTTAAGCTTCTGTCACTCTAGCAACCCATCATCTACTTATTACTTCCCAATGCCTTCCTCTAGGCCCAAATAATGGTGAAGTGTTATGTAGTCGACGTTCACATAACACCACACTAGAGGCTAGACAACATACATCTCATCAAAATATCGAACGAATACCAAATTCACATGACTACTAATAGCAAGACTTCTCCCTTGTCCTCAGGAACAAACGTAACTACTCACAAAGCATATTCATGTTCGTAATCAGAGGGGTAATAATATGCATATAGGATATGAACATATAATCTTCCACCAAATAAACCAACTAGCATCAACTACAAGGAGTAATCAACACTACTAGCAACCTACTAGCACCAATCCCGGACTTGGAGACAAGAATTGGATACAAGAGATGAACTAGGGTTTGGAGATGAGATGGTGTTGGTGAAGATGTTGATGGAGATTTCCCTCTCCCGATGAGAGGAGCGTTGGTGATGACGATGGTGATGATTCCCCCCTCTCGGAGGGAAGTATCCCCGGTAGAACAGCTCTGCCGGAGCCCTAGATTGGTTCTGCCAAGGTTCCGCCTCGTGGCGGCGGAGTCTCGTCCCGAAAGGTTGCTTCTTGTTTTTTTCTCGACGAAAGACTTCATATAGCAGAAGATGGTTATCAGAGAGCCACCAGAGGGCCCATGAGGTAGGGGGGCGCGCCCTAGGGGGGGGGGGGCGCCCCCACCCTCGTGGACAGGGTGTGGCCCCCTGGCCTTCATCTTTGGTGAGGATTTTTTATTATTTATTATAAGATATTCCGTGGAGTTTCAGGACTTTTGGAGCTGTGCAGAATAGGTCTCTAATATTTGCTCCTTTTCCAGCCCAGAATTCCAGCTGCCGGCATTCTCCCTCCTTATGTAAACCTTGTAAAATAAGAGAGAATAGCCATAAGTATTGTGACATAATGTGAAGTAACAGCCCATAATGCAATAAATATCAATATAAAAGCATGATGCAAAATGGACGTATCAACTCCCCCAAGCTTAGACCTCGCTTGTCCTCAAGCGAAAGCCGATAACGATAAATATGTCCCCATGTTTAGAGGTAGAGGTGTCGATAAAATTAAAATACGGACATGAGGGCATCATGATTATTCTCATAACAGCAACATATATAGATATTGTCATATGATTACTTATGTTCAAGTGATGATCTATTCACAATGCAAAAGTATGAATCAAAAACCTTATTGAGAATCAACAAACTATAATCTCAGTCATTGAAGCAATTGCAATTTATCATAACATCGGAAAGAGTCTATGTCAGAGCTTAAAAGCAAGTCCACATACTCAACTATCATCTAGTCCTTCATAATTGCTAACACTCACGCAATACTATTGGTTATGAAGTTTTAATCGGACACAGAGAAAGATAGGGGCTTATAGTTTCGCCCCACAACCTTTTACCTCAAGGGTAATGTCAACAATAATAACTCATGCTCCCCTACATCCAATTAGATATATATATATATATATATATATATATATATATATATATATATATATATATATATATATATGTATATATCAGGTTCTTTCCAATATGCCGGGCTTGCCAAAGGATAAAATGAAAAAGGAAAGGTGAAGATCACCGTGACTCTTGCATAAGGTAGAAGATAATAATAAAAGATAGGCCCTTCGTAGAGGGAAGCAGAGGTTGCCATGCGCTTTTATGGTTGGATGCACGAAATCTCAATGCCAAAGAACGTCACTTTATATTGCCCCTTGTGATATGAACATTTATTATGCAGTCCGTCGCTTTTATTACTTCCACATCACGAGATCGTATAAAGCTTATTTCTCCCACACCAATCAATCATACATATTTAGAGCAATTTTTATTGCTTTGCACCGATGACAACTTACTTGAAGGATCTTACTCAATCCATAGGTAGACATGGTGGACTCTCATGGCAAAACTGGTTTAAGGGTATTTGGAAGCACAAGTAGTATCTCTACTTGGTGCTGAGAATTTGGCTAGCATGAGGGGGAAAGGCAAGCTCAACATGTTAGAGGATCCATGACAACATACTTTATCTCAGATATAAGAAAACATAATTCATTACGTTGTCTTCCTTGTCCAACATGAACTCTTTAGCATGTCATATTTTAATGAGTGCTCCCAATCAAAAAAGATGTCAATGATAATATATCTATATGTGAAACCTCTCTTTCCTTATTACTTCCTATTAATTGCAACGATGACCAAAGCTATGTTTGCCAACTCCCAACAACTTTTAATCATCATACTCTTTCTATGTGAAGTCATTACTCTCAATAAGATCAATATGAACTTTTGTTTCTTTTTATTCTTTTGCTTTTTTCTTTTATTCACCCAAGATCATGGCAAAATAATCAAGCCCTTGACTTAACACTAATCTTTATTATATATAACTCACGGACTCGATTACATAGAGAGATCATAAGGCAAAACTCAAAACTAGATCATGCCATAAACTTTATTCTACTAGATCAAGATACTACTAATAGTATCGAACTAAGAAAAATGGTAAAGATAGGAGATTTGTTTGTGATACGATACCGGGGCACCTCTCCCAGGCTTGGCAGTTGCCAAGGGGAGTGCCCATACCCATGTGATTATGTCTCCTTCTTTGTTGGTGAAGAAGGTGGAGGTGTTGTTGATGATGCGGGCTTGCCCTTCTCTTTCTCCAACTTGCGTCGGAGGGTGAAATTATCGATCCTCAACTCATCATTCTCTATCTCAAGCTTTATTATCCTTTTGCATAATGCCTCCATGCTTTCTTGCTTGAAATGAGGGGGAACTGGTTCATCTTCATCTTCCTCATCGGGGTACCATATATATGGATAGGTGTCCTTGAATATGTTCTTATCTAAAGGCTGGTAAGAAACTGGGTAGTCCTCCTCTAAATCTTGAGATGACATGTTGATCTAATCTGCAGCAGCACAACTCGAAACAAGAACAGAGGATAATTGCGTGATACGGGAGTCAAAACCTTCGGGAGAATATATAATGAATTTTTACCGACCAAAATACGTATCGTGCAAGAAAACGTAGTCCGGAGGGCACACGAGGTGCTCACGAGGTAGGTGGGCGCGCCCAGGGGGTAGGGCGCGCCCACCACCCTCGTGGGGCCCTCGTGTCCTTCCCAGACTGCTACTTATTTTTCTATTTTTCTAAATATTCCAAAACAGAGAAATATTGCCTTAAAAATTGTTTTGGAGTCAGTCTACTTACCGTACCACATACCTATTCCTTTTCTGGGTCTGAAACGTTCTAGAAAGTGTCTCTTATGTATTCCTCCGGGGTTACGGTTTCAATGATATTGGTTTCAACATTTATGGGGTTACCTGAGATATAATGTTTAATTCTTTGACCGTTTACCACCTTCGGATTTGTGCCTTCGAAGTTGTTGATTTTTATGGCACCGGAACGATAGACCTCCTCGATAACGTAGGGGCCTTCCCATTTAGAGAGAAGTTTTCCTGCAAAAAATCTCAAACGAGAGTTGTATAGCAATACATAATCACCTACATTAAACTCACGCTTTTGTTTCCTTTTGTCATGCCATATTTTAACTTTTCTTTAAACAATTTGGCATTTTCATAAGCTTGGGTTCTCCATTCATCAAGTGAGCTAATATCAAATAACCTCTTCTCACCGGCAAGTTTGAAGTCATAGTTGAGCTCTTTAATAGCCCAATAAGCCTTATGTTCTAGTTCGAGAGGTAAGTGACATGCTTTTCCATAAACCATTTTATACGGAGACATACCCATAGGATTTTTATATGCAGTTCTATAGGCCCATAATGCATCATCAAGTTTCTTAGACCAATTCTTTCTAGACCTATTAACAGTCTTTTGCAAAATTAATTTGAGCTCTTTGTTGCTCAATTCTACTTGACCACTAGACTGTGGATGATAAGGAGATGCAATTGTATGATTAACGTCATACTTAGGAAGCATTTTACGGAAAGCACCATGAATAAAGTGTGAACCACCATCAGTCATTAAATATCTAGGGACTCCAAACCTTGGAAAAATAACTTCTTTAAGCATTTTAATAGAAGTGTTATGATCAGCACTACTAGTTGGAATAGCTTCTACCCACTTAGTAACGTAATCAACAACAACTAAAATATGTGTATATCCATTAGAGGCAGGAAAATGTCCCATATAGTCAAAGCCCCAAACATCAAATGGTTCAATAACAAGTGAATAATTCATAGACATTTCTTGACGTCTACTAATATTACCAATTCTTTGACATTCATCACATGACAAGACAAACTTACGGGCATCCTTGAACAGAGTAGGCCAATAAAAACTGGATTGCAATACCTTATGTGCAGTTCTATCTCCAGCGTGGTGTCCTCCATAAGATTCGGAGTGACACTTGCGTAGGATCTGTTCCTGTTCATGCTCAGGTACACAACGTCTAATAACACTATCTACTCCTTGTTTATAAAGATGTGGGTCATCCCAAAAGTAATGTCTCAAATCATAGAAGAACTTTTTCTTTTGCTGGTATGTGAAACTAGGTGGTATGAATTTAGCAACTATGTAATTAGCATAATCAGCATACCAAGGAGTACTACGAGAAGTACTTATAACATTTAATTGCTCATCAGGAAAGCTATCATCAATAGGTAGTGGGCCATCAAGAACATTTTCTAACCTAGACAAGTTGTCTGCAACGGGGTTCTCAGCCCCCTTTCTATCAACAATATGCAAATCAAATTCTTGTAGCAAGAGAACCCATCTAATAAGTCTAGGTTTAGCATCTTTCTTCTCCAAAAGATATTTAAAGCAGCATGATCGGTGTGCAAAGTTACTTTAGAATCAACAATATAAGGTCTGAACTTATCACAAGCAAATACAACTGCTAAAAGTTCTTTTTTCAGTAGTAGCATAATTTCTTTGAGCATATTGTCTAAAGTCTTACTAGCATAATGGATAACATTTATTTCTTATCAGCTCTTTGCCCTAGAACAACACCTACAGCATAATCACTAGCATCACACATAATTTCAAAGGGTAAATTCCAATCAGGTGGCTGGACAACAGGTGCAGAGACTAATGCTTTCTTAAGTATTTCAAATGCTTCTACACAATCATCGTCAAAGACAAATGGTATATCTTTTTCTAATAAATTAGTCAGAGGCCGAGAAATTTTTGACAAGTCCTTAATGAACCTCCTATAAAATTCGGCGTGACCAAGGAAACTTCTTATACCTTTGATGTCCTTGGGACATGGCATCTTTTCAATAGCATCAACCTTGGTTTTATCAACCTCAATACCTCTTTCAGAAACCTTGTGCCCCAAGACAATACCTTCATTAACCATAAAGTGGCACTTTTCCCAATTCAAGACAAGATTAGTTTCTTCACATCTCTTCAAAACTCGATCAAGATTGCTCAAGCAATCATCAAAAGAGGAACCATAGACAGAAAAGTCGTCCATGAAAACCTCACAAATCTTTTCACAAAAGTCAGAGAATATAGCCATCATGCATCTTTGAAAGGTAGCAGGTGCATTACATAAACCAAAAGGCATACGTCTATAAGGAAAAGTACCAAAAGGGCATGTAAAAGTAGTCTTTGATTGATCTTTAGCCGACACAGGTATTTGAGAGAAACCAGAATAACCATCTAAAAAGTAGTAGTGTGTATGTTTGCATAATCTTTCTAGCATTTTATCAATAAAAGGTAAGGGGTAATGATCTTTCTTAGTAGCTTTATTTAATTTGCGGAAATCAATTACCATCCTATAACCTGTAATAATTCTTTGTGGAATGAATTCATCCTTATCATTAGGAACAACAGTAATACCTCCCTTCTTAGGGACACAATGAACATGACTTACCCACTGACTATCAGCAACGGGGTAAATTATACCTGCCTCCAGAAGCTTGAGTATTTCTTTTCTTACCAATTCTTTCATTTTAGGATTCAAACGTCTTTGAGGATCACGAACCGGTTTGGCATCCGCTTCCAAATTTATTTTATGTTGACATAGAGTGGGACTAATGCCCTTAAGATCATCAAGAGTATATCCAATAGCGGCACATTGCTTCTTCAGAGTTTTCAATAATCTTTCTTCTTCATGCGCTGAAAGGTTAGCACTAATAATAACAGGGTATATCTTGTTTTCATCAAGATAAGCATATTTAAGATTATCAGGAAATGGTTTAAGCTCAAACACAGGATCACCCTTGGGTGTAGGGGGATCCCCTAGGATTTCAACAGGCAAATTGTGTTTCAGAATAGGTTCCTATTTAAAGAATACTTCATCTATTTCCCTTCTTTCATTCATGAACATATCATTTTCATGGTCTAGCAACTAATGTTCTAAAGGATCACTAGGAGGTACGGCAATAGAAGCAAGACCAATAATTTCATCCTTACTAGGCAATTCTTCTTCACGATGTTGTTTACTAAATTTAGAGAAATTAAACTCATGAATCATATCATCCAAGCCAATAGTAACAACATTCTTTTCGCAGTCTATCCTAGCATTAACAGTGTTCAAGAAGGGTCTACCAAATATAATGGGACAAAAGCTATCTTGTGGGGAACCAAGAACAAGAAAATCAGCAGGATATTTAGTTTCCCCACACAAGACTTCAACATCTCTAACAATCCCAATTGGTGAAATACTATCTCTATTGGCAAGCTTAATTGTGACATCAATTTCTTCTAACTCAATAGGTGCAATATCATGCATAATTTCTTTGTTTAAATCAATGGGTATTGCACTAGCACTAGCACCCATGTCACATAAGCCATGATAACAATGATCTCCTATTTTAACAGAAATAACAGGAACGCCTACCACAGGTCTATGTTTATCTTTAGCACAAGGTTTAGCAATTCTAGCAGTTTCACCGCAGAACTGAATAACATGCCCATCAATATTATCAGATAAGAGATCTTTAACAATAGCAATATTAGGTTCTACTTTAACTTGCTCAGGAAGTATATAAGTTGTAATATTTCTTTTACGAACAACAGTTAAAGCTTTAGCATGATCCTTTATTCTAACAGGGAAAGGTGGTTTCTCAACATAAGGAGTAGGAACAATAGGATCATTATAAGTGACAATCTTTTCTTCAACTTTAATAGGTGCAGCTACTTTTACTTCTATGGGAGGATGATATTTAAACCACTTCTCCTTGGGGAGATCAACATAAGTAGCAAAAGATTCATAGAAAGAAGCTACTATCTCAGAGTCAAGTCCATATTTAGCGCTAAACTTACGGAAAATATCGGTATCCATAAAAGATTTAACACAATCAAACTTAGGTGTCATACCTGACTCCTTACCTTCGTCGAGATCCCAATCTTCAGAGTTGCGTTTAATTCTATCCAATAAATCCCATCTAAATTCAATAGTCTTCATCATAAAAGAGCCAGCACAAGAAGTATCGAGCATGGTGCGATTGTTTTCAGAGAGCCGAGCATAAATTTTTTGAATAATTGTCACTCTTGAGAGCTCATGATTGGGACATGAATATAACATTGATTTAAGCCTCTCCCAAGCTTGAGCGATGCTTTCTCCTTCGCGAGGCCAGAAATTATATATATATAATTGCGATCACGATGAACAAGATGCATAGGGTAATACTTTTGATGAAATGCCAGTTTCAATCTTCTATAGTTCCATGATCTCGTATCATCACATAGCCTATACCATGTCAATGCATCTCCCTTCAAAGATAAAAGGAAGACCTTCTTCTTAGCAATATCATCGGGTATACCTGCAAGCTTAAATAATCCACAAACTTCATCCACATATATTAAGTGCTCATCAGGATGCTTTGTTCCATCTCCTAAGGATTAGCTAGCAGTTTTTCTATCATACCCGAAGGAAATTCAAAGGGAGTTTCATTTTCAATAGGTTCAGTAGGTTGAGGAGCAACTCTTTTCTCTACTGGATGGGGTGAAGATACACTGAACAAGCCCCTCAGAGGATTACTTTCCATAGTAACAAGTGAAAGTAAATTTCAGCACACTATATAAATTTTTCCTTACCAAATTCCACCTACCAAAGGTGCTTCACTCCCTGGCAACGGCGCCAGAAAAGAGTCTTGATGACCCACAAGTATAGGGGATCTATGAAGGAAATATGCCCTAGAGGCAATAATAAAGTTAATATTTATTTCCTTATATCATGATAAATGTTTATTATTCATGCTAGAATTGTATTAACCGGAAACATAATACATGTGTGAATACATAGACAAACAGAGTGTCACTAGTATGCCTCTACTTGACTAGCTCGTTAATCAAAGATGGTTATGTTTCCTAACCATAGACAAAGAATTGTTATTTGATTAACACGATCACATCATTAGGAGAATGATGTGATTGACTTGACCCATTCCGTTAGCTTAGCACTCGATCGTTTAGTATGTTGCTATTGCTTTCTTCATGACTTATACATGTTCCTATGACTATGAGATTATGCAACTCCCGTTTGCCGGAGGAACACTTTGTGTGCAACCAAACGTCACAACGTAACTGGGTGATTATAAAGGTGCTCTACAGGTGTCTCCGAAGGTACATGTATTACGGAACGAGTAAAGAGACTTGCCGGTAACGAGATTGAACTAGGTATTGAGATACCGACGATCGAATCTCGGGCAAGTAACATACCGATGACAAAGGGAACAACGTATGTTGTTATGCGGTCTGACCGATAAAGATCTTCGTAGAATATGTGGGAGCCAATATGAGCATCCAGGTTCCGCTATTGGTTATTGACCGGAGACGTGTTTCGGTCATGTCTACATTGTTCTCGAACCGTAGGGTCCGCACGCTTAAGGTTCCGATGACAGTTATATTATGAGTTTATGAGTTTTGATGTACCAAAGGAGTTTGGAGTCCCGGATGAGATCGGGGACATGACGAGGAGTCTCGAAATGGTCGAGACGTAAAGATCGATATATTGGACGACTATATTCGGACATCGGAAAGGTTCCGAGTGATTCGGGTATTTTTCGGAGTACCGGAGAGTTACGGGAATTCGCCGGGGAGTATATGGGCCTTATTGGGCCATACGGGAATAGAGGAGAGAGGCCAAAAGGAAGGAGGCGCGCGCCCCCCTCTGGTCCGAATTGGACAAGGGGTGCAGCCCCCTTCTCCTTTTTCCTCTCCTCCTCTTTCCTTCTCTCCTACTCCAACAAGGAAAGGAGGAATCCTACTCCCGGCGGGAGTAGGACTGCCCCCTTGGTGCGCCTCCTCCTAGGCCGGCCGCCTCCCCCATGCTCCTTTATATACGGGGGCAGGGGGCACCCCATGGACACACAAGTTGATCTTCGCGATCGTTCCTTAGCCGTGTGTGGTGCCCCCCTCCACGATATTACACCTCGGTCATATTGTAGCGGTGCTTAGTGCCCCCCTCCGCGACGGTTGAACATCAAGATCGTCACCATGCCGTCGTGCTGACGGAACTCCTCCCCGAAGCTTTGCTGGATCGGAGCCCGGGGAGCGTCATCGAGCTGAACGTGTGCCAAGAACTCGGAGGTGCCGGAGTAACGGTGTTTGGATCGGTTGGACCGGGAAGACGTACGACTACTTCCTCTACGTTGCGTCCACGCTTCCGCTTCGGTCTATGAGGGTACGTAGACAACACTCTCCCCTCTCGTTGCTATGCATCACCATGATCTTGCGTGTGCGTAGGATTTTTTTTGAAATTACTACGTTCCCCAACAGTGGCATCCGAGCCTAGGTTTTATGGTTTGATGTTATATGCACGAGTAGAACACAAGTGAGTTGTGGGCGATATAAGTCATACTGCTTACCAGCATGTCATACTTTGGTTCGGCAGTATTTTTGGATAAAGCGGCCCGGACCGACATTACGCGTACGCTTAGGCGAGACTGGTTCTACCTCCGTGCTTTGCACACAGGTGGCTGGCGGGTGTCAGTTTCTCGAACTTTAGTTGAACCGAGTGTGGCTACGCCCGGTCCTTGCGAAGGTTAAAAAAGCACCAACTTGACAAACTATCGTTATGGTTTTGATGCGTAGGTAAGAACGGTTCTTACTCAGCCCGTAGCAGCCACGTAAAACTTGCAACAACAAAGTAGAGGACGTCTAACTTGTTTTTGCAGGGCATGTTGTGATGTGATATGGTCAAGACATGATGAGATATAAGTTGTTGTATGAGATGATCATGTTTTGTTGAAATTATTGGAAACTGGCAAAAGCCTTATGGTTGTCTCTCTATTGCATAAGATGCAAGTGCCAAATAATTGCTTTACTTTATCGCTATGCGATAGCAATAGTTGCAAGAGCAATAGTTGGCGAGACGACCATATGACGACACATTGATATAGATCAAGATGATGGAGATCATGGTGTCATGCCGGTGACGATGGAAATCATGACAGTACTTTGACGATGGAGATCAAAAGCACAAGATGATGATGGCCATATCATGTCACATATTTTGATTGCATGTGATGTTTATCTTTTATGCATCTTATCTTGCTTTGTTTGACGGTAGCATTATAAGATGATCTCTCACTAAATTTCAAGGTATAAGTGTTCTCCCTGAGTATGCACCATTGCCAAAGTTCGTCGTGCCCAGACACCACGTGATGATCGGGTGTGATAAGCTCTACGTCCATATACAACGGGTGCAAGCCAGTTTTGCACGCGCGGAATACTCGGGTTAAACTTGACGAGCCTAGCATATGCAGATATGGCCTCGGAACACTGAGACCGAAAGGTCGAGCGTGAATCATATAGTAGATATGATCAACATAGCGATGTTCACCATTGAAAACTACTCCATTTCACGTGATGATAGGTTATGGTTTAGTTGATTTGGATCACGTGATCACTTAGAAGATTAGAGGGATGTCTTTCTAAGTGGGTGTTCTTAAGTAGTATGATTAAATGAACTTAAATTTATCATGAACTTAGTCCTGGTAGTATTAGCATATCTATGTTGTAGATCAATAGCTCGCGTTGTTGCTTTCATATGTTTATTTTGATATGTTCCTAGAGAAAATTGTGTTGAAAGATGTTAGTAGCAATGATGCGGATTGGATCCGTGATCTGAGGTTTATCCTCATTGCTGCACAGAAGAATTATGTCCTTGATGCACTGCTAGGTGACAGACCTATTGCAGGAGCAGATGCAGACGTTATGAACGTTTGGCTAGCTCAATATGATGACTACTTGATAGTTTAAGTGCACCATGCTTAACGGCTTAGAATCGGGACTTCAAATACGTTTTGAACGTCATGGACCATATGAGATGTTCCAGAAGTTGAAGTTAATATTTCAAGCAAATACCCGAGTTGAGAGATATGAAGTCTCCAACAAGTTCTATAGCTAAAAGATGGAGGAGAATCGCTCAACTAGTGAGCATGTGCTCAGATTGTATGGGTACTACAATCGCTTGAATCAAGTGGGAGTTAATCTTCCAGATAAGATAGTGATTGACAGAATTCTCTAGTCACCATCACCAAGTTAGTAGAACTTCGTGATGAACTATAGTATGCAAGGGATGAAGAAAATGACTCCCGAGCTTTTCATGATGATGAAATCGATGAAGGTAGAAATCAAGAAAGAGCATCAAGTGTTGATGGTTGACAAGATCACTAGTTTCAAGAAAAGGGCAAAGGGAAAAAGGGGAACTTCAAGAAGAACAGCAAGCAAGTTGCTGCTCAAGTGAAGAAACCCAAGTTTGGTCCTAAGCCTGAGACTAAGTGCTTTTACTGCAAAGGGACTGGTCACTGGAAGCGAAACTACCCCAAGTGATTGGCGGATAAGAAGGATGGCAAAGTGAACATAAGTATATTTGATATACATGTTATTGATGTGTACTTTACTAGTGTTTATAGCAACCCCTCGGTATTTGATACTGGTTCAGTTGCTAAAGAGTAGTAACTCGAAATGGGAATTGCAGAATGAACAGAAACTAGTTAAGGGTGAAGTGACGATGTGTGTTGGAAGTAGTTCCAAGATTGATATGATCATCATCGCACACTCCCTATACTTTCGGGATTAGTGTTTAAACTAAATAAGTGTTATTTAGTGTTTGCGTTGAGCATGAATATGATTTGATCATGTTTGTTGCAATACGGTTATTCATTTAAGTTAGAGAATAATTGTTGTTCTGTTTACATGAATAAAACCTTATATGCTTACACACCCAATGAAAATGGTTCATTGGATCTCGATCGTAGTGATACACATATTCATAATATTGAAGCCAAAAGATGCAAAGTTAATAATGATAGTGCAACTTATTTGTGGCACTGCCGTTTATGTCATATTGGTATAAAGCACATGAAGAAACTCCATGCTAATGGACTTTTGGAATCACTTGATTATGAATCACTTGATGCTTGCGAACCATGCCTCATGGGCAAGATGACTAAGACTCCGTTCTCCGGAACAATGGAGCGAGCAACTTACTTATTGGAAAGAATACATACTGATGTATGCAATTCGATGAGTGTTAAGGCTCACGGCAAGTATCGTTATTTTCTGAACTTCACAGATGATTTGAGCAGATATGGGTATATCTACTTGATGAAACATAAGTCTGAAACATTTGAAAAGTTCAAAGAATTTCAGAGTGAAGTGGAGAATCATCGTAATAAGAAAATAAAAGTTTCTACGATATGATTGCAGAGGTAAAATATTTGAGTTACGAGTTTGGCCTTCAGTTAAAACAATGTGAAATAGTTTCACTACTCAAGCCACCTGGAACACCACATCATAATGGTGTGTCCGAACGTCATAACCGTACTTTATTGGATATAGTACAATCTATGATGTTTCTTACCGATTTACCACTATAGTTTTGGGGTTATGCATTAGAGACAGCTGCATTCACGTTAAAAAGGTCACCATCTAAATCCGTTGAGACGACACCGTATGAACAGTGGTTTGGCAAGAAACCAAAGTTGTCGTTTCTTAAAGTTTGGGTTTGCGATGCTTATATGAAAAAGTTTCATCCTGATAAGCTCAAACCCAAATCGGAGAAGTGCGTCTTCATAAGATACCCAAAAGAAAATGTTGGGTACACCTTCTATCACAGATCCGAAGGCAATATATTCGTTGCTGAGAATGGATCCTTTCCAGAGAAGGAGTTTGTCTCGAAAGAAGTGAGTGGGAGGAAAGTAGAAAACTTGATAAGGTAATTGTACCTTCTCCCTTATTGGAAAGTAGTTCATCACAAAAATCTGTTCTTGTGACTACTACACCAATTAGTGAGGAAGCTAATGATGATGATCATTTAACTTCAGATCAAGTTACTACCGAATCTCGTAGGTAAACCAGAGTGAGATCCGCACCAGAGTGGTACGGTAATCCTGTTCTGGAAGTCATGTTACTAGACCATGACGAACTTGCAAACTATGAGGAAGCGATGATGAGCCCAGATTCCGCGAAATGGTTTGAGGCCATGAAATCTGAGATATGATCTATGTATGAGAACAAAGTTTGGACTTTGGTTGACTTGCTCGATGATCGGCAAGCAATAGAGAATAAATGGATCTTCAAAAGGAAGACGGACGCTGATAGTAGTGTTACTATCTACAAAGCTAGAATTGTCCGAAAGGTTTTCGACAAGTTCAAGGTGTTGACTACGATGAGAGTTTCTCACTCGTATCTATGCTTGAGTCTGTACGAATAATTGCCGCATTTTATGAAATCTGGCAAATGGATAAACAAAACTGCATTCCTTAATGGATTTATTAAAGAAGAGTTGTATATGATGCAACCAGAAGGTTTTGTCAATCCTAAAGGTGCTAACAAAATGTGCAAGCTCCAGCGATCCATCTGTGGACTGGTGCAAGCATCTCGGAGTTGGAATATACGCTTTGATGAGTTGATCAAAGCATATAGTTTTATACAGACTTGCGGTGAAGCCTGTATTTACAAGAAAGTGAGTGGGAGCACTACAGCATTTCTGATAAGTATATGTGAATGACATATTGTTGATCGAAAATAATGTAGAATTATTCTGCAAAGCATAAAGGAGTGTTTGACAGGAGTTTTTCAAAGAAAAACCTCGGTGAAGCTGCTTACATATCGAGCATCAAGATCCATAGAGATAGATCAAGACGCTTGATACGTTTTTTCAATAAGTACATACCTTGACAAGATTTTGAAGTAGTTCAAAATGGAACAGTCAAAGAAAGAGTTCTTGCCTGTATTACAAGGTGTGAAGTTGAGTAAGACTCAAAGCCCGACCACGGCAGAAGATAGAAAGAGAATGAAAGTCATTCCCTATGCCTCAGCCATAGGTTCTATAAAGTATGCCATGCTATGTACCAGATCTATTGTATACCCTACACTGATTTTGGCAAGGGAGTACAATAGTGATCTAAGAGTAGATCACTGGACAGCGGTCAAAATTATCCTTAGTGGAATAAGGATATGTTTCTCGATCATGGAGGTGACAAAAAGTTTCGTCGTAAAGGGTTACGTCGATGCAAGTTTTTGACACTAATCCAGATTATTCGAAGTCTCAATCTGGATACATATTGAAAGTGGGAGCAATTAGCTAGAGTAGCTTCGTGCAGAGCATTGTAGACATAGAATTTTGCAAAATACATACGGATCTGAATGTGGCAGACCCGTTGACTAAACTTCTCTCACAAGCAAAACAAAATCACACCTTAGTACTCTTTGGGTGTTAATCACATAGCGATGTGAACTAGATTATTGAATCTAGTAAACCCTTTGGGTGTTAGTCACATGGAGATGTGAACCAATCACATAAAGATGTGAACTATTGGTGTTAATCACATAGCGATGTGAACTAGATTATTGACTCTAGTGCAAGTGGGAGACTGAAGGAAATATGCCCTAGAGGCAATAATAAAGTTATTATTTATTTCCTTATATCATGATAAATGTTTATTATTCATGCTAGAATTGTATTAACCGGAAACATAATACATGTGTGAATACATAGACAAACAGAGTGTCACTAGTATGCCTCTACTTGACTAGCTCGTTAATCAAAGATGGTTATGTTTCCTAACCATAGACAAAGAGTTGTTATTTGATTAACGGGATCACATCATTAGGAGAATGATGTGATTGACTTGACCCATTCCGTTAGCTTAGCACTCGATCGTTTAGTATGTTGCTATTGCTTTCTTCATGACTTATACATGTTCCTATGACTATGAGATTATGCAACTCCCGTTTGCCGGAGGAACACTTTGTGTGCTACCAAACGTCACAACGTAACTGGGTGATTATAAAGGTGCTCTACAGGTGTCTCAGAATGTACATGTTGGTTGGCGTATTTCGAGATTAGGATTTGTCACTCCGATTGTCGGAGAGGTATTTCTGGGCCCTCTCGGTAATGCACATCACATAATCCTTGCAAGTGAGATGATGTATTACGGAATGAGTAAAGACACTTGCCGGTAACGAGATTAAACTAGGTATTGAGATACCGACGATCGAATCTCGGGCAAGTAACATACCGATGACAAAGGTAACAACGTATGTTGTTATACGGTCTGACCGATAAAGATCTTCGTAGAATATGTGGGAGCCAATATGAGCATCCAGGTTCCGCTATTGGTTATTGACCGGAGACGTGTCTCGGTCATGTCTACATTGTTCTCGAACCGTAGGGTCCGCACGCTTAAGGTTCCGATGACAGTTATATTATGAGTTTATGAGTTTTGATGTACCGATGGAGTTCGGAGTCCCGGATGAGATCGGGGACATGACGAGGAGTCTCGAAATGGTCGAGACGTAAAGATCGATATATTGGACGACTATATTCGGACATCGGAAAGGTTCCAAGTGATTCTGGTATTTTTCGGAGTACCGAAGAGTTACGGGAATTCGCTGGGGAGTATATGGGCCTTATTGGGCCATACGGGAGAGAGGCCAAAAGGAAGGAGGCGCGCGCCCCCTCTGGTCCTAATTGGACAAGGGGTGCAGCCCCCTTTTCCTTTTTCCTCTCCTCCTCTTTCCTTCTCTCCTACTCCAACAAGGAAAGGAGGAATCCGACCGCCGGCGGGAGTAGGACTCCCCCCTTGGTGCGCCTTCTCCTTGGCCGGCCGCCTCCCCCCTTGCTCCCTTATATACGGGGGCAGGGGGCACCTCATGGACACACAAGTTGATCTTCGCGATCGTTCCTTAGCCGTGTGCGGTGCCCCCCTCCATGATATTACACCTTGGTCATATTGTAGCGGTGCTTAGGCGAAGCCCTGCGACGGTTGAACATCAAGATCGTCACCACGCCGTCGTGCTGACGGAACTCCTCCCCGAAGCTTTGCTAGATCGGAGCCCGGGGAGCGTCATCGAGCTGAATGTGTGCCAAGAACTCGGAGGTGCTAGAGTAACGGTGCTTGGATCGGTTGGACCGGGAAGACGTACGACTACTTCCTCTACGTTGCGTCAACGCTTCCGCTTCGGTCTACGAGGGTACGTAGACAACACTCTCCTCTCTCGTTGCTATGCATCACCATGATCTTGCGTGTGCGTAGGATTTTTTTTGAAATTACTACGTTCCCCAACAATCTATCGTAGTCCTTTCGATAAGTAAGAGTGTCGAACCCAACGAGGAGCAGAAGGAAGTGATAAGCGGTTTTCAGCAAGGTATTCTCTGCGAGTACTGAAATAAGTGGTAACAGATAGTTTTGTGATAAGATAATTTGTAACGAGCAACAAGTAACAAAAGTAAATAAAGTGCAGCAAGGTGGCCAATCCTTTTGTAGCAAAGGACAAGCCGGAACAAACTATTATATAAGGAAAAGCGCTCCCGAGGACACATGGGAATATCATCAAGCAAGTATTCATCACGTTCATATGATTCGTGGTCGGTACTTTGATAATTTGATATGTGGATGGACCGGTGCTTGGGTGCTGTTCTTACTTGAACAAGCATCCCACTTAAGATTAACCTCTATTGCAAGCATCCGCAACTACAACAAAAGTATTAAGGTAAACCTAACCATAGCATGAAACATAAGGATCCAAATCAGCCCCTTACGCGCATAAACTAGGGTTTAAGGTTCTGTCACTCTAGCAACCCATCATCTACTTATTACTTCCCAATGCCTTCCTCTAGGCACAAATAATGGTGAAGTGTTATGTAGTCGACGTTCACATAACACCACTAGAGGCTAGACAACATACATCTCATCAAAATATCGAACGAATACCAAATTCACATGACTACTAATAGCAAGACTTCTCCCTTGTCCTCAGGAACAAACGTAACTACTCACGAAGCATGTTCATGTTCATAATCAGAGGGGTAATAATATGCATATAGGATCTGAACATATAATCTTCCACCAAATAAACCAACTAGCATCAACTACAAGGAGTAATCAACACTACTAGCAACCTACTAGCACCAATCCCGGACTTGGAGACAAGAATTGGATACAAGAGATGAACTAGGGTTTGGAGATGAGATGGTGTTCGTAAAGATGTTGATGGAGATTGCCCTCTCCCTATGAGAGGAGCGTTGGTGATGACGATGGTGATGATTTCCCCCTCCTGGAGGGAAGTATCCCCGGCAGAACAGCTCTGCCGGAGCCCTATATTGGTTCTGCCAAGGTTCCGCCTCGTGGCGGCGGAGTCTCATCCCGAAAGGTTGCTTCTTGTTTTTTCTTGACGAAAGACTTCATATAGCAGAAGATGGTCATTGGAGAGCCACCAGGGGGCCCATGAGGTAGGGGGCGCGCCCTAGGGGGCGCCCCCACCCTCGTGGACAGGGTGTGGGCCCCCTGGCCTTCATCTTTGGTGAGGATGTTTTATTATTATTTATTATAAGATATTCCGTGGAGTTTCAAGACTTTTGGAGCTGTGCAGAATAGGTCTCTAATATTTGCTCCTTTTCCAGCCCAGAATTCCAGCTGCCGGCATTCTCCCTCCTTATGTAAACCTTGTAAAATAAGAGAGAATAGCCATAAGTATTGTGACATAATGTGAAGTAACAACCCATAATGCAATAAATATCAATATAAAAGCATGGTGCAAAATGGACGTATCAGCGGCCCGGACTGACATTACGCGTACACTTACGCGAGACTGGTTCTACCGACGTGCTTTGCACACAGGTGGCTGGCGGGTGTTAGTTTCTCCAACTTTAGTTGAACCGAGTGTGGCTACGCCCGGTCCGTGAGAAGGTTAAAACAACACTAACTTGACGAACTATCGTTGTGGTTTTGATGCGTAGGTAAGAACGGTTGTTGCTCAGCCCGTAGCAGCCACGTAAAACTTGCAACAACAAAGTAGAGGACGTCTAACTTGTTTTTGCAGGGCATGTTGTGATGTAATATGGTCAAGACATGATGCGATATTTTATTGTATGAGATGATCATGTTTTGTGACGAAGTTATCGGCAACTGGCAGGAGCCATATGGTTGTCGCTTTATTGTATGCAATGCAATCGCCCTGTAATTGCTTTAATATATCACTAAGCGGTAGTGATAGTCGTAGAAGCAATAGTTGGTGAGACGACAATGATGCTACGATGGAGATCAAAGTGTCGCGCCGGTGACGATGGTGATCATGACGGTGCTTTGGAGATGGAGATCAAAGGCACAAGATGATGATTGCCATATCATATCACTTATATTGATTGCATGTGACGTTTATCCTTTATGCATCTTATTCTGCTTTGTTTGACGGTAGCATTATAAGATGATCTCTCACTAAATTTCAAGGTAAAAGTGTTCTCCCTGAGTATGCACCGTTGCTAAAGTTCAACGTGCCGAGACACCACATGACGATCGGGTGGGATAAGCTCAAGGTTCATCTACAACGTGTGTAAGAAAGTTTTACACACGCAGAATACTCAGGTTAAACTTGACGAGCCTAGCATATGCAGATATGGCCTCGGAACACGGAGACCGAAAGGTCGAGCGTGAATCATATAGTTGATATGATCAACATAGTGATGTTCACCATTGAAAACTACTCCATTTCACGTGATGATCGGTTATGGTTTAGTTGATATGGATCACGTGATCACTTAGATGATTAGAGGGATGTCTATCTAAGTGGGAGTTCTTAAGTAATATGATTAATTGAACTTAAATTTATCATGAACTTAGTACCTGATAGTATTTTTCTTGTATATGTTGTTGTAGATAGATGGCCCGTGCTGTTGTTCCGTTGAATTTTAATGCGTTCCTTGAGAAAGCAAAGTTGAAAGATGATGGTAGCAATTACACGGACTGGGTCCACAACTTGAGGATTATCCTCATTGTTGCACAGAAGAATTACGTCCTGGAAGCACTGGTGGGTGCCAGGCCTGCTGCAGATGCAACTGACGACGTTAAGAACGTCTGGCAGAGCAAAGCTGATGACTACTCGATAGTTCAGTGTGCCATGCTTTACGGCTTAGAACCGGGACTTCAACCACGTTTTGAACGTCATGGAGCATATGAGATGTTCCAGGAGTTGAAGTTAATATTTCAAGAAAATGCCCGGATTGAGAGATATGAAGTCTCCAATAAGTTCTACAGCTGCAAGATGGAGGAGAATAGTTCTGTCAGTGAACATATACTCAAAATGTCTGGGTATAACAATCACTTGATTCAACTGGGAGTTAATCTTCCGGATGATAGTGTCATTGAAAGAATTCTTCAATCACTGCCACCAAGCTACAGGAGCTTCGTGATGAACTATAATATGCAAGGGATGGATAAGACAATTCCCGAGCTCTTCGCAATGCTAAAGGCCGCGGAGGTAGAAATCAAGAAGGAGCATCAAGTGTTGATGGTCAACAAGACCACCAGTTTCAAGAAAAAAGGTAAAGGGAAGAAGAAGGGGAACTTCAAGAAAAACAGCAAACAAGTTGCTGCTCAAGAGAAGAAACCCAAGTCTGGACTTAAGCCTGAGACTGAGTGCTTCTACTGCAAACAGACTGGTCACTGGAAGCGGAACTGCCCCAAGTATTTGGCGGATAAGAAGGATGGCAAGGTGAACAAAGGTATATGTGATATACATGTTATTGATGTGTACCTTACTAGAGCTCGCAGTAGCACCTGGGTATTTGATACTGGTTCTGTTGATAATATTTGCAACTCGAAACAGGGACTACGGATTAAGCGAAGACTGGCTAAGGACGAGGTGACGATGTGCGTGGGAAATGGTTCCAAAGTCGATGTGATCGTCGTCGACACTCTACCTCTACATCTACCTTCGGGATTAGTTTTAGACCTGAATAATTGTTATTTGGTGCCAGCGTTAAGCATGAACATTATATCTGGATCTTGTTTGATGTGAGACGGTTATTCATTTAAATCTGACAATAATGGTTGTTCTATTTATATGAGTAATATCTTTTATGGTCATGCAGCCTTGAAGAGTGGTCTATTTGTGTTGCATCTCGATAGTAGTGATACACATTCATAATGTTGAAGCCAAAAGATGCAGAGTTGATAATGATAGTGCAACTTATTTGTGGCACTGCCGTTTGGGTCATATTGGTGTAAAGCGCATGAAGAAACTCCATACTGATGGACTTTTGGAATCACTTGGTACTTGCGAACCATGCCTCATGGGCAAGATGACTAAAACGCCGTTGTCCGGAACAATGGAGCGACCAACAGATTTATTGGAAATCATACATACTGATGTATGTGGTCCGATGAATATTGAGGCTCACGGCGGGTACCGTTATTTTCTCACCTTCACAGATGATTTGAGCAGATATGGGTACATCTACTTAATGATACATAAGTCTGAAACATTTAAAAAGTTCAAAGGATTTCAGAGTGAAGTGGAAAATCATCGTAACAAGAAAATAAAGTTTCTACGATCTGATCATGGAGGAGAATAATTGAGTTACGAGTTTGGTCTACATTTGAAACAATGCGGAATAGTTTCGCAACTCACGCCACCCGGAACACCACAACGTAGTGTGTCCAAACGTCGTAATCGTACTTTACAAGATATGGTGCGATCTATGATGTCTCTTACTGATTTACCGCTATCGTTTTGGGGTTATGCTTTAGAGACGGCTGCATTCACGTTAAATAGGGCACCGTCGAAATCCGTTGAGACGACGCCTTATGAACTATGGTTTGGCAAGAAACCAAAGTTGTCGTTTCTTAAAGTTTGGGGCTGCGATGCTTATGTGAAAAAGCTTCAACCTGATAAGCTCGAACCCAAATCGGAGAAATGTGTCTTCATAGGATACCCAAAGGAAACTATTGGGTACACCTTCTATCACAGATCCGAAGGCAAGACATTCGTAAGAACGGATCCTTTCTAGAGAAGGAGTTTCTCTCGAAAGAACTGAGTGGGAGGAAAGTAGAACTTGATGAGGTAACTGTACCTGCTCCCTTATTGGAAAGTAGTTCATCACAGAAACTGGTTCCTGTGACACCTACACCAATTAGTGAGGAAGCTAATGATGTTGATCATGAAACTTTAGATCAAGTTACTGCCGAACCTCGTAGGTCAACCAGAGTAAGATCCGCACCAGAGTGGTACGGTAATCCTGTTCTGGAGGTCATGTTACTTGACCAAGGCGAACCTACGAACTATGAAGAAGCGATGGTGAGCCCAGACTCCGCAAAATGGCTTGAGGCCATAAAATCTGAGATGGGATCCATGTATGAGAACAAAGTGTGGACTTTGGTTGATTTGCCCGATGATCGGCAAGCCATAGAGAATAAATGGATCTTCAAGAAGAAGACTGACGCTGATTGAGGGAGTCCTGGATTAGGGGGTATACGGACAGCCGGACTATAACCTTTGGCCGGACTGTTGGACTATGAAGATTCAAGATTGAAGACTTCGTCCCGTGTCCGGATGGGACTCTCCTTGGCGTGGGAGGCAAGCTTGGAAATACGAATATGAAGATCTCCTTCCTTGTAACCGACTCTGTGTAACCCTAGCCCCCTCCGGTGTCTATATAAACCGGAGGGTTTAGTCCGTAGGACCAGGAACAACAATCATACCATAGGCTAGCTTCTAGGGTTTAGCCTCTCTAATCTCGTGGTAGATCAACTCTTGTACTACCCATATCATCATTATTAATAAAGCAGGAGTAGGGTTTTACCTCCATCGAGAGGGCCCGAACCTGGGTAAAAACATCGTGTCCCTTGTCTCCTGTTACCATCCGCCTAGACGCACAGTTCGGGACCCCCTACCCGAGATCCGCCGGTTTTGACACCGACATTGGTGCTTTCATTGAGAGTTCCTCTGTGTCATCATCATTAGGCTTGATGGCTCCTCCGATCATCATTAGCGATGCAGTGCAGGGTGACACTTTTCTCCCCGGACAGATTTTTGTATTCGGCGGCTTTGCACTGCGGGCCAATTCGCTTGGCCATCTGGAGCAGATTGAAAGTTATGCCCGTGGCCATCAGGTCTGGTTTGGAAGCTTAAACTACACGGACGACATCCGTGGAGACTTGATTTTCACCGGATTCGAGCCCCTGCCGAGTGCGCCGCACTGTCACGATGAGCATGATTTAGCTCTGCCGCCAGACAGTGTTCAGGAGATCGCACCTGCAACCGCTTCGACCTTTGATTCGGAGCCAATTGCGCCATCCGTGGACGGGTGGTTAGGCCCCGCCACGGAAGCCGCAGCCTCAACGGCGATCGAGCCGAATACCAGCCTTACCCTTCACGAGGCCCGTGACTCCAAATTGCCGGACTCTCCTCCGGACTCCGAACCACCCGCGCCCCTACCAATCGAATCTGACTGGGCGCCGATCATGGAGTTCACCGCCGCGGATATCTTTCAACACTCGCCCTTTGGCGACATACTAAACTCACTAAGGTCTCTCTCCTTGTCAGGAGAGTCCTTGCCGAACTACGTCCGGCAGGATTGGGATGCGGATGACGAAGAAATTCGCCGCCCACCCACCACCCACTTAGTATCCACTGTGGATGATTTGACCGACATGCTTGACTTCGACTCCGAAGACATCGACGGTATGGACGACGATGCAGGAGACGAACAGGAACCACTGCCCACAGGGCACTGGACATCCACCTCATCCCATGATGTATACATGGTGGACACACCCAAAGAAAACGACGACGAGGAATGGAAGGACGTAGCGAAGGATCGTTCCCTCGAAAAGCAGTCAAAGCGGCGGCGTAAGCGCCTCGCCAAACCCCACCTCGACAGAAACAACGGGCATACAGACCCAACAATAGAGCAGGGTGAGCCAGCGGACGACAAAAACGGCATGGAACAACCGTCCGACGATGGCAACACGGAGAATCGAACCAAACAACCCGTCTCCGGCGAAGATAATAGTCCAGAAGATATCACGCCGGATAAGATCCTGGAGCAGAAGAGCCTCCATAAAAGGCTCATCGCCACTGCGTGGAGCCTGAAAAAACAGAAGTGGAAGCTCAAGACTGCGGAAGATGCACTCCGAATCAGATGGAGTAAAGTACTCAACACCGCAGACAAGTATGGCAGTAGCCGCCACACAAAGAGCTACCCGAAGCGAAAGCTACTACCTGAATTCGATGAGGAGGCCTTAGAGCCCCCGCAATCAAAAAACAAAACAGCCATCCGGTCGGATAGGCGACCTCATGGCCAACATAGAGCGGTAAAAGACACCGCACACAAGCCAGTACGCGATCCACGCGAGAACTCGCACCAAAAGGATGGCCCAACTAGATCCATCTACGGGCCAAGAAAGCGCGCTCAAACACGCAATACAATAAAACAAAATTCCGAACACCACGGCACACCCAAGTACAGGGGTGCCGCACACCCCCTATGTTTCACCGATGAGGTGCTGGAACATGAATTTCCAGAGGGATTCAAACCCGTAAACATAGAGGCATACGACGGAACGACAGACCCTGGGGTCTGGATTGAGGACTATATCCTCCATATCTCCACATGGCTAGAGGAGACGATCTCCATGCCATCAAGTACTTACCCCTCAAGCTCAAAGGGCCAGCCCGACATTGGCTTAAAGGCCTTCCCGAAAACACCATTGGAAGTTGGGAAGAGCTCGAGGACGCTTTTCGGGAAAATTTTCAAGGGACTTATGTCCGACCACTGGATGCAGACGATCTAAGTCATATAACTCAACAGCCCGGAGAGACAACCCGAAAGCTTTGGAACAAGTTTCTTACTAAAAAGAATCAAATAGTAGACTATCCGGACGTCGAAGCCTTAGCAGCTTTCAAACACAATGTTCGAGATGAATGGCTCGCCAGACACCTCGGCCAAGAAAAGCCAAGAACAATGGCTGCATTAACAAGCCTCATGACCCGCTTTTGCGCGGGCGAGAATAGCTGGTTAGCCCGATGTAGCACCAGCGACCCAAGTACATCCGAAGTCAGGGACGGAAACGGGAAGCCACGATGCAACACAAACAAGCATCGGAATAAAGAAGACAGCCCGAAGAGCACGGCGGTGAACGCCGGATTCAAAAGCTCTCGGCGAGGTCAGCAAAAGCTGCCTCTCAAAGGCAATAGGGACGAACTATCCAGCCTAAACAAGATTTTGGACAAGATATGTCAAATCCACAGCACCCCTGATAAACCTGCAAATCATACCCATAGAGAATGTTGGGTCTTCAAGCAATCCGGCAAACTCAACGTCGAACACAAGGGGCTGGATACACCAAGTGAAGACGATGACGAACCCCGCAAACAAAGCACTGGGGAACAGAAGAAATTCCCACAAGAAGTCAAAACAGTAAACGTGTTACACGTGACAAAGGGGAGAAGCAAAGTGGCACCCATAGAGATACGTGCCCTAGGGCCTATCACAACGGAGTTCTGCCACTGGTCATCCAAACCGATCACCTTCGACCATCGGGATTACTCTGCAAGTATCCGGCAAGCAGGATGGGCTGCCTTGGTGTTAGACCCGATAATTGATGGATACCACTTTACACGAGTCCTGATGGACGGCGGCAGTAGTTTAAACCTGATATATCAGGACACAGTTCGCAAAATGGGGATGGACCCAACAAAAATTAGCCATAGCAATACTTCCTTTAAAGGAGTAATGCCAGGCCCAGAAGCCCATTGCACGGGCTCCCTCCTACTAAAAGTTATGTTTGGCTCCCCCGATAACTTCCGTAGAGAAAAGCTAACCTTCCACATCGCTCCGTTTAGAAGTGGTTATCAAGCACTACTGGGACGCGAAGCTTTCGCTCGCTTGAACGCAATACCGCATTATGCGTCTCTCACGCTTAAGATGCCCGGTCCACGAGGCATCATCTCAGTAAAGGGAAAAATTGAGCGCTCCTTGTGCGTGGAGGACTGTGCGGCTGCCTTGGCAGCCACACACTAAACTGCCCCACCAACTAGAGCACCTAACAGGTCGTTAAGACCACGGACACGGCTAGACGAGTCCGGCATAACCGTATAATTGATAAAGGTTTGATGTCTATACACCCCTATACAAGGGGCTCCACGCATGTAAACAACCGGCAATAAGGCTCAATTTTACCCACCTTAAATCATACTTTGGTTATTTAGTATAACATACATTTTGCACGACTACTTTTTCAACTAAGTTCCTCTCTTTTATAGATGAACATCGTGCTACACCTATCCAGGATATGGCACAACGGAGACACAGGCGCAGACGTGCAGCAGGGACCCGTTCCAAGGATTCTTTTTAGATTAAGACCTTGCGTAAACCTTTCTTACTGTCGGTGTCAAAACCGGCGGATCTCGGGTAGGGGGTCCCGAACTGTGCGTCAAGGTCGGATGGTAACAGGAGACAAGGGACACTTTATTTTACCCAGGTTCGGGCCCTCTCGATGGAGGTAAAACCCTACTCCTGCTAGATTAATATTGATGATATGGGTAGTACAAGAGTAGATCTACCACGAGATCAAGGAGGCTAAACCCTAGAAGCTAGCCTATGGGTATGATGATGGTTATGATGGTCGTCCTACGGACTACAACCCTCCGGTTTATATAGACACCGGATAGGGTTAGGGTTACACAGAGTCGGTTACATTGGTAGGAGATCTTGAATATCCGCACGCCTAGCTTGCCATCCACGCCAAGGAAAGAACCTTCCGGACACGGGACGAAGTCTTCAATCTTGTATCTTCATAGTCCTGGAATCCGGATGAAGGTATAGTCCGGCTATCCGAACACCCCCTAATCCATGACTCCCTCAGTAGCCCGTGAACCAGGCTTCAATGACGATGAGTCCAGCGCGCAAATTGTCTTCGGCATTGCAAGGCGGGTTCCTCCTCCAAGTTCTTCAAGAAGATAATAAACACCCAAAATAGTGTCCGGCTCTGCAAAACAAGTTTCCACGTATTGCCATATAGAGAATAAAACAAACACAAATCAAATCTGCTGACGTATTCCATAGTGCGTCATAACACTGCGACCAAGCCTTCTGTATGGATTATTTTTTGTTGTTCCACCGCAGCACGTTCAACGAGGCGGTTTCCTTGGCACGTCTTGTCGAAGCAGAGATCGTGTGCCCCTTTTAACGGGATTCTCATTAATACGGACGCGGGTAACCCAACCGTGCCATTTACCATGGCACTTGAGCAGCAAGCGAGTTTTATTAGGTAGGTGGGGACGCATAACGGCATCAGCCTATATAAGGGGACAAAGATCCACCTCTTCACCTACGCCTTCTTCCTCCTTTGCCCATCCATCTCCTGCGCACTCAAGCTCCAACACCCAAGTCCGCTCTTTCTTCCCCAGCCTGCTCCATCGATGTCCGGAGCGGGTGGCAAGTGGATGGCTTCCTCCGTTACGGAGGGTCAAATTAAAATGCTTAGGAAGGCCGGATATCTGTCCAAGGACATCCCGCACCGGCTTCCCGAGGCGGGGCAGCTTCTTCCCACCCCAAGGCCCAATGAGAGGGTAGTTTTTCTTCCCCACTTCCTCCGCGAACTGGGTTTTCACTCCACCCTTTTGTCCGGGGGCTCATGTTCTACTACGGCCTGGACTTCCATGATCTGGCCCCGAACTTTGTCCTGAACATCTTGGCGTTCATCGTCGTGTGTGAGGCCTTTCTCCGCATCCGCCCCCACTTCGGCCTCTGGCTCAAGACCTTTAACGTCAAGCCTAAGGTGGTGTCCAGCACCCAGGCGGAGTGCGGAGGTGCTATGGCCGGCAAGATGGCCAACGCCCTCTGGTTTGATGGCTCCTTTGTGGAGTCCTTGAAGGGGTGGCAGGCAGGGTGGTTTTACATCACCGAGCCACGCGACTCGAAATGGGTCGCGACCCCTGAGTTCCGATCCGGACCCCCCACGCGGCTCATGTCCTGGAAAGAGACGGGCTTATCGTGGGGCAACGAAGAAGAAGTGACCGGATTGCAAACCTGCATCCAGTCCCTGATGAACAAGCCAATCCGGCATGTTAATATCATCCAGGTCATGCTCGTCCGCTGGATCCTCCCGTGCCAAGAACGGGATTTCACTTTGTGGGAATTTGACCCGGCGCAGCACCAGACCCTTAATAGGCTCTTCGACATGACGTATGAAGACGTCTGGAAGGTGCTAACCAAAGGTGCCGAGTGCCCCACATCCGCTTCCGAGGATCGCAGATACAGCTCGCAGTGCGACGCTCGCGAGGTAAGCCATCTATACCTTTTACAGGTTCATTTAAGCTCTTCTTCATAGATTAACTCCATGTGGGATCTAAAAACTCCCTTTGCCTTTGACAGGCGTGGCTGAAGATAGCCGGACCAATCAACTGTCCGGCTCCTCTGCCCGAAGACCAAGCCCCAGCTCTCCTAGAGAAGCTGCTGGCTCCGGCGCCTTATGTGGTGCCGGAGAAGAATGTCAAGAAGAAGAAGACCACCGGGACTCAAAAGAGTGCCTGCAATGTGGTGGTGTCGAGCTCGTCATCTGGCGAGTCTGCGACACCCTCCTCTCGTGAAAACGAGGAGGAGGAGAGGAGCACCGTACTGTTATGAGTACGGTAATCCAAAGGGTTCAGTCCGCCAAGAGCGGACTGACTAAAGCTTGCGCTAGCCTTCTAACAGGCTTCGAGGTAAACAGAAAATGTGTTAAATTATTTACCACATAGACAGTAGCCCCTGATGCTCTGTTCGGTGTTCGGAAAAGAAAAGCCGAATAGAGGATCTAGTAAATTTCACAGGAGTCTAACAATAAAAGGTCAAATATGCATATGCAGGCTTCCCTGCTGTCCACCGCCACATTGTCTGCGGAGGTGGAAGTCCTTAAAAAGGACCTCGAGCGGTCCGAGCAAGAGCTCGGCCTTGCCAAAAGGAAGCTCGAGGAAAAGGAAGGTAAGAAATACCCTTTAAAAAAAGGGGGTGCCTATAGAGAGGCTTGATTGCAAAAAGAAATAACAGGATTGTACTGCTTATTGCAGGGACCACAACCGAGGTGGTAACCCTGAAGCAGGCGCTGGCTGAGGCCGAGAAGAAAGCGGCCGAGGAGCGCGCCGAGCGAGAAGGGCTTAGGGTCCTAGTCGGCGAGGTGCAGCAAGAGCTGCAAGCTCTAATGAAGAAACATGAGGGTTTGGAGCTTGAGGCAAAAACGCAAGCATCCGAGCTTGCGTCGGCTATTGAGACCACCAAGAGTGCCAAGGCCGAAGCCCAAAAGGCCCTCCAAGAGTTGGAGGATGTAAAAAAGATAGCAGCGGGTAAGGCATTCTCAATGCAACATAGGAATATAAAAGTAAATTACCTATTACTTACCCGAATCCGGAGTACTTCAGGGGCGTTCTTCGATCTTCCCCGCAGCGCATCCGACGCCGCCGCGTTCTACCGAGCTGAAGAAGGCAGATCGACGGAGAGTGTGTTCTGGTCTTAGTATTCTGAGGCCGGACACCCTGTGCCCTTGAGCGATCAGCTGAAACAGCTGGCCGAGCTCCACAAGGCGGCCGAACAGGCCATGAAGGGCTTATTAGTTTGGCTGTGGCCTGGAGAGGCCCTGCCTGGGAGCTATTTCGGGCTAGTACGGCGGCTGGTGGAGGCCTGTCCACGGCTTGAACTCGTCAAGCGCTCCGTCTGCATTGAAGGTGCCCGGAGGGCCCTTGCCCGTGTAAGGGTACACTGGGGTAAGCTGGACGGAGAGAAGCTGGTGAAGGACGGGCCGCCGCAGGGGAAGGAGCATCGCAAGCCCGAGAACTCCTACAAGGAAGTTCTTGCCGGAGCCTGCCTTGTCGCGGATGAATGTACTAAAGATGTAATTTTTGAATAAACTCGCTCATTTGTCTCCTGTGCGCTGAAAACTTGTTCATATGCGCTAAGCAATGCTTGTTTAATTTAAAATATTATTTTCGGTGCGGCTGTTTATCAAAAATTGAGAGATGGCCAGTCGTCGGCTTCTACCCCCATGCCACTAGTGCTGGGGTGTTCGGGATAAACCTGAGGGCTCTTGTTCCCATAGTTGGGTCCTTCGAGGGAGGCGCTCAGCACAGCGAACTAGGCAATCGGACTATAATGCTTGAACACTCTCACCTAGCCATAGAACGTTATAATTTTAAATTTCGGCGAAGCCCCTAGTTCGGAAGGCCGAATTCGGGGTGCTATCCACGCCTTTGGCCGGACTTAACCAGCTCCCCGCTCGAAGCGGCATAAGCCTTTAAGGACTCGAAAAACCTCTCGAACAGCGACCGGTCTCACGCCTTATCATGACAGTCTGTTTTAGCTTTCTCCACTGAGGTGCTCGCCCACCTGATCTGGGGCACAATCGCAGTGGTTCTCCTAGTGCTACCTTAGCCGATATAGCGGAACGTAAGGCACCAAAACATAGGAGCCGGGCAAACCCAACATATGACCAAAATCATGACTCGGAGCCGATGCATATAATGCTATAAGTTCGGGGTGCCGCACTTGTGAAAGTGGACGGACTTCTCACACCAGATAGAAGGGTAATAAAGCCCCTGGCGTGGTTTGCCGTACCATGGTGTACGGGTGCGATCATGTTATTTAATAAACATATGTATATTAAAAGAATATAATGCAAAAAATAGACAAAAAGCTATGCATTATTTGTAAGGAGGCTGTTTATTCAAGCCGAACGATACAAGTAGTGCGAATTTTTTTAGACTATTTAACATGTTTTGACCAGGTGCAGGCCGCGGAATTTAGAAACAGATATATCGCTCGAAATAGAGACCACCTGAGAGTTCCATGATGCGGAGTTGTTTTGTCTGCTTTCCTGGGTCTTATATCGTTTGTATGGCAGCAAGGCCGAACACTTTATCCAGAGTATGGAGTCCTGAAAGAAAAGAAGAATCCGGCAGCCCCTAGTACGTTTGACGCCGTATTGTTGGCATGCCGTTTGATGTGCCCCTTCCCCTATGCCCATGGAATTTTAAGGGCGTAATTGTGTACTCGAGGTACTAGCTCCGCTATGTAGCGATGGCTGGGGTTGGGGCCGTATTGCTACGTTTGCTCCGAACGCGCCAGTCGGTCTTGCTGCGGGTTACTCCGGGCGCGTTTTGCTTTGTCCGGCTTTGTAGCGGCCGGACTTGAGAGTTGCCTTAAGAGGCTGCTTTGCACTTCCGCTGCGAGGGACGCCGTGTGCTCCTCCGTACGGATGGAGCGTTCGGTGTTTCCGCTGACCGTGATTACACCTCGAGGGCCTGGCATCTTGAGCTTGAGATATGCGTAGTGCGGCACCGCATTGAATTTAGCGAATGCGGTTCGTCCAAGCAGAGCATGATAGCCACTGCGGAACGAAACTATGTCGAAGATTAACTCTTCGCTTCGGAAGTTGTGCGGGGATCCGAAGACCACATCAAGTGTTATGGAGCCTATGCAATTGGACTCTACACCTGGGATGACGCCTTTAAAGGTCGTCCTTGTGGGCTTGATCCTTGATGGATCTATGCCCATTTCCGCACTGTATCCTGGTAAAGCAGGTTCGGGCTACTTCCGCCATGTGATAGCCTGGCTTATTAGGGATGATAGACTACTCATATCAATAAGGAATTCCTTCTTTTCCGGGAGCCCATTCGGACAGAACTCCAAAGTTAAGCGTGCTCAGCTTGGAGTAGTGTCAGGATGGGTGACCGACCGGGAAGTTGCTCCCGGGTGCGCACGAGTGAGGACAAAGTGTGCAGAAAAGACAAGTATTGATTTGTGGGGCCAGTCTTGATCCCGCCAGGAGTAACGACCACCGGCGGGTGTGTCCGAGGCGTTACAAGTTGGTATCAGAGCCGACCCTCGCGGTTACACGGATGTTTGCGGACAGGTGCGCGGTCATGTTGTTCATGACGTTTGTGACCCGTCGTGGCACCCGGCATGGCACATGTACCAGACTGGAAGCACAGACGTTTGTGCCAAGAGGGAACGTTCCTGTGGCCCGACGAGGACGTCGGTTCCTCTGAGTGGGGGTGTATGTGATAGCCTGGCTTATTAGGGATGATAGACTACTCATATCAATAAGGAATTCCTTCTTTTCCGGGAGTCCATTCGGACAGAACTTCAAAGTTAAGCGTGCTTAGCTTGGAGTAGTGTCGGGATGGGTGACCGACCGGGAAGTTGCTCCTGGGTGCGCACGAGTGAGGACAAAGTGTGCAGAAAAGACAAGTATTGATCTGTGGGGCCAGTCTAGATCCCGCCAGGAGTAACGACCACCGACGGGTGTGTCCGGGGCGTTACAAGTTTGCCAATGATCTTGATATTTACTCCGTGTTTGGGTTTCCCTTCGTTTTGTTTTTTGTTCATGTCATGCATTTCATATCATGTCATCATGTGCATCGCATTCGCATACGTGTTCGTCTCATGAATCCGAGCATTTTCCCCGTTGTCCGTTTTCCAATCCGGCGCTCCTATGTCCCCCGGCGTCCCCTTTTACATTTCTTTGTGAGCGGGTATTAAACATTCTCGGATTGGACCGAGGTTTGTCAAGCGGCCTCGGTATAGCACCGGTAGACCGCCTGTCAAGTTTCGGGTCAATCGGAGGTCGTTTGGTACTCCAACGGTTAACCGGGTAACCGTGAAGGCCTCGTGTGTGTTGCAGCCCAACACCCCTTCAAAACAGCCCAACAACCCATCTAAGACACTCCCATGTCCACCACCGTTCGATCACGATCGCGTGGCCGAAAACCGCTCTCCATTTGGAGCTTCCTAGCCCCCTCTACCTAGAAATACACCCTCTTCCCCGAAATCCCGGGTCCAATCCGCCCCTAACCCTAGCCCCGCTCCCTCTCCGCCGCCGGACGTGTCCGGGTCCGACCGGGCACCGTCCACCGCCGCGCCCAGCCAGCCCCATCGCGCCACGTGGCACTTCGCCGCCTCCCTCCACCGCGGCCCGCGGGGCCCGAAGCAGGCCCGCGCGAGCCCGCGCGAGCCGCCACCGCCCGCGCCCGTTCTCCTCTGCCCGCGCCGCCCGGGAGCCGTGCGCCGCCGCTGATCTCCTCGCCAGCGCTCGCCTCCGCCGCCCGCGCCTCCACGCCGGCGCGCCGCCCGCCGCCCGGCCGCGCTCCCCGGCGAGCTCCGCGCGCCGCCCCTCGTCGCCGTTCCCCGCCTCCACACCGAGGAGCCCGAGCTCCGCCGCCCGCGCCTCCCCTTGCGCCTCCCCGCGCCGCCTCTGCCTCGGCTCCGGCGGAGATCCGGCGAGATCTCCATCCGTTGACTTTTTCTCGGCGAGGTACAAATAATCCTAAGTCCCGAATACTTTGCATTATGCGGGCCAGCACTTAGAGAAGCACTGGTCCGAGGGGGGGGGGCTAAAATAAAGATGACCCTCGGGCTCGCGAAAACCCAAGGGAAAAGTGGTAGGTGGTGGCAAATGGTAAAACCAAAGTTGGGCCTTGCCGGAAGAGTCTTATTCAAAGAGAACTGTCAAGGGGGTCCCATAAATCACCCAACCGTGTAAGGAACGCAAAATCCGGGAACATAACACCGGTATGACGGAAACTAGGGTGGCAAGAGTGGAACAAAACACCAGGCATAAGGCCGAGCCTTTCACCCTTTACCAAGTATATAGATGCATTAATTAAATAAGAGGTATTGTGATATCCCAACAAGTAAACATGTTCCAACAAGGAACAACAAGTCCATGTTCCAACAAGGAACAAACTCCATCTTCACCTGCAACTAGCAACGCTATAAGAGGGGCTAAGCAAAGCGGTAACATAGCCAATCAACGGTTTGCTAGGACATGGATGGTTAGGGGCTGACATGGCAATATAGGAGGCATGATATAGCAAGTGGTAGGTATCGCAGCATAGGCATAGCAAAAGAGCGAGCAACTAGCAAGCAAAGATAGAAGTGATTTTGAGGGTATGGTCATCTTGCCTGCAAGGTTCTCAGAGTTGACGAAAGCTTGGTCCTCGAAAGCGTTCTCAACAGGTTCCTCGTTCACGTACTCGTCTTCCGGCTCTACCCAAGACAATAGAACAAGCAAAGAAACAAATATCAACCACGATGCAATGCACAACCAACATGATGCAAAACATGGCATGATATGCGAGATGTGATATGCAATGCATATGCGTGCTCCGGAAGGAAAAGGATGAACAAGGCATAATATTGGCAAAACAAGTATGCCAATGGATAGGTTAGGTGATTTCGGTTGAAAACGATATAAAGATCACCGGAATCGGATGCACGGTTTGCAAATGACGAGCAGTACAAGAATGACGATAATCTGGCAATAACAGCATGATGCTACTTAGCAAGCAACAAGAAAATATGCTACTGCACCCAAACATATCAACAAAGCATATGACCGTAATCTACTCAAGATGCTTGATAGAAGATGAACACCGAGCTATGGCTAAATCACATCATAACAGGTTCAAACAAGCATGGCAAAAGTGCAAAAGATAACAGGTTCACAGACTTGGTGAAAATAACAACATAGCAGAAACTAACATCAGGATGACATGTTTAGAGCGATGAAACAACATGCTAAAAGATCATGACAAAGCAAAATAAGGCATGGAATGAATCTACTCAAAGCACTCGACAAAAGTCCCTTACTGCCCACAAGCCAAAAAGGATCATAAAATATGATTACGCCCATGTCAATTAAGCAAGTTTCATTACAGGTTTCAGACTTAGCAGAAAACTGGACATGTCAAAAACAGATAACAAGTAGGCATGTTCGTGAGCTCGATACACTCACTACAGAGCATTTCATGATAAACTAAGAATACATACATCAATAAGACATGGCATAGAAACTAGAAATGGCAATAATAACATCATAGCATGCAAGGATCAACTACAACAAGCTTGGCAAAATCGAATAACATGTAAACAATCTGCCAGCAACATTTTATAGCAAAAGTAGAGCTCGATTGACTCAAGCTATGGCACTCCATAAATACAAACAAAGGCATGGATGGATAGAGTAAAACCACATGCTCAAAACACTCTTACTGATCATGCTCAAAATGTGCATAGATCTCTCTGAAACAATATGAACACATGGCATAAAAATAACAGCAGGCAGGGACTTCGTGAAATTACTAAGTCTCTGAAATCAGCAACATCAAGTGCCCTAGTTTGCATGCTTGTGATAGTCATCACAAAGATCACAAAAATACATGGAATAATTCTCTGGAAAGGTAACATGGCATATTACAAAACACATGTAGGACTCAACTTCATATGCGGCACACATCAATCATGGAAAAAATGACAAAAGTGCATGTTCTGATAAGATCCAGAAACTAACATCACATAGCCCTCTTCTAACAGCATTTCGGGCGTCACGATGACCTCAAATGAAAACGACGCAATGGAGCAAATTGATGTACTCTTCGAGGCGAACAATTAGACATATTATACGCACGAAACGGAGCTACGGATGCGAAGTTATGGCACGATGAACTTGGAAAAAAATATCTGCAAAAAATAACTTAGAGGAAATTCGGGGAAGGAGAAGTCAACCCTAGATCGGATCTGGGGCGCGGGCTGAGGCGGCGCCGGAGCTTCGCCGGAGAAGGCGCGGGGCGGCGACTCGCCGGAGTGGGCGCGGCGGAGGGCGCGGCGCCGGCCGGATCTGACGCGGGGAGGCGGCGCGGAGGCGGGGCCGAGCGACGCCGGCGGAGGCGGGGCGGCGGGGCCGCGAGGCGGCGGAGTCGCGGTGGGCTCGGGCGGCGGGCGACGCGAGGCGGCGGAGGCGTGCGCCGGCGTGCGGGCGGGCGAAGGCGGCTGCGGGGCGCGGCCCGGGTCGGGGCGAGGGAGGGCCCGCGGCGGGCTCGCCGGGCCGCGGCGGCGGGTGGTGGCGAGGGCCACGTGGCAGCGCGGGGTTGGCCGAGGCGGCGGTGGCGGATGGTGTCCGGCCGGACCGGACACGTCCGGCGGCGGAGAGGGAGCGGGACTAGGGTTAGGGGCGAAATGATCCGGGATTTGAGGAGGGGGAGGTGTTTTTATAGGTAGAGGGGGCTAGGAAGCTCCAAATGGAGAGCGGTTTTCGGCCACGCGATCGTGATCGAATGGCGGAGGACATGGACGTAACTTAGATGGGTTATTGGGCTGTTTTGGGCTGCAACACAAATGAGGCCTTCACGGTTACCCGGTTAACCGTTGAAGTACCAAACGACCTCCGATTGACCCGAAACATGACAGGCGGTCTACCGGTGCTATACCGAGGCCGCTTGAGAAACCTCGGTCCAATCCGAGAATGTTTAATACCCACTCACAAAGAAATGTAAAAGGGGACGCCGGGGGACATAGGAGCGCCGGATTGCAAAACGGACAACGGGAAAAATGCTCGGATTTATGAGACGAACACGTATGCGAATGCGATGCACATGATGACATGATATGAAATGCATGACATGAACAAAATGCAAAACGACGGGAAACCCAACCACGGAGGGAAATATCATATCACAATGCCGAAAATGGCAAGAGTTGAATTACAAATATGGCAAGTTACATCCGGGGTGTTACAACACTCCACCACTACGAGAGGATCTCGTCCCGAGATCTAGGACTGAAAGAACTCCGGATACTCGGAACGTAGATGATCCTCACGCTCCCAGGTGGCTTCTCGGTCTGAATGGTGTGACCATTTCACTTTCAGGAATTTGATTGACTTGTTGCGAGTCTTGCGCTCAGTTGTTTCAAGAATAGCAACGGGATGCTCATGTTAGGACAAATCTTCTTGAAGATCAATCTCTTCGAAGTTGATGGTGCACTCAGGCGTCTTGAAGCACTTGCGAAGCTGTGACACATGGAAGACATCGTGCACATTTGCAAAGTTGGAGGGAAGCTCAAGTTGATAGGCGAGATCGCCTCGTTTGCCGATGATCTTGAAAGGACCGACGTATCTAGGGGCAAGTTTCCCCTTGATACCGAAGCGACGAGTTCCTTTCATTGGAGAGACGCGGAGGTAGACATGGTCTCCGATCTCGAATGCCAAATCACGATGTTTGCTGTCGTAATAGCTCTTCTGGCGCGATTGCGCGGCTTTGAGGTTCTCACGAATGACCTTGCACATAGCCTCAGCCCCTGAGATCAAATCGTTGCCAAGCAATTGACGTTCACCGGTTTCAGACCAGTTGAGAGGAGTACGACACTTTCTGCCATAGAGAATCTCGAATGGGGCTTTGCCCGAGCTGGCTTGAAAACTGTTGTTGTAAGAAAAACTCAGCATAAGGAAGGCAATCCTCCCACTTCATGCCGAAAGAGATAACACAAGCTCTGAGCATATCTTCAAGAATTTGGTTGACACGCTCGACTTGTCCACTAATCTGAGGGTGGAAAGCTGTGCTGAAGCGAATGTTGGTGCCCATGGCCTTCTGAAAAGAATCCCAAAACTTGGAGGTAAAGATGCTGCCACGGTCTGAAGAGATCAATTGTGGAATGCCATGCAAGGAGACAATTATGGATGTGTAGAGCTCTGCCAGCTGCGCTGCTGTGATAGACTCTTTGATAGGAAGAAAATGAGCCACTTTGGTGAGCTTGTCGATGATGACGAAGATAGCATCATTTCCACGCTTGGACTTAGGAAAACCAGTCACGAAATCCATTTCGATATGATCAAACTTCCATTCTGGAATAGCAAGAGGTTGGAGAAGACCAACTGGTCGTTGGTGTTCTGCTTTCACCCTTCTGCAGACAGCACACTCATTCACGAATTGAGCAATCTCTCGCTTCATTTGAGTCCACCAATACGACTGCTTGAGGTCATGGTACATCTTCGTACTTCCAGGATGAATTGACAGAAGAGAGTTGTGCGCTTCGTTCATAATGACTTTACGAAGATCACCCTTTGGAACCACGATCCGGTCCTCGAAGAAAAGAGTATCTCTGTCATCGACTCGATAGCACTTGTATTTGGAAATGCTCTTGTCAATACCATGTTTCACCTTCTTCACCATGGTATCCAACAGTTGTGCCTCACGAATTTGATCTTCCAAAGTAGGAGAGACGATGAGGTTGGCAAGCAAACCTTGAGGAACAACTTGGAGATTCAACTTGCGGAAAGCCTCACAGAGATCCTGTTGAAAGGGCTTGAGGATTAAGCTGTTGCAGTAAGCCTTCCTGCTCAATGCGTCTGCAATCACATTAGCCTTGCCTGGAGTATATTCAATACTCGGATTATACTCTTGAATCATTTCGACCCATCGAGTTTGCCTGAGGTTGAGGTGAGGCTGAGTGAAGATGTACTTGAGACTCTTGTGATCGGTGAATATGTCCACTTTCCTTCCCAATAGGAGATGTCTCCATGTTATTAGTGCGTGGACAACTGCCGCCAACTCAAGATCGTGAGTGGGGTAGTTCCTTTCGTTGGGCTTCAACTGACGAGAGGTATAGGCAACAACCTTCTTCTCTTGCATTAAGACGGCACCGAGGCCCTGAAGAGAAGCATCATAGAAAACTTCATAAGGCTTGGATTCGTCAGGAGGAGTCAGAATTGGAGCAGTGACGAGTTTCTCTTTGAGAGTGTTGAAAGCCACGTCACACTCAGGAGACCAGACATACTTCACATGCTTCTGGAGGAGGTTGGAAAGAGGCTTTGCAATCTTTGAGAAATTCTCAACGAATCTTCGGCAATAGCTTGCAAGTCCAAGAAAACTGCGAAGCTGCTTGACATTCTGAGGCGGTTCCCAATTCACAACTGCAGACACCTTCTCAGGATTAACAGCGATGCCCTTGGCAGAGATGATATGGCCAAGATAAAGAACTTCATCAAGCCAAAATTCACATTTGGAGAACTTCACATATAATTTGTACTCTCTGAGCTTGTCGAGTACCAATCGCAAATGTTTGGCATGATCCTCCTTATTCTTGGAGAAGACCAAAATATCATCGAGATAGACCAAGACAAATTCGTTGATGTAGGGGTTGAAGATGAAATTCATCAAGCGAGTGAAAGCTGCAGGAGCATTGACAAGGCCGAATGACATGACAGTATATTCATAAGAACCAAAGCTTGTTCTGAATGTTGTCTTGGGAATATCTTCTTCACGAATGCGAATCTGATGATAACCCATACGAAGGTCAAGCTTGGAGAACACCTTAGCACCTTTAAGTTGCTCAAATAGCTCATTGATGTTGGGAAGTGGGTACTTGTTCTTGATTGTCTTCTTGTTCAATGGACGGTAATCGACGCAAAGTCGGTCCGTGCCATCCTTCTTCCGGACAAAAAGAACACCACAACCCCAAGGAGAAGAACTCGGTCTGACCAGACCCAGATGCTCTTGTTTATCGAGTTGTTTCTTCAATTCCTTCAACTCATCTGGTCCAAGCTTGTAAGGACGCTTACAAACGGGTTCCGTGCCAGGCTCAAGATCAATAACGAACTCAACTGGCCGGCGGGGAGGCATACCCGGAAGGTCTTCTGGAAAAACATCTTGGTACTCACAAACGACTGGAATCTGAGAGATAGCCTCCATTTCACCATTTTCATTGAGAGAAAACAGCCGAATGGTATCATCACGAGAAGCATAGATGATTACATCGTTAGAAGAGTGAGTCAATTTAATTTCCCTGGCAGCACAATCAAGCTGAGCCTTGTGCTTAGAAAGCCAATCCATCCCGAGAATAAGATCAATATCAGTCACCAAGAACAATTTGTTTAGACAAGAATCTATAGTCCCCCATCTTGATGGAAACATCGGGAGCCACCAAACTAGAAGTCAAAAGCTTTCCAGGAGAAACAACTTGCATAACTTTGGACAAAATCTCTGTGTCCACGTTGTGCTTCGAAGCAAAAGGATATGACATGAAAGAATGCGATGCACCGGTATCGAATAAGACTTTTGCAGGAATATCATTAACAGGAAAATTACCCATGATCACTTCAGAAGAATCCTCCGCTTGAGCTGCATTCATCATGTTCACCTTGGCATGCTTAGGATTATGCTTGACCACTTCATTGTTGGAAGATCTCACAGGAGGAGGAGGCGGAAGGCGCCTTTGGTTGAAGCACTTGTCCGCATAGTGACCCTTTTGCTGACATTTCCTGCAAGTCACCTCTGGGAGCGGACGATGATAAGGAGCACTTGGCCTTGGAGCTTGATTCTGAGACTTGTTCTGATAGCCAGGGTTGGGTGGGTGGGAAGATCCACGGCCACCTGAGTTCTTCTGTTGATAAGGCTGACGGAACGGAGGAGGAGGAGGCAACCAGAACTTCTGTTGCTTAGCTGCCACAAGTGAAGAAGAAGAAGACTGAACTGCGTCTCTGACTCTCTTCTTAGATGACTCACACTTGAGCTGAGCAGCTTCTTATTTCAGCGCCATGTTGTAGAATTCATCATACTTTAATGGCCTGAAAAGCACGAGAGCAAGTTGCAGATCTTCTCTGAGACCACGCCTGAATTGGTAGATCATACTCTTCTCATCAGGGATGTCTTGCCTTGCAAAACGAGAGAGCTTCTGGAATTGAGTGTTGTATTGGTAGACAGACATGGTGCCTTGCTTGAGATTGCGGAATTCCTCACGCTTAAGCTCAACAACACTTTCTGGATTGTGGTGCGCTTTGAAGTCACGGCGGAAATCATCCCAGGTAATCACACGACCTCCTCTGGAATCTTTGTATTGCTGGAACCACTCAGCAGCTTGATCTTTGAGTTGAAAAGAGGCAAACTTGACAAAGTCCTCAGGTCTGACATTGATGCAATCGAAATGTTTGCTGATGTCCACTAGCCAATCATCGGCGTATGTGGCCTCGACACAGTAGCTGAAGGTCTTTGGCTGATTAGCAAGGAACTGGTTGAGTGAAGCTAAGTGCAGCTGATTGTTGCCTTGGCCTTGATTCGCTTGATTTGCTTGCCCTTGGTTGCGATCTTGCAAGAGCTGAATCAGAATCTAAGCGTTGGCATTTGTGGCAGTCATCAGGGCTTGCAAGCCTCCGGAGGCGGAGGTGGTGGCGGAGGGTTAGCCTGATTTCCTTCATTGCGTTCCGGATTCTGACGCGTTGGCGGAGCCATCCTGAAGAGGGTGACATCCATTAGCATCTTGACAGATATATATTGAAGCTGAATCAAAGGAATGAAATTGCAACATATAGTCTTCACAAAAAAAGCATCCGAACGAGAATGAACGAATGAATTCCAAAGTAAAGCATCACACTTCCATAAACTGAGAAGCCACTTAGAACAAGGTATGGAATAATATCAACAAGGTACGGATGTGAACAAATACTTGGTAAGGATTACCCAATCACAAACCAAATATCTGCGGAAGAAATACTAGAGCTACATGAATTCCCACTTATAAACTCCCTAAACTTTCTGGTTATGCAATCAGGTGTTGGGGATACAGGGGACACAAAATATATCACCCAAACTAACAATACCTAGATCCAGCTGTATCCATCCTTCAACACATAACCAAGAAATCCTCGGAAATCATCTACCTCAACCTTCGAAAAGCATCCGTTATACAAGTCATGGCGATACTACCGCACTTGCCTCAGTACTGGGCTATCAGGGTTATCTCACCAACAACTGTACAAAAGAGATTTTCGATGTCGGCATACTAAACTCAGGTATTCCAAAACCGCAACGATAAAATTATGACGACAACACCTCGGAGCTCAACTCCCCGGGACACCTCCTCTAAAACCCCTGCTGACGGGAGGCAACCAAGACAATGTTGTCATCATAAAACCATCGGAACGATTCTAAGATACCCGCGTGACCCTAAAATTTTTTTTAGTTAAATTTGAGAAGAGAAGAGTCAAAACTCTACGTCAGGAATCCTTACCAGAGCGATGAGGAGACTGGGAAGTAAAAAGAATTCCTAATCTCTCCGATATATAATTCCTAGATGACTCAAAACATTTTTCTAGACACAACTCGACCACTAAAGACGATCAAACAGTGGGGGCTCCTAAGGTCGGGGAAGGCTCTGATTACCAACTTGTAACGCCCTCGATGCGGCTATATCTCCCACATGTCGAGGCACGACTTAGAGGCATAACCGCATTGAAAGCAATGTCGCAAGTGAGGTAATCTTCACACAACCCATGTAATAAATAAGGGAAAAGATACATAGTTGGCTTACAGTCGCCACTTCACACAATACATAAATAAACATTCATCATCCAGATTACACTCAAGGTCCGACTACGGTACCAAAATGAAAGAAGACTACCCCAAATGCTACATAGATCCCCGGATCACCCCAACTGGGCTCCACTACTGATCATCTGGAAAAGACACATAGTAACGGCCACGTTCCTCGTCGAACTCCCAAGTGAGCTCGGTCGCGTCATCTGCACTGGCATCGTTGGCACCTGCAACTGTTGTGATATAATCTGTGAGTCACGGGGACTCAGCAATCTCACACCCGCGAGATCAAGACTATTTAAGCTTATAGGTAGGAAAGGATTGTGAGGTGGAGCTGCAGCAAGCGACTAGCATATATGGTGGCTACAACGCAAAAAGAGATCAAGAAGTGATCCTAGAACAACCTACGTCATACATAACTCCAACACCGTGTTCACCTCCCGGACCCCGCCGAGAAGAGACCATCACGGTTACACACGCGGTTGATGTGTTTTAGTTAAGGTCAACTTCGGGTTTTCTACAACCGGACATCAACAAATTCCCATCGGCCTCATAACCGCGGGCACGACTTTCGAAAGATAATACCCTGCAGGGGTGTCCCAACTTAGCCCATTATAAGCTCTCACGGTCAACGAAGGATATTCCTTCTATCGGGAAGACCCGATCAATCTCGGAATCCCGGACTACAAGACATTTCGATAGCAATAAAACAAGTCCAGCAAAGCCGCCCGATTGTGCCGACAAATCCTGATAGGAGCTGCACATATCACGGTCTCAGGGCACATCCGGATGAGACATCCTACGAGTAAAACCAAGCCTCGAGTTTCCCCGAGGGGGCCCCGCAGTCTACTTGTTTCGGGCCAGCACTTAGAGAAGCACTGGCCCGGGGGGGGGGGGGCTAAAATAAAGATGACCCTCGGGCTCGCGAAAACCAGGGGGGAAAAAGGAGTAGGTGGTGGCAAATGTTAAAACCAATGTTGGGCCTTGCTGGAAGAGTCTTATTCAAAGCGAACTGTCAAGGGGGTCCCATAAATCACCCAACCGTGTAAGGAACGCAAAAATCCGGGAACATAACACCGGTATGACGGAAACTAGGGTGGCAAGAGTGGAACAAAACACCAGGCAAAAGGCCGAGCCTTCCACCCTTTACCAAGTATATAGATGGATTAATTAAATAATAGGTATTGTGATATCCCAACAAGTAAACATGTTCCAACAAGGAACAACAAGTCCATGTTGCAACAAGGAACAAACTTCATCTTCACCTGCAACTAGCAACGCTATAAGAGGGGCTGAGCAAAGTGGTAACATAGCCAATCAACGGTTTGCTAGGACATGGATGGTTAGGGGCTGACATGGCAATATAGGAGGCATGATATAGCAAGTGGTAGGTATCGCAGCATAGGCATAGCAAAAGAGCGAGCATCTAGCAAGCACAGATAGAAGTGATTTCGAGGGTATGGTCATCTTGCCTGCAAGGTTCTCAGAGTTGTCGAAAGCTTGGTCCTCAAAAGCGTTCTCAACAGGTTCCTCGTTCACGTACTCGTCTCCCGGCTCTACCCAAAGCAAGAACACAAGCAAAGAGGACACACATCAATCACGATGCAATGCACACGCAACATGATGCAAAACATGGCATGATATGCGAGATGTGATATGCAATGCATATGCGTGCTCCGGAAGGAAGAAGATGAACAAGGTATAATCTTGGCAAACCAAGTATGCCACTGGATAGGTGAGGTGATTTCGGTTGAAATCGATATAAAGATCACCGGAATCGGATGCACGGTTTGCAAATGACAAGCAATACAAGAATGACAAGAATCTGCCATTAACAGCATGATGCTACTTAGCAAGCAACAAGAAATTAAGCTACTGCCCCCAAACATATCAACAAAGCATATGACAGTAATCTACTCAAGATGCTCGACAAAATATGAACACTGATCTACGGCTAAATCACACCACAACAGGCTCAAACAAGCATGGCAAAAGTGCAAAAGATAACAGGTTCACCGACTTTGTGAAAATATCAACATAGCAGAAACTAACATCAGGATGGCACGTTTAGAGCAACAAAACAACATGCTACAGGAACAAAACATAGCAAAATAAGGCATGGCATGAATCTACTCAAAGCACTTGACAAAAGTCCCTTACTGACCATAAGCCAAAAAGGATCAAAAAATATGATTACACCCATGTCAATTAAGCAAGTTTCGTTACAGGTTTCAGACTTGTTCGTGAGCTCGATGCACTCACTACGGAGCATTGCACGATAAACTAAGCAAGGATCAACTACACCAAGCTTGGAAAAATCGAATAACATGTAAACAATCTGCCAACAACATTTTATAGCAAAAGTAGAGCTCGATTGACTCAAGCTATGGCATTCCATAAATACAAACAAAGGCATGGATGGATAGAGTAAAACCACATGCTCAAAACACTCTTACTGATCATCAAAATATGCATAGATCTCTATGAAACAACATGAACACATGGCATAAAAATAACAGCAGGCAGGGACTTAGTGAAATTACTAAGTCTCTGAAATCAGCAACATCAAGTGCCCTAGTTTGCATGCTTGTGCTAGTCACCACAGAGGTCACAAAAATACATGGCATAATTCTCTGGAAAGGTAACATGGCATATTACAAAACTCATGTAGGACTCAACTTCATAGGAGGCACACATCAATCATGGCAAAAATGACAAAACTGCATTTTCTGATAAGATCCAGAAACTAACATCACATAGCCCTCTTATAAGAGCATTTCGGGCATCAAGATGACCTCAAATGAAAATGATGTAATGGAACGAAATGATGTACACTTCTAGGCGAACAATTTGACATATTATACGCACGAAACGGAGATACGGATGCAAAGTTATGGCACGATGAACATGGCAAGAAAATATCTGCAGAAAATAACTTAGAGGAAATTCGGGGAAGTAGAAGTCAACCCTAGATCGGATCTGGCGCGCGGGCCGAGGCGGCGCCGGAGCTTCGCCGGAGAAGACGCGGGGCGGCGACTCGCCGAAGTGGGCGCGGCGGAGGGCGCGGCGCCGGCCGTATCTGACGCGGGGAGGCGGCGCGGAGGCGGGGCCGGGCGACGCCGGCGGAGGCGGGGCGGTGGGGCCGCGAGGCGGCGGAGTCGCGGCGGGCTCGGGCGGCGGGCGACGCGAGGCGGCGGAGGCATGCGCCGGCGTGCGGGCGCCGGCGGAGGCGGCTGCGGGGCGCGGCCCGGGTCGGGGCGAGGGAGGGCCCGCGGCGGGCTCGCCGGGCCGTGGCGGCGGGTGGTGGCGAGGGCCACCTGGCAGCGCGGGGTTGGCCGAGGCGGCGGTGGCGGACGGTGTCCGGCCGGACCGGACACGTCCGGCGGCGGAGAGGGAGCGGGACTAGGGTTAGGGGCGAAATGATCCGGGATTTGAGGAGGGGGAGGTGTTTTTATAGGTAGAGGGGGCTAGGAAGCTCCAAATGGAGAGCGGTTTTCGGCCACGCGATCGTGATCGAACGGCGGAGGAGATGGAAGTTACTTAGATGGGTTATTGGGATGTTTTGGAGGGGTTTTGGGCTGCAACACAAACGAGGCCTTCACGGTTACCCGGTTAACCGTTGGAGTACCAAACGACCTCCGATTGACCCGAAACTTGACAGGCGGTCTACCGGTGCTATACCGAGGCCGCTTGAAAAACCTCGGTCCAATCCGAGAATGTTTAATACCCGCTCACAAAGAAACGTAAAAGGGGACGCCGGGGGACATAGGAGCGCCGGATTGCAAAACGGACAATGGGAAAAATGCTCGGATTTATGAGACGAACATGTATGCGAATGCGATGCACATGATGACATGATATGAAATGCATGATATGAACAAAATGCAAAACGACGGGAAACCCAACCACGGAGGGAAATATCATATCACAATGCCGAAAATGGCAAGAGTTGGATTACAAATATGGCAAGTTACATCCGGGGTGTTACACGCCATCCATGAGGACTCTTGTAAGGTGAAATCCGTCAACGATTGGGTCAAGAACCAATGCGGCAAAACCGCCGTGACGGATGCTAGTGGGGTGGTCCCTTCGATCGAAGGTGATCGGGCAAGAGGACCATGGGTTGAACTTTGGGGCGACTGGCTCCATCGCGTATACGTCCCGTAGCGCACGCTTCCTCTCCCGCTTGGGAATGTGAGTCATGTATATCATGTTCACCATCCGCACTTGTGGGGGAAACCCCTTCTGTCCATTGTTGTTCGGCGGCCTGGGCTCCTCCTCGTCGTCGCTGTCCAGTCCCTTGTCTTTGTGTTCGACTCTTAACTTGCCGGCCTGCTTAAACACCCAACAATCCCTGTTGGTGTGATTGGCTGGCCTTTCGGGGGTGCCATGAATCTGGCACGAGCGGTCGAGTATCCGGTCCAAACTGGACGGGCCCTGGGTATTCTTTTTAAATGACTTTTTTCGCTGACCGGATTTATGGCCTCTGAATTCGGCATTTACTGCCGTATCTTCATTACTGTCGCTGCTAACGCGGCGTTTCTGTTTGTTCCGTCGTGACCTGCCACCTTTGTCCTTGGTATCCGAATTACCTTGCTTCTTTGATAAGTTGTTGCTGCGAGCTAGCCAGCTATCTTCACCCGCGCAAAAGTGGGTCATGAGTGTCGTGAGGGCTGCCATTCATTTCGGCTTCTCCTGTCCCAGGTGCCGGGCCAACCATTCGTCGCGGATGTTGTGTTTGAAGGCCGCTAGGGCCTCTGCATCCGGACAATCGACTATCTGATTTTTCTTTGTTAGGAACCGTGTCCAGAATTGTCTGTCCGATTCTTCTGGCTGCTCAATTATATGGCTTAGGTCGTCGGCGTCTGGTGGCCGCACATAGGTCCCTTGAAAGTTATCAAGGAATGCGGCCTCCAGGTCCTCCCAAGAGCCGATTGAGTCCGCTGGGAGGCTGTTAAGCCAGTGCCGGGCTAGTCCCTTAAGCTTAAGGGGTAAATATTTGATGGCGTGCAAATCATCGCCACGTGCCATGTGGATGTGGAGGAGATAGTCCTCAATCCATACTGCCGGATCTGTCGTACCATCGTACGACTCGATATTGACGGGTTTGAAACCCTCTGGGATTCTATGATCCATTACTTCGTTTGTGAAGCATAGTGGGTGTGCGGCGCCCCTGTACTGGGCTATGTCACGACGCAGTTCGGAGGAGCTGTGCCTGTTGTGTTCGGCCCGGCCGGATTTATTATGTCCGGGGTGAAAATTATCACGTGCCGTCGGGCGTCCGCGCGATCCATAGATCGATCTTGTTTGCCTTGCTTTGTCCTCCAGGATGTCTCGCAGGTCTGGCTCGTTTTCCCATGCCTTGGTGAAGCGGCTGCGGGGCATGGTTTGTTTGAATGTTCTACAGGCTTCTCTGTCGCGGCCGCGAGGTGGCTGATCTGCCATGTCTTGTGCTTCCTCCTCTGATTGGGGTAATGGCCTGCGCTTGGGATAATTCTTGGAGGGGCGTCCTAGTTCGTACTCTTCGGCCGCAAGGACTTCAGTCCATCTATCAGCTAGCAGATCTTGATCAGCTATAAGCTGTTGCTGCTTTTTCTTTAGGTTGTTTGCCGTGGCTAAAAGCCTGCGTTGAAAGCGCTCTTGTTCGGCGGGGTCTGATGGTACGACGAATTCATCGTCGCCGAGGCTTGCCTCGTCTTCGGAGGGAGGCATGTAGTTATCATCCTCGACCTCTCGCTCTGCCGTTCCCTTGTGAGGGCGGTCTTCTCCATCTTCCTGCGCTGAATCTTGCTGGTTTTGGTGTTCTTCTACACTGTTCGGGGTAGTATTGTCTCCCGTGCCGGAATCACCGTTTCTGCTGTGGCGGGATTTAGAGCGGCGCCGCTGGCGCCGGCGTTTTGGAGGCTTTTTCGAGGTGCCATCCTCCGATGTTCCATCGCCGTCTCCATCTTTTGGAGCATCCACCATGTATATGTCATATGATGAGGTGGCCGTCCAGCGCCCTACAGGTGCTGGTTCTTGTTCGTCTCCTCCTTCGTCGTCCATACCGTCGAAGTCTTCGGAGCCGAAGTCGAGCATGTCGGGTATATCGTCGACAGTGGCTATTAAGTGGGTGGTGGGTGGGTTTTGAATTTCTTCGTCGTCCGAATCCCAACCTCGCAGGCCATGGTTCGGCCTGGGCTCTCCTGACAAAGAGAGAGACTTGAGAGAGTTCAGGATATCACCGAAAGGTGAGCACTGAAAGATGTCCGCGGCGGTGAACTCCATTATAGGTGCCCAATCTGATTCGATTGGCAGGGGCGCGGGAGCCTCGGAGTTCGGAGAAGAATCCGGCTCCTCGGAGTCATGGGCCATGCGGAGTGCGGGGCTTGCGTTCGGCTCAATGGCTTTTAAGATCGCAGCCTCCGAGGTGACGTCCAACCGTTCACCCTCAAAGGACGCAGCGGGCTCCGAGTCGAGGATCGGGGCCGGAGTGTATGCGGCCTCCAGGACACTGTTCGGAGGCAGAGCTATATCATGCCCCTCGGGATAGTGCGGCGTGCTTGGCTGTGGCTCGAATCCGTCGAAGATCAAGTCTCCGCGGATATCTGCCGTGTAGTTTAAGCTTCCAAACCTGACTTGATGGCCAGGGGCGTAGCTTTCGATCTGCTCTAGATGGCCAAGCGAGTTGGCGCACAGAGCGAAGCCGCCGAAGACGAAGATCTGTCCGCGGAGAAAAGTCTCACCCTGGACCTCATCGTTGCTGATGATCAAAGGAGCAATCGGGCCTAAAGGCGACGACACAGAGGAACTCTCAAAGAAAGCACCAATGTCGGTGTCAAAACCGGCGGGTCTCGGGTAGGGGGTCCCGAACTGTGCGTCAAGGTCGGATGGTAACAGGAGACAAGGGACACTTTATTTTACCCAGGTTCGGGCCCTCTCGATGGAGGTAAAACCCTACTCCTGCTAGATTAATATTGATGATATGGGTAGTACAAGAGTAGATCTACCACGAGATCAAGGAGGCTAAACCCTAGAAGCTAGCCTATGGGTATGATGATGGTTATTATGGTCGTCCTATGGACTACAGCCCTCCGGTTTATATAGACACCGGATAGGGTTAGGGTTACACAGAGTCGGTTACATTGGTAGGAGATCTTGAATATCCGCACGCCTAGCTTGCCTTCCACGCCAAGGAAAGAACCTTCCGGACACGGGACAAAGTCTTCAATCTTGTATCTTCATAGTCCTGGAGTTCGGCTGAAGGTATAGTCCGGCTATCCGAACACCCCCTAATCCAGGACTCCCTCACTTACTGTCTCTTGTTGATACACATCCCCCGTTTTCTCAGCACAACTGAGAAGGAGGCTGGCGCCTTGGCATGTGTCCACGTCAGAATATTGCACGTACCTGGACACCAGGGGCTTATTTCAAAGGGCACTGTCTAGCCCGTTTAAAATCACAAAGACCGAATACCTTAGGGAGTGTTCGGCGTCGCAAGTTTGGCCTTACATGCATCAACTCCGAATCATGTCTTTGGTCAATTGTTGGGTTTGCCCGGCTCCTGTGTTTTGCTGCCTTACGTTCCGCTCTATCGGCTAGGGCGGCACTAGGAGAACTACTGTGATTGTGCCCCGGTTCAGCCAGGCGAGCAGCTCAGTACAGAAAGCCGAAAACTGACTGTCATGATATAGCGTGAGACTGGTCAACCACTCGATGACTTAGCAGAATCTTCGGGATTCCTCCGCTTTAACGAAGGATCATTTCCCGGCCAGGCATATACGCGCCCCGAATTCGGATGAGCGCGGAGCCACCAGGGGCTATATAGTAGCCCCACTGTCAAACTCCTATGGCTAAGTGAAAGTGATAAAGCATTATAGTCCGATTGCCTAGTTCGCTCCACTATCACCTCCTTAATGGACCAAGACGTTGGATCAAGTGTGAATATGCATCTTCTGCGAACACCCCCACATTATATGCGTGGGGGATGAAGCCGACGAGTGCCATCTTTCAGGTTATATACATAATACATTAACGGCCGCACAGGAGGTATTATAATTCTTGCAGGCACAAGTATAAAATAGCCTTTACATTTTAGCAAAACACTATTTTCAATGGGAATACATGTCATTAGAACATAATATTCTTCGAGCACTGCGCCTCTATCAAACGAGCGCCCTCCAGAACTTCTTGAAAGTAGTGCTCGGCAGGTACTCGGCTTTCGTCCGAATCTTGGGCTGCAACGACGGTGGCCTCCATCTCCGCCCAGTATGTCTTCACACGGGCAAGGGCCATCCGCGCACCCTCTACGCACGCCGATTTCTTCATCGCGTTGATATGTGGCACTCCACCAAGGAATTGCTGCACCAAAATAAAATAACTATTTGTCTTTGGCCTTTCCGGCCATAGATGATCCATGACATACTTCATGGCGAGTCCGGATAATCTATTCAGCTCGGCCCATTCAGCCAGCCGATCAGTCAATGGAAGCGGACGCTCTGGATCGTTAAATTGTGACCAGAACAGCTTTTCCACTTCGTGATCCTTTTGATCTCGGAAAGTGTTCGGCCGCATCAGCAGCACTCGCCGCTAAATCCTGATATGCGTCCGAGAACTCCACAGACGGTCCAAAGGAGCATATTTAGGATCTCCGAACTTCATCTGCAGCATAAAGGGCTTCCCAGCCGCGATATCTCTGGCTTGACGCAGCTCCTCCTTCATCGCCCTCATCGCAGAGCGGGTATCCTTGGCCGCCACCGCGGCCTTCTCCAGGTCTGTCCTCTTCGCTTGATCTTCCTTTTCAAGAAGCTTGCAACGGTCAGTGGCGTTCTTCAATTCTACAGCCATCTTGGCCATTTCCTCCTTGCTTTGGCAGTGAGTAGCCTGCTCGGCTTTCAGCTCCTCGATTGCCTTTAGGGCAGCCGCATCGCTTTTTCTGGCTTGTTCCTTGGCTTGGGCAAGTTCTGCCCGCAGGTTCTCCACGGCCGCAGCTCCATCTGCATTAAACACACATGTTAAAGATACTGGCATCATGCTCCTCTTACCAAGTGTCTCCGGAGAAATCACATACCTTGTGCCTCGTCAAGCCGCTTGTTGACAAGCATGATGTCGGCATCTGCCACATCAAGTTGCCGCTTTAACTCGGCAAATTCAACAGTACGGCCGGCCACCGGACACTTCGCCACCTGCATACGAAGGCGGCAAAATTATACCTGGGACTATGATCCTCTGCGTGCTGTCGTCTACGACAGCACCCAGAGTCTCAGGGGCTACTGTCTATACAGGGCGCATCTTAAAATATGCGGCACTGTCAAAAAAGGGTACATCATTTCACGTACCTCAAAACCTGTCAGTAGACTCATAACAGCTTCATGCAACCCGCTTTCCGCGGACGAAATCCTTTCAATTACCGTACCCATTAACGTGCGGTGCTCCTTTGAGATAACTGCTCGCTCTAGCAGATCCCTCAGTATGTCCGATCAGACACCAGACGGTGCCGGACTCTTTTGATTGCTCTCTTCAAAAGCTGGATACTGAGGGCTTCGAGGGGCCATATGACAACCTTCTGGCCTTGCCGGATCAGGAGAAACCCTCCGCGACGACACTTCGGGGTCGCCCGCCCTATGAGGCGGTATGGCAGGGGGAGGCGTTCCGCTCTCCATCATCTCTGGAAGAAGATCCCCCAAAGATGAACTCTGCTGCGAAGGACTAAGATCCGAACTGCAAAGATAAAGGCTTCGGTTATTTTCCTCAGAAGTAAAGCAAGGTTCTTTCTCATTATTAAGCACCCTTTTACGTACAGCTCGGTAGAGGGCTGGTCTCCTTGAGGGCATAGTGCGGCCAGGGTATCCCCTGGCGCAGGACCCTCTGGTGAAGATTTCTTCCCCCGTTATGAGACCATTATCTCCGGGTTCTTAGAGGCGGTCCTCTTCTTTCCCTGGGAAGAGGAAGTTTTGATTCCTCCCTTCCGGCTAATCTCCTCCACGGAGGTGGTAGCCTCCTTGTTCCCCCTTTATCTTCTCCCGAAGGCGCTTGATAAGGCGCGATCTCCAGCATCCTGGTTAGCACAGGGTTATGTCGAAGAGCTCGCGGTCCCTGGCGGACACCTGATCAACTTTTCCTTCGCTATCCACTCCTGGTTAAAGAGCGACCTTTTTAAGGATGATGTTGCGATAAATAAGCAGATGGAGTGTTCGGATGCAGGGCTACTTACTTGGGAATCCGGACGATTGCAGCTCAGACCTGCATCCTCAGTGGAATCCGGACACATTGCTTGTGGTCCGAAGAACAGTTTGTACATCTCCGCGGGCGTCAAGCCAAGGAAATGTTGAAGAGCTCGCGGTCCCTCCGGGTTAAACTCCCACAGTGGAGGGGACGACGTTTGCAGGGCAGGACTCGGCGAATTAACATGACTTGCGCCACCACGACCAGACTGACATCTCTCTCTAGGAGATCTCGGATGCGGCTTTGCAATACGGGCACGTCCTTAATTGGCCCCCAGTCTAGCCCCTTGTTGACCCATGACGCTAGTCGTGGCGGGGGACCCGAGCGAAAGACAGGTGGAGCACCCACTTGGTACCCCTGGGAGCCGTGATATAAAACCACTCTGTCGGTGGGAACGACACCTATGGGATCAGAAGAATCCCTACTACGGTTAGCAGGGCGCGGGGTCGTGAGAAGAGCGGATCAAACAGATAGCACACGGTTCGTTTATCCAGGTTCTGGCCGCCAGGATGTGTAAAACCCTACTCCTGCTTTGGTGGATTGTATATCTGTGTTCTTGAGCTAGCTATGGGGCGTGAGGAGCTCCAAAAAGCCGAATCCCTCCTCTGGTCGCCTCGGGCCTCCTTTTATAGAAAAAGGGGTTGCCACAGTGGCACACAGGAGGTGGAAAGGGTACAGTGATGCAAGCTTATCCTCCGCATTACATGACAAGGCGCATTTAATGCATCTTGCTTACGTGTCTTTGCTTTATCGGGGACGGGGGAGAAACCTGTCTCGTCCGTCGCCGCTCCTTCTTGTGTTGAAACGCGCCCTGGCCAGTGGTGCCTGCGGTGCCACGTAGGTAGGCAGGCAGCTGAGGTGGCGCAGTGGTGGGTCTTCACGAAGATCTACATGCTGCCACGCAGGTGCCTGCCCAGCTGGTTGGGTCGGCAGTTGCATGCGTGTGGTGGTGGAGGTTTAGTCGGCGTGGGCGTGATGGTGGTCCTGCGGGTGTCCTCGGCAAGGGCCTTGCCGGGGCCCCGACAAGGGTCTTTCCGAGGCGACTGCTTTCATCCCTGGCAAGGTGCTTGCCGGGGGCCTTGTGGTCTTCCTCGGCTGGGATCCCGCCAAGGGTAGTCGTCAACTTAGTGCGTATCTGATCTTGAATGTCTTCACAAAGATCTGCATGCCACCACGGGGATGTCTCCCGAATCCTTGCCCTTTGGGGGCAGTGGACTCAAGGGTGATTTGTTCCGTAAGCGTGGGGCGAGTCACCGCGGCAAGGGTCTTGCTGGGGGCGCTAAAACTGCCTCCCGACAAGGATCTTGCCGGGGGAGTCCGCTTCGTCTCCTTCGCTCCTCGTGGTCTTGGTCTTGGCGTCGTTCTAGTTCCCTTGAGCTTCGGTCTTACCCTGGCTCACCTCCCTTGCCGTGCTTGGTGTGGTGGTGCCCGTGGCTCAGACTGCCTGTGCACAATTATAGGGGTACAAAAAGTGTACCCCTCTTTTTGTACACCGACAGGAGCCCCCGGGCCTGGGCCACACATAAGCTCAACGCGTTGTTGGGCTAGGCCCAAAAACGGTGCGCGGGCAGGCGGGGCGGTTTTTACTGTGGTAAGACTCTTCACGCGTTGTGCTTCCCATGACTCCCGCGTGTAGTGTGGCATGGGGAGGTGTGTGTGACGTGGGCGGCATGCATGGGGTTGAGCTCTACACGCATGCGTCACGTTGTAGTAAAGGGGCTGTTCACGCCTTCCCCATAAACGGAGGGAGGTGTGGAGGCGCGGCCCATTTACTGAATGGGGCCGAGGCGCGGTCCTTAAGGCGTCCACTCCCCACGATCACAGGGTGGGGAGAGGTCGCTTCACCCATCCCCTCGGTCTTGCATGTTCGCCCCGTGTCTCCCATGCGCCTGGGGTGGCAAACGGTGGAGGCGGAAAACCGGGCCGTCGCTGGTTGGGCTGGCGGGTCGGTCCTGGCTCCCTGCGCCTTCCGTATCTTGATTGGCCGAGCGGGGCGGCCAAGCCCCAACCCCGATCCTTTATAAAGAGCGGGGGGGGGGGGGGGGATGGCGTCCCGCATTCTTTCATCTTCTGCTCCTCCCTTCCATCCGTCATGGAGATAGGGAATCCCGGTCCTTCAACATTGGCAGCAAGGGTCGCCGCTCGACAACGCGTCCCTCCTTCTCCTGCGCCTGCGGTGGCAGAGCCAGCCACGACGGGAAGGGGGAGGGGGCGAGGCCCTGGGCGAGGCCGGGGCGCTCGGGGAGAGGAGGATGGGGTGGCGCGTCGGCCTCGCCTCCGCCAGCAGCTCCTCCTCCAATGGAGGGCCATGTTGGGGATGACCCTTGTGAGTTCTTCGTCAGGTTGCGCCGGCCGCCGCGCCGTCGCCTTCGTCTCCCGACTCCATTTGCGCGGGAGATGGAGCTAGATCTGCCGGAGTCGTTGCGGCTGCACATGAGGGGCTGTGGGATCAGTGGCACGCGGGTTCGCGTCGACTTCCCCGCCCCTCACGTGATGTATCTTCGTCGGGGATGGAAGATGTTTGCTCATATCCACCGCTTGACGGAGGGGCTCACCCTCCATCTTAAGCTGATGGAGGGTGGCCTTCTCTCCGTCAAGGTCTTGGGCTCTTCGGGACCCGTGCAAGGTGCTGCGTGGAGAGCTCATCTGATAGTGAAGACTCCTCCTCGGGAGGGAGTGACGAGGAGGATAGCGGCAGTGACGAGGAGGGTAGTAGGCGGCGGGATGACGGGTCCGACTAGGTATCCGGTGCCGCTCCGTGCAGTACCGGGACCCCATCATCCGTGTCGCCGGCTCCTTGAACTTCTCGGGGTCGTCTCCTTGGGCGGCTGGCGTTGGGAGGCTGCGGAAGAGGAAGAGGGAGGGCGGCAAGGCCGTCAAGTCGGAGTACGCGGGCACCGATGCCTTCGACGCGTGCTGACGTCCTGCCGCCTCGTCTTCGAGCTCTGCTTCCGGCGCCGCCATCACCATCTAGCCTTCGGATGGCCACCGAGATGTTCTCTCTGCGTCTTCTGCCACCCGTAGCTTGCCTAGGTGCTCCTTTTGCCCTTGTCGCCTCCTTGACCTGCCTCTTGAGGAGATGGACAAGAAAGGGATTACGGGCACCTTATCTCTTTTTAGTTTGTAAGCCTTCGTGCCTTTCTTGAATTTAAAACCTGTAATCCCATCATTCATGTTTTTCATTCCCTATGGACTGTACCTGAGTGGAATGTTTTTAATGAAAAAGGGATGCTTGCCGGGTCATTTGTTTGCGGGTAGAATCCACGACAAGGAGTAAACCCTTGATATATTCAAGATAAACATTTCCTTGCTCGGCAATAGGCCTTGCCGTCTCCCCACTTCGCTCGACCTTTCTCACGCCTTTGGCGGAGGCAGGGATGAGGCGGGTTCAGGCTCCTCGTTCTATCCTTTTGTTGCCGCGACTACGACCAAAACTCGGTCCCAGGAACGGGCCTTAGGGCCTGGAGTCTGGGGAGCACGGCAGTTTGAGGATAAAACGAGGTTTCACATACCTCAGTCCATAATGGAATGCATGATAAGGGATGAAGAACTTATCTGAAGCTGTAGTCCCCGGCAACCCTGGTTTGCCGTGGGTGAATCTTTGCTCTTGCAGCCCCTGGCAATACTGGCTTGCCGGGGGCAAGATGCTGGTCTGTTCCTCTTTTTTTCCTCCCCAAGTGGTTCGGCACGGATATCTGTGTGTCATGTGAACCAAAGAAGACAAAAGAAAGACAAAGATACGCACACTCGACCTCTAAGCTAGGGGTTAGTCGCCGCTAAGCACTATCAACCCTAACCAAGGACGAGACTCGACCTAGCATGCATGCTATAACTTAGGGTGCCAGCGCTTCATTTATTTATGCTCAGGGTCTGCGCCTGGCTTTGTACAAAGGGTTACATGCGTCATCGACAAGGCTTGTACAAAAGGTGGCTTGCCGGGGGGCCCGGCAAGCCGCGCCTCACGGGTAAAACTTGCGAAGATGCTCAATGTTCAAGGAGTTACTTACCGGAACGGCATCTTCGGTCTCCAGGCGAACTGCACCGGGCCTGGTGACTCGTATTACCCGGTATGGGCCTTCCCACTTTGGCGTCAACTTGTTGGTATTCTTGGCCGATTGAACACGCCGAAGAACAAGGTCGCCTTCCTCAAAGCTTCGGGAACGGACCTTGCGGCTATGGTAGCGGCGCAAGGCTTGCTGGTAGCATGCTGCTCTCACAGCCGCCCGAAGACGATCTTCCTCAAGGAGCGTTGCGTCATCTGGCCGCAGTTGCTCTTGCTCAAGATCATCATAAGTAAGTACTCGAGGTGACCCGTATATGAGTTCAGTGGGGAGAACTGCTTCTGCCCCGTATACCAGGGCAAAGGGTGTCTGGCCGGTGGCTCGATTTGGTGTCGTTCTGATTGACCAAAGAACCGCCGACAATTCATCAATCCAGCGCCTTCCACTCTTGTGCAGCCTGTCAAAGGTCTTTGTCCTCAGGCCTCGCAGTACTTCAACATTTGCCCTCTCAGCTTGACCATTGCTTCGTGGGTGAGCAACGGAAGCGAAACAGACCTTGCTGCCGAGGTCTTGAATATATTGCATGAAGGTGTGGCTTGTGAACTGCGTGCCGTTGTCGGTGATAACCCTATTGGGTACACCAAAACGACACACCATTTCTTTGAAGAACTTGACGGCTGACTGTGTTGTGACCTGCCTCACTGCTTCCACTTCTGGCCACTTTGTGAAGTTGTCGATCGCAACGTACAAGTACTCAAAGCCCCCGACAGCGTAGGGGAAAGGGCCCAGTATGTCGAGCCCCCAGACTGAGAAAGGCCAGGAGAGAGGAATGGTTTGAAGGGCTTGAGCTGGCTGATGAAGCTTCTTTGAATGGAACTGACACGCTTCACACCTGGTGACTAGTGTCGTCGCATCCTGGAGGGCGATGGGCCAGAAGAAGCCTTGCCGAAACGCTTTGCCGGCAAGGGCCCTTGACCCGATGTGGGATCCACATATGCCTCCGTGTATCTCCGCCAACAGCCCCAGTCCTTCCTCTCAGGGGATACACTTCAATTTCACGCCATTCGACCTCTTTCTGTACAGGACGTCATCAACGAACTGGTACATAGTAGAGCGACGAGCTACTTTTTCCGCTTCTTCCTGCTTCTCAGGAAGTTCCCCTGTTTGGAGGAATCGGACGGTATGCTGTGCCCACGCTGGAGCCTAGGGCTTGACGACGAGGACTAAAGGCATTTCCTTCGCTATAGGAGCGGCTGTCTCGACGGCAAGAGCTTGACGCTCCGCCGGAGCTAGCCGTCGCACGGCGGGTTCAGTGTTCCCGGCAACATCCTTACCGGCGGCTCCGGGGAGCTCGGCGGGAAAGTACTTGCTGGGCCCTGATTTCCTCCTCTTGTTTTGCTCTGTTGATGGATCAACGGATGGCTGAGTTAGCTGAAGCACAAAGGTACCTGGTTCCACAGGTAGCTTGAGGGCAGCGCGCTTTGACAGGTAATCGGTGATGTTGTTCTCTGCTCGGGGAACGTGCTTCGCCTGTATACCATCGAAACGCTCTTCCAGCTTTCTCACTTCATCGACGTAGGCCTTCATCAACGGGCTCTGGTAATCTTTGTTGACTTGTTTGACGACAAGTTGCGAATCGCCTCTGACGACGAGTTTCTTGATTCCGAGGTCCGCCGCGATCCTAAGACCGGCATGCAGCCCATCGTACTCAGTCGTATTGTTTGTTGACACCTCCCTGGGGAAGTGCATCTGGACCACGTACTTGAGGTGCTCTCCAGTGGGCGCGACAAGCAGCACGCCAGCCCCGGCACCCTGTAAGGAGAAAGCTCCATCAAAGTACATGATCCAGTTGCAACTTGCCTCCTTGCCGGGGAGAGCAGTCTATCCCACGCTGTGACACAAAGAACCCGAGAAGCTTGCGGACGGGACGCCGAAGACGCACTTCTCAGGGTTCATCTTGAGATTGATCTTGCGTAGGTTTGCAAATGTTTCTTGTAAATCTGGTATGAGGGTTACCCTGTCCTTGGTTTTAACCACTATATCATCCATATAAGCTTCCATATTTCTATGGAGCTGGGGTTCAAAACCAATCTGGACCGCTGAGGGAGTCCTGGATTAGGGGGTGTTCGGCTAGCCGGACTATACTCTCAGCCGGACTCCAGGACTATGAAGATACAAGATGGAAGACTTCGTCCCGTGTCCGGAAGGTTCTTTCCTTAGCGTGGAAGGAAAGCTAGGCGTGCGGATATTCAAGATCTCCTACCAATGTAACCGACTCTGTGTAACCCTAACCCTATCCGGTGTCTATATAAACTGGAGGGTTGTAGTCCGTAGGACGACGATCATCATACACAATCATAACCATAGGCCAGCTTCTAGGGTTTAGCCTCCTTGATCTCGTGGTAGATCTACTCTTGTACTACCTATATCATCAATATTAATCTAGCAGGAGTAGGGTTTTACCTCCATCGAGAGGGCCCGAACCTGGGTAAAACAAAGTGCCCCTTGTCTCCTGTTACCATCCGACCTTGACGCACAGTTCGGGACCCCCTACCCGAGATCCGCCGGTTTTGACACCGACATTGGTGCTTTCATTGAGAGTTCCTCTGTGTCGTCGCCTTTGGGTCCGATGGCTCCTTTGATCATCAGCAACGACGAGGTCCAGGGCGAGACTTTTCTCCCCGGACAGATCTTCGTCTTCGTCGGCTTCGCTCTGCGGGCCAATTCCCTTGGCCATCTGGAGCAGATCGAAAGCTATGCCCCTGGCCATCAAGTCAGGTTTGGAAGCTTAAACTACACGGCAAATATCCGCGGAGACTTGATCTTCGACGGATTCGAGCCACAGCCAGGCGCGCCGCACTATCTCGAGGGACATGATATAGCTCTGCCCCCGAATAGTGTCCTGGAGGCCGCATACGCTCCGGCCCCGACCCTCGATTCGGAGCCCGCTGCGTTCATTGAGGATGAACGGTTGGACGTCACCTCAGGGGCTGCGATCTCAAAGGCGATCGAGCCAAACGACAGCCCCGCACTCCGCGTGGCCCATGACTCCGAGGAGCCGGACTCTTCTCCGAGCTCCGAAACTCCCTCGCCCCTGCCGATCTAATCAGGTTGGGCGCCCGTAATGGAGTTCACGCCGCGGATATCTTTCAGCATTCACCTTTCGGCGATATACTGAATTCCCTCAAGTCTCTCTCTTTGTCAGGAGAGCCCAGGCCGAATTATGGCCTTCGAGGTTGGGATTCGGACAATGAAGAAATTCAAAGCCCGCCCACCACCCACTTAATAGCCACTGTCGACGACTTAACCGACATGCTTGACTTCGGCTCCGAAGACTTCGACGGTATGGACGACGAAGGAGGAGACGAGCAAGAACCAGCACCCGTAGGGAGCTGGACTGCCACCTCATCATATGACATATACATGGTGGACGCTCCGAAAGACAGGGACGGCGATGGAACAGCAGAGGATGGCACCTCGAAAAAGCCTCCCAAACGCCGGCGTCAGCGGCGCCGCTCTAAATCCCGCCAAAGCAAGAATGGTGATTCCGGCACGAGGGATAATACTACCCCGGATAGCGCTGAAGAGCACCAACCTCAGCATGATTCGGCACAGGAAGATGGAGAAGCCAGCCTTCATGAGAAAGCGGCAGAACAAGAGGTTGAGGATGATAACCATATGCCTCCCTCCGAAGACGAGGCAAGCCTCGGCGACGACGAATTCGTCGTACCATCGGACCCTGCCAAGCAAGAGCGTTTTCAACGCAGGCTTATAGCCACGGCGAACAGCCTAAAGAAAAAGCAGCAACAACTTAGGGCTGATCAAGATTTGCTAGCTGACAGATGGACAGACGTCCTTGCGGCCGAAGAGTATGAACTCGGGCGCCCCTCCAAAAATTATCCTAAGCGCAGGCCGCTCCCCTTATCAGAGGAGGAAGCACAAGACATGGCAGATCGGCCACCTCGTGGCCGCGACAGAGAAAACTGCCGAACAACCAAACAAGCCATGCCCCGCCGCCGCTTCACAAAGGCACGGGAACACGAACCAGATCTGCGAGACGTCCTGGAGGACAAAGCAAGGCAAACAAGATCGATCTATGGATCGCGCGAACGCCCAACACATGATGATTTTCAGTCCGGACATAAATCCGGCCTGGCCGAACACAACAAACACAGCTCTTCCGAGCTGCGTCGTGACATAGCCCAGTACAGGGGCGCCGCACACCCGCTATGCTTCACAGACGAAATAATGGATCATAGAATCCCAGAGGGTTTCAAACCCGTCAATATCGAGTCGTATGATGGTACGACAGATCCGGCAGTATGGATCGAGGATTATCTCCTCCACATCCACATGGCACGCGGCGACGACCTGCACGCCATCAAATACCTCCCACTCAAGCTTAAGGGACCAGCTCGGCATTGGCTTAACAGCTTGCCAGCAAATTCAATCGGTTCTTGGGAGGACCTGGAAGCCGCATTCCTCGACAACTTCCAGGGCACTTATGTGCGACCACCGGAAGCCGATGACCTAAGCCACATAATTCAGCAGCCAGATGAATCGGCCAGGCAATTCTGGACACGGTTCCTAACAAAGAAAAATCAGATAGTCGACTGTCCGAACGCAGAGGCCCTAGCGGCCTTCAAGCATAATATCCGCGATGAATGGCTTGCCCTGCACCTAGGACAGGAAAAGCCGAAATCCATGGCGGCCCTCACGACACTCATGACCCGCTTTTGCGCGGGCGAAGACAGCTGGCTAGCTCGTAGCAACAACTTATCGAAGAAGACTGGTAATCCGGATACCAAGGACAAAAGCGGTAGGTCACGTCGAAATAATCCAAAGCGCCGCGTCAGCAGCGACAGCAATGAGGATACGGCAGTAAATGCCGGATTCAGAGGCTATAAATCCGGTCAGTGGAAAAAGCCATTCAAAAAGAATAACCAGGGCCCGTCCAGTTTGGACCGAATACTCGACCGCTCGTGCCAGATTCATGGCACCCCCGAAAGGCCAGCCAATCACACCAATAGAGATTGTTGGGTGTTCAAGCAGGCAGGCAAGCTGAGAGCCGAACATAAAGACAAGGGGCTAGACAGCGATGACGAGGAGGAGCCCAGGCCGCCGAACAACAATGGACAGAAGGGGTTTCCCCCACAAGTGCGGATGGTGAACATGATATACGCGACCCATATTCCCAAAAGGGAAAGGAAGCGTGCGCTACGGGACGTATACGCTATGGAGCCAGTCGCCCCCAAGTTCAACCCATGGTCCTCTTGCCCGATCACTTTCGATCGAAGGGACCACCCCACAAGCATTCGTCACGGCGGTTTCGCCACATTGGTTCTTGACCCAATAGTTGACGGATTTCACCTTACAAGAGTCCTCATGGACGGCGGCAGCAGCCTGAACCTGCTTTACCAGGATACAGTGCGGAAAATGGGCATAGATCCATCAAGGATCAAGCCCACAAGGACGACCTTTAAAGGCGTCATTCCAGGTGTAGAGGCGAATTGCACAGGCTCGATAACACTTGATGTGGTCTTCGGATCTCCGGATAACTTCCGAAGCGAAGAGTTAATCTTCGACATAGTCCAGTTCTGCAGTGGCTATCATGCCCTGCTCGGACGAACCGCATACGCTAAATTCAATGCGGTGCCGCACTACGCATATCTCAAGCTCAAGATGCCAGGCCCTCGAGGTGTAATAACGGTCAGCGGAAACACCGAACGCTCCATCCGTACGGAGGAGCACACGGCGGCCCTCGCAGCGGAGGTACAAAGCAGCCTTTTAAGGCAACTCTCCAGTCCGGCCGCTAAAAAGCCGGACAATGCAAAGCGCGCCCGGAGTACTCTGCAGCACGACCAACTGGCGCGTTCGGAGCAAGCGTAGCAATAACGCCCCAACCCTAGCTATCGCTACATAAAAGAGCTAGTACCTAGAGTACATAATTACGCCCTCAAAATTCCATGGGCAACGGGGAGGGGGATATTCCTGGCATACCTGCAATACGGCGTCAAACGTACTAGGGGCTGCCAAAAACTTTTTTTCCTTTTTTTCAGGACTCTGTGAAAACTGTTCGGCTTCGCTGTCGCACAGACTGTACAAGACCCAGGAAAGCAGGCAAAACGACGCCGCATTATGGAACTCTCAGGTGGTCTCTATTTCGAGCAATATATCTGTTTCTAAGTTTCTGCAGCCTGCGCCTGGTCAGGACATGTTAAATAGTCTAGTATTTTTTGCTTATTGCACTACTTGTATCGTTCGGCTTGAACAAATAGCCTCCTTATAAACAATGCATAGCTTTAGTCTATTTTTCGCATTATCATCTTTTTATATATATGTTTATTTTATAACATGATGGCACCCGTACAACATGGTACGGCAAACCACGCCAGGGGCTTCATTACCCTTTTATCTGGTCGTGGGAAGTCCGCACACTTTCCCAAAGTGCGGCACCCCAAACTTATAGCACTATATGCATCGGCTCCGAGTCATGATTTTGGTCATATGTTGGGTTTGCCCGGCTCCTATGTTTTGGTACCTTACGTTCCGCTCTATCGGCTAAGGTAGCACTAGGAAAACCACTACGATTGCGCCCCAGGTCATGTGGGTGAGCGCCTCAGTGGAGAAAGCTAAAACAGACTATCATGATAGGGCGTAAGACCGGTCGCTGTTCGAGAGGTTTTTCGAGTCCTTAAAGTCTTATGCCGCTTTCGAGCGGAGAGCTGGTTAAATCTGGCTAAAGGCGTGGATAGTGCCCCGAATTCGGCCTTCCGAACTAGGGGCTTCGCCGAAATTTAAAATTATAAAGTTCTATGGCTAAGTGAGAGTGTTCAAGCATTATAGTCCGATTGCCTGGTTCGTTGTGCTGCGGGCCTCCCTCGAAGGACCCAACTATGGGAACAAGAGCCCGCAGGTTTATCCCGAACACCCCAGCACTAGTTGCATGGGGGGAGAAGCCGACGACTCGCCATCTCTCAATTACTGATAAATGACCGCACAGAAAACAATATTTTAAATTCAAAGCATTGCTTAAAGCGCATATGAACAAGTTCTAGCGCACAGGATACAAACGAATGACTTTATTGAAATATTACATCCTTGGTACATTCATCCGCAATAAGGCAGGATCCGGCAAGAACTTCCTCATAGTAGTTCTCGGGTTTACGATGCTCCTTCCCCTGCGGTGGCCCGTCCTTCACCAGCTTCTCACCGTTCAGCTTACCCCAGTGTACCCTTACACGGGAAAGGGCCCTCCGGGCGCCTTCAATGCAGACAGAGCGCTTGATGACCTCAAGTCGTGGACAGGCCTCCACCAGCCGCCGCACTAGCCCGAAGTAGCTCCCAGGCAAGGCCTCTCCAGGCTACAGTCGAACTAGTAAGACCTTCATGGCCTGTTCGGACGCCTTGTGGAGCTCGGCCAGCTGCTTCAGCTGGTCGCTCAAGGGCACAGGGTGTCCGGCCTCAGAATACTGAGACCAGAACACACTCTCCGTCGAGCTGTTCTCTTCGCTCCGGAAGAATGCGGAGGCGTCGGATGCACTGCGGGGAAGATCGCAGAACGCCCCTGGAGAACTCCGGATTAGGGTAAGTAATAGGTACTTTACTTTTATGTTCCTACTTTGCATTGAGAATGCCTTACCCGCTGCTATTTTCTTCATATCGTCCAACTCTTGGAGGGCCTTCTGGGCTTCGGCCTTGGCACTCTTGGTGGCCTCAACGGCAGAGGCGAGTTCGATGGCTTGCGTTTTCACGTCAAGCTCCAAACCCTCATGTTTTTTCATGAGAGCTTGCAGCTCCTGTTGCACCTCTCCGTATTGGACCCCAAGCTTCTCTCGTTCGGTGCACTCTTCGGCCGTCTTCTTCTCGGCCTCAATAAGCGCCTGCCTCAGGGTTTCCACCTCCGTGGCGACCCCTACAATAGGCAGTTCAATCCTGTTATTTTTTGCAATCAAGCCTCTCTATAGGCACATTTTATTATTGAGGGGGTATCTTACCTTCCTTCTCCTCGAGCCGCCTCTTGGCAAGGCCGAGCTCTTGCTCGGACCGCTCGAAGTCCTTTTTCAGGACTTCCACCTGCGCAGTTAGCGTGGCGGTGGACAACAGGGAAGCCTGCATACGCATATTTGACTTTATATGGTTAGACTCCTGCGAAAATTATTAGATCCTCTATTCGGCTTTTCTTTCCGAACACTGAACAGAGCATCAGGGGCTACTGTCTATGCGGTAATGAATTTAGCATATTTTTTGCTTACCTGGAAGCCTGTTAGAAGGCTAGCGCAAGTTGCATTCAGTCCGCTCTTGGCGGACTGAACCCTCTGGACCACCGTACTCATAACAGTACGGTGCTCCTCGTCGATGGTGGCACCTTCAAGTGCCTCCATCAGGTTGTCCGGCGCCTCTGGCTGGATAGAGGTCGCCGGATCGGATGGCTTACTCCTTTTGGAAGGAGTCCGCCCACCGTGAACAAGGACGGTTGAGTCCGGCACGGTGTCCGGCACAAAGCCGTACTGGGAGCCCTGGGGGGTTTTATCCCCTTTACTCCTGGGGTCCTGAGGATTGCCTTGCGGCTCCTCCAGGACCACCTCCTCCTGCCCTGTTCGGCGGGACGCCGCTTCGGCGTCGCCCGCCCTGCGGGGGGAGACCGCGGGAGGGACAGAGTCCATCTCCTACGAATCCAGGGAGCCGCTCGATGAAATGTCGAGTGTGGCCCGGGGCGGCCTGCAAAATTATATTCATAAGTAAGGGAAAGCTGTGCAAATAAAAGAATATCATGAGTTACTCTGGTATCCGAATACTTACGACGCCGCCGGACGCTTGGTCCTTTCCGGCCACTCCTCCTCGTCCTCTTTGGCGTCAGGGGAGTAGTCCGGCGGAGGGGTCTTCCTCTTTTTGGACCCCTCAGCTGCCCCCGCTGGGGCAGCCTCCTTCTTCTTACCTTCCCCCATTGGAGGGGGAGGGATTTCTTCTTCCTCCTCCTCGTTTTCACGAGCGGAGGGCGTCGCGGACTCGTCAGATGACGAGTCCGACATCACCAAGTTGTGGGCACTTTTTTGAGTCCCGGTGGTTTTCTTCTTCTTGGCCTTCCTCTCCGGCACCACGTAAGGTGCCGGAGCCATTAGCTTCACCAAGAGAGCTGGGGCCGGTTCTTCGGGCAGAGGAGCCGGACAGTTAATTGGTCCGGCTATCTTCACCCACGCCTGTCAAAGGCAAAGGGAGTTTTTGGATCCCGCATAGAGTTAATCTATGTAGAAGAACTTAGCGAACCTGTCAAAGGTATAAATAGCTTACCTCGCCAGCGTTGCGCTGTGAGCTGTATCCGCGATCCTCGGAGGCGGATGTGGGGGACTCGGCGCCTTTGGTCAGCACCTTCCAGAGGTCTTCATACGTCGTGTCGAATAGCCTACTAAGGATTTGGTGCCGCGCCGGGTCGAATTCCCACAAAGTAAAAGCCCGTTCTTGGCACGGGAGGATCCGGCGGACGAGCATAACCTGGATGATATTGACATGCCGGATTGGCTTGTTCACCAGGGACCGGATGCAAGTTTGCAATCAGGTCACTTCTTCTTCGTTGCCCCACGACATGCCCGTCTCTTTCCAGGACATGAGCCGCGTGGGGGGTCCGGATCGGAACTCGGGGGCCGCGACCCATTTCGAGTCGCGTGGCTCGGTGATGTAAAACCACCCTGCCTGCCACCCCTTTAAAGTATCCACAAAGGAGCCATCGAACCAGAGGGCGTTGGCCATCTTGCCAGCCATAGCACCTCCGCACTCCGCCTGGGTGCCGGACACCACCTTAGGCTTGATGCTAAAGGTCTTCAGCCAGAGGCCGAAGTGAGGGCGGATGCGGAGAAAGGCCTCACACACGACGATAAACGCCGAGATATTGAGGACGAAGTTCGGGGCCAGATCGTGGAAATCTAGGCCGTAGTAAAACATGAGCCCCCGGACAAAAGGATGGAGCGGAAAGCCCAGTCCGCGGAGGAAATGGGGGAGGAAAACCACCCTCTCATCAGGCCTGGGGGCGGGAAGGAGTTGCCTCGCCTCAGGAAGCCGGTGCTCGATGTCCTTGGACAGATATCCGGCCTTCCTAAGCTTTTTAATTTGAGCCTCCGTGACGAGGAAGCCATCCACTTCCCTCCCGCTCCGGACATTGTTGGAGAAGGTTGAGGGAGAAAGGGCGGACTTGGGCGTTGGAGCTCGAGTGAGCGAGAGATGGATGGGCAAAGGAGGAAGAAGGCGTAGGTAAAAAAGGTGGATCCTTATCCCCTTATATAGGCTGATGCGGTTATGCGTCCCACCTACCTAATAAAACTCACTTGCCGCTCAGGCGCCATGGTAAATGGCGCGGTTGGGTTACCCACGTCCGTGTTAATGAGAATCCCGTTAAAGGGGGCACACGATCTCTGCTTCGACAAGACGTGCCAAGGAAACCGCCTCGTTGAACGTGTTGCGGTGGAACAGTAAAAATAATCCATACGGAAGGCTTGGTCGCAGTGTTATGACGCACTGCGGAATACGTCAGCAGATTTGATTTGTGTTTGTATTATTCTCTACATGGCAATACGTGGAAATTTGTTTTGCAGAGCCGGACACTATTTTCTGGTGTTCATTATCTTCTTGAAGAACTTGGAGGAGGAACCCGCCTTGCAATGCCGAAGACAATTTGCGCGCCAGACTCGTCGTCATTGAAGCCTGGTTCAGGGGCTATTGAGGGAGTCCTGGATTAGGGGGTGTTCGGCTAGCCGGACGATACTCTCAGCCGGACTCCAGGACTATGAAGATACAAGATGGAGGACTTCGTCCCGTGTCCGGAAGGTTCTTTCCTTGGCGTGGAAGGCAAGCTAGGCGTGCGGATATTCAAGATCTCCTACCAATGTGACCAACTCTGTGTAACCCTAACCCTATCTGGTGTTTATATAAACCGGAGGGTTGTAGTCCGTAGGACGACGATCATCATACACAATCATAACCATAGGCTAGCTTCTAGGGTTTAGCCTCCTTGATCTCGTGGTAGATCTACTCTTGTACTACCTATATCATCAATATTAATCTAGCAGGAGTAGGGTTTTACCTCCATCGAGAGGGCCCAAACCTGGGTAAAACAAAGTGCCCCTTGTCTCCTGTTACCATCCGACCTTGACGCACAGTTCGGGACCCCCTACCCGAGATCCGCCGGTTTTGACACCGACAACCGCCCTTGCAAACGTTTAACCAGCACTCTTCAACCCGAAAGGCATCCGTATAAAACAATACGTACCACATGGGGTGATGAATGCCATTTTCTCTTCGTCTTCTCTTGTCATGAAGATCTGGTGGTAGCCGGAGTAGGCATCGAGGAATGACAACATATCACACCCGGCTGTGGATTCAACAATCTGGTCGATGCGCGGCAACGGGAAGGGGTCTTTGGGACAAGCCTTATTGATATCTGTCTAATCAATACACAACCTCCACTTCCCATTTGCCTTGCGCACTACCACCGGATTGGCCAACCACGTTGGATGGAGCACTCCTCTTACCAAACCCGCTGCTTCCAGTTTCCGGATCTCCTCTGTGATGAACTCTTGTCGTTCCAAAGCTTGCTTTCTGACCTTCTGCTTGATGGGCCGCACATGAGGACAGACAACAAGGTGGTGCTCAATCACCTCCGTGGGAACGCCGGGGATGTCGGATGTTTGCCATGCAAACAAATCGACATTCGCCCGTAGGAAGGTGACGAGCGCGTCTTCCTATTTGTCGTCAAGGGTGGAGCTTATAGTAAAAGCTCCTCCCGTGCCGTCCTCCTTGATAGAAACCTACTTGGTTCCCGGCGGTGTGGCCCTGGACTTCTTGTTTCTGTCGGCGGAGCTCTCTGGCACGTCCTCGACGGGAGCGCAACACTCCGAAGAGGTGCGCTTGCCGGAGTGGGTGCCTGAGGTCTCACCGGTCTTCTTCTTTCGCCTTTCCGGGGCTCCAGCGGCAGGAGGAAGGGCCTTAGCAGAGGCGGCTGCTACAACTGCTTGTTGGTAGAGTTGGTCAGCGCAAATTAGCGCGTCCTTCTTGTCTGATGGGACGGTGATGATCGTCACAGGCCCCGGCATCTTCAGGGTGTTGTAGGCGTAATGTGACGCCGCCATGAACTTGGCCAGCGCTGGGCGGCCAAGGATCCCGTTGTAAGGCAAGGGGATTTTGGCAACGTCCAACACAATCCTTTCTGTCCTGTAGTTCAGATCACTCCCAGAAGTCACGGGCAACGTGACCTTTCCCTTTGGTTGACTTCTTCCCGGGTTGACCCCTTGAAACGTGCCCGTTTCTTTGAGGTCTTCATCAGGAATCTGCAATTTCTCGATCACGGCAGGCGAGATTAAGTTCAGACCGGCCCCGCCATCGACTAGCATCTTTGTCACCTTGAGGTTGCGTATTGTTGGTGAAACCAACAATGGCAAGCACCTGACCGCAGTAGTGCGATCAGGGTGATCCTCAGTGTCAAAAATGATAGGTGTGCTGGACCACTTCAGCGGTCTTTGGGCATCAAACGACAGCTCTGCCACTGTAATCTCACGTGCCCACCATTTATGCCGGCGGTGAGAGGTATGCAGCGAGGCGCCGCCATCAACGCACAAGGCCTCTGTAGCTTTCTGAAATTCTTGGTCACCAGACTCATCGTCCTCTTCGTGATCATCATCTTCTGGCTTTTTGTCACGGCCCCGGGCGGGCCTCTCCTGCTGTTTATCCTTGCCGCGATGGCCCGCCTGGCCGTCACGCTTCTTACCGGATCCCTCAGCACCGTCCTGGCCTTTCTCCTTGTCCCGCCTCTCATATTCAGCCCTCTGCTTCTCAGCAAGGAGCTCAACCTGTCGGCAGTCCTGGAGAGCATGGCCTTTGGTGCGATGGATCTTGCAGTATTGCTTGTTGGAGTTTCCTGGCTTCTCGGCAGCCGCCAAGGCCTGGCAGGCGACACATCTAGCAATTTCCTTGCCGGGGTCATCTGCCTTGGTTTTCTTGGCGGAGCCGGCGTCGTCAGATCCCTCGACGGCAAGCACGGCTTTACCTTTGCGCTTCCTGTTGCAGCGCCGGCCTTTCTTCGCCGGGGCGGCAGTATCCTCATTTGAGGAGTCGGTTTCCACGCCGGCATCTTCGCCGGGGTACTTCCTTCCCTCTTCAGCTCGGGCACATCTGTCAGCAAGAGCATAGAGTTCTGCCACATCTTTCACCTTGTTCATTGCCAGTTCTTCGCGCATCTTGCGGTTACGCACGTTCTGATGGAACGCGCTAATGATGGCGGCAGGGTGAACATCAGGGATATTGTACTGTACCCGGCTGAACCTCTGTATATACTTGCGCAGACTCTCGCCTCCCTTCTGGGGAATGACATGCATGTCGCTTGCTTGGCCATGGGCTTGGTGACCTCCAGTAAAGGCGCCCACAAAATCATGGCACAAGTCCAACCAGGAGGAAATAGAGTCTACCGGCAAGTGCATCAACCACGACATGGCATTGGGTTTAAGAGCCAATGGAAATTAATTAGCAAGCACCTTATCGTCGCGGGCTCCGGCAGCTTGCATAGCGATGGTGTAGATGCTGAGGAACTCAGATGGGTGGGTCTTGCCGTTGTACTTCTCGCCAACGCCAGGTTTGAAGGTGCAGTGAGTGGGCCACTGGAACTGCCGCAGCTCACGGGTAAAAGCCGGATAGCCTACCTCGTAAGGTAGGCCTCCAGGGCTCTCCGGGGCCGGGTGGTTCACAGCAGGCCCTGCTCGCCTGTCTGACTGGTGGCGCGCTCTACGCCGGAGCTCGAGAGTGGTTCGAGCGTCTTCATGAGCTCGTTCCCGAAGAACTTGACGCTGGTCATAGTGGGTCCGTGGGTCAGACGACGCTACGGATATGTCGTCGCCCGTGACATCGCGACGAGCCGGCGTCCACGGTACCGAATGGGGAGGAGGTGAATGCACTGTGGTCGTGGCGCCACCGGCCTTTCTGCCACTGGTGCACGGGACTCCATCGGAACATCGACCTGGGGGCCCCACCGGACTTGGTTCGTCTTTGTTGGCCACCGCAACAAGGCTTCAGATAGTGGCTCTCCATTCGTCGAGTTTCCCCGTAGTGGGAGGAAAGTCGAGGAGCAACTGCGGCGCGCCAGGGCCTCTGCTGGCGTCGGTGGCAGCAAAACCTGCACGGATCGCGACACGCTTCGACTTCTGACCATGTCAGAAGGAGCTCTATCACGACCCCACGGTTGCATGCCATTTTCACCAGAGCCTCGGCGAGCGGTCAAGTCTTCTACATCCCGGGAGTGGCGCTCGGGGCTCTTCCCGCGGCGACGCCCGGGATCTTTGGCGTGATTACGCCGTTCGTCGCGCGCTGCCTGGGAGGAGCACGCTGTTGGCGCCGGCGTGGGAGCCTTGGAGGCCCTTGTGTCGCCTTCGGGCGAGGCGGCGATGACCTTGGAGGCCTCGCTCCACCGGCGGAGGGCCTGGCTCCGCCTTTGGATTTGACGACCTGTGGCCCATTACCAGGCGCACAAACATCGCCGCATCCCAAACTCCGGCTACAGGGATGGTGTTGGTGTTCGCGAGCAGCGCCCCGGGTCCTTTCTGCGACCGGTTCGCTGCTCGCCCGCGTCGGGACGGGCCGTCCGGCTTCCGACTGGCCAACCGCCACCGTCGTCTTCTTCTTGGGCGCCATGATGATGCAGAAGCGTCGAACTAACTGCTAAGGGCGATTCTCACAACTGCGCCCCTACCTGGCGGGCCAAAGACGTCGGTGGGAACGACACCTATGGGATCACAAGAATCCCTACTATGGTTAGCGGGGCGCGGGGTCATGAGAAGAGCGGATCAAACAGATAGCACACGGTTTGTTTATCCAGGTTCGGGCCTATAGGATGCGTAAAACCCTACTCCTGCTTTGGTGGATTGTATATCTGTGTTCTTGAGCTAGCTATGGGGCATGAGGAGCTCCAAAAAGCCGAATCCCTCCTCTGGTCGCCTCGGGCCTCCTTTTATAGAAAAAGGGGTTGCCACAGTGGCACACATGAGGTGGAAAGGGTACAGTGATGTGAGGTTATCCTCCACATTACATGACAAGGTGCATTTAATGTGTCTTGCTTAGGTGTCCTTGCTTTATCGGGGACGGGGGAGAAACCTGTCTCGTCCGTCGCTGCTCCTTCTTGTGTCAACACGTGCCATGGCCAGCGATGCCACGTAGGTAGGCAGGCAGCTGAGGTGGCGCAGTGGTGGGTCTTCACGAAGATCTGCATGCTGCCACGCAGGTGCCTACCCAGCTGGTTGGGTCGGCAGTTGCATGCGTGTGGTGGTGGAGGTTTAGTCGGCGTGGGCCTGATGGTGGCCCTGCGGGTGTCCTCAGCAAGGGCCTTGTCGGGGCCCCAGCAAGGGTCTTGCCGAGGTGCCTGCTGTCATCCCCGGCAAGGTGCTTGCCGGGGGCCTTGTGGTCTTCCTCGGCTGGGATCCCGCCAAGGGTTGTCGTCTCCTTAGTGCGTATCTGATCTTGAATGTCTTCACAAAGATCTGCGTGCCACCACGGGGATGTCTCCCGAATCCTTGCCCTTTGGGGGCAGTGGACTCAAGGGTGATTTGTTCCGTAAGCGTGGGGCGAGTCACCACGGCAAGGGTCTTGCCGGGGGCACTAAAACTGCCTCCCGGCAAGGATCTTGCCGGGGGAGTCCGCTTCGTCTCCTTCGCTTCTGGTGGTCTTGGTCTTGGCGTCGTTCTAGTTCCCTTGAGCTTCGGTCTTACCCTGGCTCACCTCCCTTGCCGTGCTTGGTGTGGTGGTGCCCGTGGCTCAGACTGCCCGTGCACAGTTATAGGGGTACAAAAAGCGTACCCCTCTTTTTGTACACCGACACACTCTTGTTGCCATAAGCTGGGCTCCTCCTGTAAAGAGCCTTCGGGCCATGGGGCGTCAGCATTTTTGCTTATTACAACACCTCCGCACTCTGCGTGCTGCCCCTCGATCATCTTCGGCTCCACTTTGAAAGTCTTGAGCCACAGTCCGAAGTGAGGGGTAATGGGAAGAAAGCTTCGCACACGACGATGAACGATGAGATGTCGAGGATAGACTCCGAAGCTAAGTCGTGGAAGTCCAGCCCATAATAGAACATGAGCCCCCTCACGAAGGGATCCAGCGTGAAGCCTAGCCCTCAGAGGAAGTGATATACGAACACAACGCTCTCACCGGGCTTAGGAGTGGGAATAACCCGCCCTGGAGCAGGCAGCTTATGCGGGATTTCGCCGGTCAAGTACCTGGCCTCCCTTAGCTTTATTATGTCTTCCTCCGTGATGGAGGAAGGCATCCATTGACCTTGAAGGTTGGATCTGGACATAATCGAAGGTCCGAAGTGCCTGAATCTGAAGCTTCGGGTGTGGGAACTCGAGGCGCGAGGCGGATTCGATTGAGATCGAAAGAAAAGAGTAAGGCCTTGGTCTCTTTATAAAGAGGTTGAATACTGAGAGCCCTCCTTGTGACCGTTTGAGACTTACCTTCGATCGAGGGGACATGCCAATGGGCACGATTGGGTTACCCACGTCCGCGTTGATGAGAATCCCGTAAATAAAGGGGACACGATCTCTGCTTCGACAAGACGTGCCTAGGAAACCGCCTCGCGAAACGCGCTAAGGTGGGATGTAAAAAATGATTCAGATAAATTCTTGGCTATGGTGTGATGTCACGCTACGGAATACGTTAGCAGATTAGATTTGTGAAAATATCATTCTCTCTACGGTGGTATGTGGAACTTGTTTTGCAGAGCCGGACACGATCCTCGTGTTCAAAATCTTCTATGAAGTATTCGGAGGAGGAACCCGCCTTGCAATGCCGAAGACAATCTGCATGCCGGACTCATCGTCATTGAAGCCTGGTTCAGGGGCTACTGAGGGAGTCCTGTATTAGGGGGTATCCGGACAGCCGGACTATAACCTTTGGCCGGACTGTTGGACTATGAAGATACAAGATTGAAGACTTCGTCCCGTGTCCGGATGGGACTCTCCTTGGCGTGGAAGGCAAGCTTGGAAATACAGATATGAAGATCTCCTTCCTTGTAACCGACTCTGTGTAACCCTAGCCCCCTCCGGTGTCTATATAAACCGGAGGGTTTAGTCCGTAGGACTAGGAACAACAATCATACCATAGGCTAGCTTCTAGGGTTTAGCCTCTCTGATCTCGTGGTAGATCAACTCTTGTACTACCCATATCATCAATATTAATCAAGCAAGAGTAGGGTTTTACCACCATCGAGAGGGCCCGAACCTGGGTAAAAACATCGTGTCCCTTGTCTCCTGTTACCATCCGCCTAGACGCACAGTTCGGGACCCCCTACCCGAGATCCGCCGGTTTTGACACCGACACTGATGTTAATATTACTGTCTACAAAGCTCGATTTGTTGCGAAAGGTTTTCGACAAGTTCAAGGGGTGGACTACGATGAGAATTTCTCACCGGTAGTGATGCTTAAGTCTATCCGAATCATGTTAGCAATTGCCGCATTTTATGATTATGAAATTTGGCAAATGGATGTCAAAACTGCATTCCTGAATGGATTTCTGGAAGAAGAGTGGTATATGATGCAACCGGAAGGTTTTGTCGATCCAAAGGGAGCTAACAAAGTGTGCAAGCTCCAGCGATCCATTTATGCACTGGTGCAAGCCTCTCGGAGTTGGAATAAACGTTTTGATAGTGTGATCAAAGCATATGGATTTATACAGACTTTTGGAGAAGCCTGTATTTACAAGAAAGTGAGTGGGAGCTCTGTATCATTTCTAATATTATATGTGGATGACATATTGCTGATTGGAAATGATATAGAATTTCTGGATAGCATAAAAGGATACTAGAATAAGTGTTTTTCAATGAAAGGCCTCGGAGAAGCGGCTTACATATTGGGCATCAAGATCTATAGAGATAGATCAAGACGCTTGATTGGACTTTCACAAAGCACATACCTTGACAAAGTTTTGAAAAAGTTCAAAATGGATCAAGGAAAGAAAGGGTTCTTGCATGTGTTACAAGGTGTGAAGTTGAGTCAGACTCAATGCCCGACCACTGCAGAAGATAGAGAGAAAATGAAAAATGTTCCCTATGCTTCAGCCATAGGCTTTATCATGTATGCAATGCTGTGTACCAGACCTGATGTGTGCGTTGCTATTAGCTTAGCAGGGAGGTACCAAAGTAATCCAGGAGTGGATCACTGGACAGCGGTCAAGAACATCCTGAAATATACCTGAAAAGGACTAAGGATATGTTTCTCGTTTATGGAGGTGACAAAGAGCTCGTCGTAAATGGTTACGTCGATGCAAGCTTTGACACTGATCTGGACGATTCTAAATCACAAACCGGATACGTGTTTACATCGAATGGTGGAGCTGTCAGTTGGTGCAGTTCTAAACAAAGCGTCGTGGTGGGATCTACATGTGAAGTGGAGTACATAGCTGCTTCGGAAGCAACAAATGAGGAGTCTGGATGAAGGAGTTCATATCCGATCTAGGTGTCATATCTAGTGCATCGAGACCAATAAAAATCTTTGGTGACAATACTGGTGCAATTGCTTTGGCAAAGGAAGGCATATTTCACAAGAGAACAAAGCACATCAAGAGACGCTTCAATCCCATCCGGGATCAAGTCCAGGTGGGAGACATAGAGATTTGCAAGATACATACGGATCCAAATGTTGCAGACCCGTTGACTAAGCCTCTTCCACAAGCAAAACATGATCAGCACAAAACGCTATGGGTGTTAGAATCATTACTGTGTAATCTAGATTATTGACTCTAGTGCAAGTGGGAGACTGAAGGAAATATGCCCTAGAGGCAATAATAAAGTTATTATTTATTTCCTCATATCATGATAAATGTTTATTATTCATGCTAGAATTGTATTAACTGGAAACATAATACGTGTGTGAATACATAGACAAACATATTGTCACTAGTATGCCTCTACTTGACTAGCTCGTTAATCCAACATGGTTGAGTTTCCTAGCCATAGACATGAGTTGTCATTTGATTAACGGGATCACATCATTAGGAGAATGATGTGATTGACTTGATCCATTCCGTTAGCTTAGCACTTGATCTTTTAGTTTACTGCTATTGCTTTCTTCATGACTTATACATGTTCCTATGACTATGAGATTATGCAACTCCCGATTACCGGAGGAACACTTTGTGTGCTACCAAATGTCACAATGTAACTGGGTGATTATAAAGGTGCTCTACAGGTGTCTCCAATGGTACTTGTTGAGTTGGCATAGATCGATATTAGGATTTGTCACTCCGATAGTCAGAGAGGTATCTCTGGGCCCTCTCGGTAATGCACATCACAATAAGCCTTGCAAGCAATGTGACTAATGAGTTAGTTGCGGGATGATGCATTACGTAACGAGTAAAGAGACTTGCCGGTAACGAGATTGAGCTAGGTATTGAGATACCGACAATCGAATCTCGGGCAAGTAACATACCGATGACAAAGGAAACAACGTATGTTGTTATGCAGTTTGACCGATAAAGATCTTCGTAGAATATGTAGGAGCCAATATGAGCATCCAGGTTCCGCTATTGGTTATTGACCGGAGAGGTGTCTCGGTCATGTCTACATAGTTCTCGAACCCGTAGGGTCCGCACGCTTAAAGTTCTGTGACGACCGGTATTATGAGTTTTTGTGTTTTGATGTACCGAAGGTAGTTCAGAGTCCCGGATATGATCACGGACATGACGAGGAGTCTCGAAATTGTCGAGATGTAAAGATCGATATATTGGACGACTATGTTCAGACACCGGAAAGGTTTTGGGAGGTTTTGGACATATACCGGATTACCGGGGGGTTACCGGAACCCCCGGGGGAGTATATTGGGCCAGAAGGGCCTTAGTGGGAGAAGAGGAGGGGCGGCCAGGGCAGCCGCGTGCCCCCTTCCCCTCTAGTCCGAATTGGATAAGGAGGGGGGCAGCTCCCCCCTTTTTCCTTCTCTTCCTCTCACCCTTCCTTCCCTTCTCCTACTCCTACTAGGAAAGGAGGAGTCCTACTCTCGGTGGGAGTAGGGCTCCCCCCTTGGCGCGCCCTCCTCCTGGTCGGCCGCCTCCCCCTAGCTCCTTTATATACGAGGGCAGGGGGCACCCCATAGACACAACAATTGATCATTGATCTTTTAGCCGTGTGCGGTGCCCCTCTCCACCATAATCCACCTCGGTCATATCGTAGCGGTGCTTAGGCGAAGCCCTGCTATGGTAGCTTCATCAACATCGTCACCACGCCGTCGTGCTGACGAAACTCTCCCTCGAGCTCTACTAGATCGTGAGCTCCCGGGACGTCACCGAGCTGAACGTGTGCTGAACGCGGAGGTGCCGTACGTCCGGTACTGAGGATAGGTCCATCGTGAAGACGTACGACTACATCAACCGCGTTGTCATAACGCTTCCGCTTAATGGTCCACGAGGGTACGTGGACGACACTCTCCCCTCTCGTTGCTACGCATCACCATGATCTTGCGTGAGCGTAGGATTTTTTTGAAATTACTACGTTCCCCAACCAAAAAATCATGACAGAAAATGGGATTTTCGTCCCGGGCGGGCCGAAGGCGCAGCTGCATGACATTCTTTCGGCCGTCCATGACGGAAAAAACCGTGGTAGAAGTGAGGGCGAGGAAAATATCGGGGTGTTCCTGGTTACAGTGGGTGGTCGGGGCCAAGCGATGCACGGAGGTTTGCGTGTTTCTCTCATACACGCACGTGCGTGGGTGCGAGGCGTTGGGCTCTAACTGAACCCGAGTGAGGCGTTCACCTACTGAAGCCGAGCGATTGCACTGCAGGCCACGCGTTACTGAACCCAAGCGATCGATCAATGGCTTTTAACTGAACCCGATCGAGCGATTCCTTCGCTACTGCTGCTAACTGAAGCCGATCGATGCTGCCTCTGGATGAACAGTGAGTGTTGCTGGGGGTTTGGATGAACAGTTCCCGGTGGGGGTGGATGAACAGGACCCCGTGGTGTTGCCTCTGGATGAACAGGACCCCAATCGATCGAGCCGGTTGGGGCTGGATGAACAGGACCCCGATCGATCGAGCCGGTTGGGGCTGGATGAACAGGACCCCGTGGAGGGATGGATGAACAGGACCACCCCGTGGAGGGATGGATGAACAGTAGACGGTGGAGGGCTGGATGAATAGTAGCCCGTGGAGGGGTGGTTGAACAGGAGCCCGTGGAGAGGGCTGGTTGAACCGTAGCCAGTGGAGTAGCGCGCGGTGGAGGCTGGATGAACAGGAGCCCGTGATGAACAGTCGCAGGTGGAGGCTGGAGGAGGTCGACGGTGGATGAACAGTAGCCCGTGGAGGCTGGAGGGGGTCGACGGTGGAGATAAACAGTAGCCCGTGGAGTCCCGTTTTATGGTACGCCACACCCCTCCCAATGAACAGGACCCCCGTTTCGACCGTAGCGCTCCAACGCAAGTCCGTTTCCTCCATTTTGCGGTATGCCACACCCCTCCCGATCAACAGGACCCCGTTTCGACTATAGGAGGTCCATTTCCTCCGTTTTGCGGTAGGTCAGACCCCTCCCGATGAACAGGATCCCTTTTCGACCGTGGCAGTCGAACACAAGGCCGTTTCCGCCGTTATGCGTTACGCCAGGCCTCGTTTCCATCGGTTGTTCTGTCCAAGCCCTCCCGATGAACACAACGACGCATTCCGTTCCGACCCAGCCGGTTGGCTCCCCATGAACACGACGACGACGCAGTTTCTCCGTTCCGACCCAGCCATGTACATGAGCCCTGGCCATACGTATGCACGAGTAGGCCTTCGAGATCCAGCCCGTATGTACGTACGTGGCCGTATTTTATTTCTTGCACACTGCCGCTGTATGTATGTGTACATGCTACGTGCATGCCTGTACTACGACACGTGCGCGCCTCTACATCGACCAGTATGTACGTAGACGTTCGCGACCAGAATGACAATGCTACGTACGCTTCGACCAGGTGGGTCCCGACTGTCAGACACTTCCTTGCGTGCGAAGATGTAGCTGGTGGGTCCTAGCAGTCAGGGGGGCGAATCGTTATTTTTTACCCGGATGCACTTCCTTGCATGCGAAGATGTAGCTGGTAGGTCCTAGCAGTCAGGGGGAAACATTTTTTTCGCAAAATATGGTTGCCCGTCCGGTGGGTCCCTGCTGTCTGGTGGAGTAATCACTATTTTCTGCGTAATAAGGAGGCACTTCCTTGCTGCGGCCGTGGAACCAGCTGTCAGCCTCTCCACGTACAGTCCATGTCCGATGGAAGCCATTCCTTGACCACGTTGACCACGCCGCACCGAGAGCACCAGGGCGTTGGACGATGGCGAGGCCTAGGAAGGGGACACCGCGTAGCCGGGGATGACGCGGCAGTGGATGCCCATGCATAGAGGAGTATGAGGGTTCACTGGTTCGCTGCGGTGTGAGGCTGCCATCGCCGTAGAATAACAGGGGGTGCGGGTGAGTAGAGGGATGGCCTGGCCAGCGGTGGGAGTAGTAGGGGGAGGTGAGGCCTCTGGGGCATCGCAGCCGGCCACGGGAGGCAGGAGCACGAGGCACGACCGGCGCTGGTTTGGGCGGCTGGAGCAAGAAGACCAGAGGTTGAAGAAGCACTACGACCGTTGGATGGACATCGTACGGTCATTGGAGCTAGAATCGTGCATATTGACTAAGTTGACAAAGCCCTCCGTCCCCGTCAATTTAGTAGGCCCACAAGTTATCCTCCCACTATACTGGGTCCCAGCTAGCAGGGGGAGTATTCATTTTTTTGTGCGTAATAAGGAGGCACTTGCTTGCGTGCGAAGATATAGCTGGTGGGTCTGAGCTGTCAGCGGCGGTAACGTTTTTTTCGCGAAATACAGAGGCCCTTTCGGTGGGTCCCAGATGTCAGGTGGAGGAATCATTATTTTGCGCGTAATAAGGAGGCATTTCCTTGCGTGCGGCCGTGGACCCAGCTGTGAGCCTCTCCACGTACAGTCCACTTCAGATGCATGTCGGTCGTTGACCACGTTGACCAGGCCGCGCCGAGAGCACCAGGGCGATGGACGACGGCGAGGCCTAGGAAGGGAACGACACGGAGCCAGGGAAGACTCGATAGTTGTTTCCCACGTGGAGGGGAGTACGACTGTACGAGGGTCTACTGGTTCGTCTGCCATCGCCGAAGAATAACAGCAGGTGTGGGTGAGTAGAGGGATGTCTAGGCCAGTGATGGGAGTACGGTGGGGCAGTGAGGCCTGCGCGGCAGCACAACCGGCCGTGGGGAGGAGGGAGCAGGCAGTCCCGCCGGCGCTTGTTTGAGCGGCTGGAGCAGGAAGAGTAGAGATTGAAGAAGCACGACGGGTGTTCGATGGACATCCAACAGTCACTGCTTGTGCGTCAACCTTTTTTTAGGAAAGCCTCAGATCTGTGGAAAACAACATACAGCCCATCTGCCATTATTTCTAATAATTTACAGCCCATTTGCTAATTCTTAAGGGTTTTTTGGAGCCCATATTCTTTTTCTTAGCATTACAGCCCATATTGTGCCCATGGTTAAAAAAATATATGAAAATTTGCATATTTCGGTGCGGTCTGAACTGTTTTTAATCCCGAAATTTCGAGTCACATTCAAACTGATTTTAAAAATAAATGTATATCAATATAAAATGCAAAAAATTGTCCACACATAAAAATTAATGCAATTTAAAATCTCGAAATGAAAAAAAGAAATTTGAAACTAATTGCGGGTTTGATGTGTTTTAAAAATGTACAACCCATTTCTCATTACTGATAGGCCATTTTCTCGGCCAGCCGAATGAAGCTCTCCTTGCCTTGAAAGATTTGCAGCCCAACAGGCCTGACAAAGCGACTTACTTGGCAAATCACAAAAAAACTGGGCTAGCCATTTTCAGAAAGAAAAAAAACTACCTGGCGGGTCTGTGGTATACATAAAATAGATGGCTGTCTAGACAGGCCAGAGTGCCCCGCTGATACATCTCCAACGTATCTATAATTTTTGATTGCTCCATGCTATATTATCTACTGTTTTGGACTATATTGGGCTTTATTTTCCACTTTTATATTATTTTTGGGACTAACCTATTAACCGGAGGCCCAGCCCAGAATTGCTGTTTTTTGCCTATGTCAGTGTTTCGGAGAAACAGAATATCAAACGGAGTCCAAACGGAATGAAACCTTTGGGAACGTGATTTTCTCATCAGATAAGACACAGGTGACTTGGACCCTTCGTCAAGAAAGCCACGAGGCGGTCACGAGGGTGGAGGGCGCGCCCCCTGCCTCGTGGGCCCCTCGAAGCTCCACCGACGTACTCCTTCCTCCTATATATACCTACGTACCCCCAAACGATCAGATACAGAGCCAAAAACCTAATTCCACCGCCGCAACATTCTGTATCCATGAGATCCCATCTTCGGGCCTGTTCCGGAGCTCCGCCGGAGAGGTCCATCATCACGGAGGGCTTCTACATCATCCTAGCCCCTCCGATGAAGTGTGAGTAGTTTACCTCAGACCTTCGGGTCCATAGTTAGTAGCTAGATGGCTTCTTCTCTCTTTTTGGATCTCAATACAATGTTCTCCCCCTCTCTCGTGGAGATCTATTCGATTTAATCTTCTTTTTGCGGTGTGTTTTGTTGAGACCGATGAATTGTGGGTTTATGATCAAGTCTATCTATGAATAATATTTGAATCTTCTCTAAATTCTTTTATGTATGATTGGTTATCTTTGCAAGTCTCTTCGAATTATCAATTTGGTTTGGCCTACTAGATTGGTTTTTCTTGCAATGGGAGAAGTGCTTAGCTTTGGGTTCAATCTTGTGGTGTCCTTTCCCAGTGGCAGAAGGGGCAGCAAGGCACGTATTGTATTGTTGCCATCGAGGATAACAAGATGGGGTTTTTATCATATTGCATGAAACTATCCCTCTACATCATGTCATCTTGCTTAAGGCGTTACTCTGTTTTTAACTTAATACTCTAGATGCATGCTGGATAGCGGTCGATGAGTGGAGTAATAGTAGTAGATGCAGGTAGGAGTCAGTCTACTTGTCTCGGACGTGATGCCTATATACATGATCATACCTCACTAGTAGAAAAAGGGTCAAATGTGAATCACATTAGTGCCGGTTTGAATTTGAGCCGGCACTAATGTGTCCATTAGTGCCGGCTCCAACGGCTAGCCGGGCCGCTCTCAATAGTACCGACTCGTGGCGAACTTTAGCACCGGTTCGTGCCACGAACCGGTACTAATGAGAGTGGTGGAAGGACGTTGTCAGTCTGGGGCCCCCCCAGCACCTTTAGTACCAGTTCGTGTCACGAACCGGTACTAAAGGTCATCCTACATAAACCCTTCGTCCACCCGAGCTCGCTCTGTTCTTCCCCTTTCCCCTCTCCCCTCTGTTCTTCCCCTCTTCCTCTCGAGCTCATCACACATTTTGCCCAAATTTTTTCAAGATTTAAAGGCCCCCATCCATTCAAATGATCACAAAGGTTAGCAACTTTGTCCTTTCATCTCTCATTGCTAGATTAGCTGTTGCAATGCTTTATATAGTGATTAATTTGTGAGTTTAGTAATTTGGGAGGAATTATATGTGCTAGTATTCGATTTATATGCAATTTGAGGTCAAAAATAACACTTAGTTTGCATATGTAGGTGTGGTTTACTTAGTTCCTTCTAAATCTCCGTCGTAACCACCGTCGATCGCCCGCACCGTCCCGTCGCCGCCACCACCTTGTGGTGAGTCTCTTGTTCATGAAATTTTATATAAAAATTGATGTTTGTGTGATTTGGATATATAGTTACTCGTATAATTATCTTACCCATACGTTGTTTGTTATACATAGTGCCATGGTTTTGATATCCGTCCCCGTCGGCCCTCGTCCTTGTTATGATTCGGATGTGGTATATTCTCTTTTAAAACTAGTTGCATTTCGTGTTTATGACAAATTATGCCCATCAAGTTGACATAGATATTTTTTCTAGGAGGTATGCGAACCAGAAATTCCAACCGACCCTATTGTCGAGGGTTTAAATTTAGTTGAAAGAGAAAATGAGTACTTGAAAGAAAAATTGAAAAGAATTGAGGGGGAGAAGATGGAATTGGAGTTGCATGTTGCCGATGTCGTCGATGATCACAAGATCAAGATGGAGAAAATGCGCTTGAAGATTAGAAAGATTAGAAAATATGCCATCGATAGTGAGGCTTGGTATCATTATGCTGTTGGATCAATTGTTACCTTAGTTGCGATCTTGATCGCATTTGTTGTTGCATTTAAATGCTTTAGCTAGAGAGTTATTTGTTTGTTGCATTTAAGTGTTGTATGAACTTTATGTATGAACTTGTATTAATTTGGTGTTTTTGGTGCTGTGTATTGAAGATGAGCCGACAATGGATGTACGATGACCCATGCTCTCCCGAGTTCATTAATGGCGTGGAAACTTTTTTGCTTGTGGCTGAGGCAATCAAGCGGGCGGATGGTTTTATGCCTTGTCCATGTGCTGTCTGTAAGAATGGTCAAAATTACTCTAAGTCAAGAACCATTCACGTCCACCTGTTTAAGTCCGGTTTCGTGCCCCACTATAATGTTTGGACCAAGCACGGAGAAAGAGGGGTTATGATGGAAGACAATGAAGAAGAAGAGGACGACATCTATCCTGGCCATGGGTTCCCTGAATACGATGATACAACAATGGGGGAAGAAGCTGAGCCGGTAATGCGGGAAGAAGCTGAGCCGGCAATGCGGGAAGAAGCTGAAGAAGAGGCATCAGATGAGCCCGTTGATGATCTAGGTCGGGCCATTGCCGATGCAAAGAGAAACTGCGCAAGTGATTTGGAGAAGAAGTTGCAGCGCATGTTAGAGGATCACAAAAAATTGTTGTACCCGAATTGCATAGGTGACAAGAAAAAGCTGGGCACCACATTGGAATTGCTGCAATGGAAGGCAGAGAATGGTGTATCTGACAAGGGATTTGGAAAGTTGCTGGTAATGATAAAGAATATGCTTCCAAAGGACAACGAATTGCCCGAGAGTACGTAGGAAGCAAAGAAGCTTGTCTGCCCTCTAGGGTTAGAGGTGCAGAAGATACATGCATGCCCTAATGATTGCATCCTCTACCGCAGTGAGTACGAGGATTTGAACACTTGCCCAGTATGCGGTGCATTGTGCTAGAAGATCAGCCGCGATGACCCTGGTGATGTCGAGGGCGAGCGCCCCAGGAAGAAGATTCCTGCCAAGGTGATGTGGTAGGCTCCTATAATACCACGGTTGAAACGTTTGTTCCAAAACAAAGAGCATGCCAAGGCGATGCGATGGCACAGAGAAGATCGTAATAAATACGGAAAGTTGAGAGTACCCGCTGACGGGTCGCAGTGGAGAAAAATCGAAAGAAAGTACGGGAAGGAGTTTGCAGATGACGCAAGGAACGTATGGTTTGGCCTAAGCGCAGATGGCATTAATCCTTTTGGGGAGCAGAGCAACAACCATAGCACCTGGCCTGTGACTCTATGTTTGTATAACCTTCCTCCTTGGTTGTGCATGAAGCGGAAGTTCATTATGATGCCAGTGCTCATCCAAGGCCCTAAGCAACCCGGCAACGACATTGATGTGTACCTAAGGCCATTAGTTGAAGAACTCTTACAACTGTGGAATGGAACAGGTGTACGTGCATGGGATGAGCACATGGTGGAAGAATTTGACCTAAAGGCATTGCTGTTCATGACCATCAATGATTGGCCTGCTCTCAGTAACCTTCCAGGACAGACAAACAAGGGATACCGCGCATGCACGCACAGTTTGGACGATACCGACAGTATATATTTGGCTAATTGTAAGAAGAATGTGTACCTCGGACATCGTCGATTTCTTCCGAGCAGGCATCCCGTAAGAAAGAAAGGCAAGCATTTCAAAGGTGAGGCGGATCACCGGACGAAGCCTCGCCACCGTACTGGTGCTGATGTACATGATATGGTCAAGGATTTGAAGGTGGTCTTTGGAAAGGGTCCTGGTGGACAACTTGTTCCGAATGATGCTGAGGGACACGCACCCATGTGGAAGAAGAAATCTATATTTTCGGACCTGCCCTATTGGAAAGACCTAGAGGTCCGCTCCGCAATCGACGTCATGCACGTGACGAAGAATCTTTGTGTGACCCTGCTTGGCTTCTTGGGCGTGTATGGGAAGACAAAAGATACACCTGAGGCACGGCAGGACCAGCAACGTATGCACGGAAAAGACGGCATACATCAGGGTCATGCAAGCTACGCTCTTACCAAAGAAGAGAACGAAATCTTCTTTGAATGCCTGCTTAATATTAAGGTACCATCTGGCTTCTCGTTGAATATAAAGGGAATAATAAACATGGCAGAGAAAAAGTTCCAGAACCTAAAGTCTCATGACTGCCACGTGATTATGAGGCAACTGCTTCCGGTTGCATTGAGGGGGCTTCTACCGGAAAACGTTCAATTAGCCATTGTGAAGCTATGTGCATTTCTCAATGCAATCTCTCAGAAGGTAATTGATCCAGAAATCATACCAAGGTTAGAGAATGATTTGGTGCAATGTCTTGTCAGTTTCGAGTTGGTGTTCCCACCATCCTTCTTCAACATCATGACACACATCCTAGTTCACCTATGTGAAGAGATTAACGTTTTGGGTCCTGTATTTCTACACAATATGTTCCCCTTTGAGAGGTTCATGGGAATCTTAAAGAAATATATTCATAACCGTGCTAGGCCAGAAGGAAGCATCTCCAAGGGCCATGAAAATGAGGAGGTCATTGAGTTTTGTATTGACTTTATTCCTGACCTTAAGCCGATTGGTGTTCCTGAATCGCGGCATAAGGGCAGACTGGATGGAAAATGCACGCTAGGAGGGGAACAAATAATATGTATGGACGGACATTCTCTCACTGAAGCACACTACACAGTTCTACAGAATTCCGCCTTGGTGGCTCCGTATATGGATGAACACAAGAATTTGCTACGCTCCAAACACCCGGAGCGGTCTGATGACTGGATTACACGTGAACAAACCAGGAGTTTCGCTAGCTGGTTCCAGACATGTACCATGCATGACGCCTCTATTGAAGATGACCTGTACTTGTTGTCCCAGTTACCATCTTCGAATATAATGACTTTCAAAGGGTACGAGATAAATGTTAATACATTTTACAAGATCGCCCAAGATAAGAAGAGCACCAACCAAAACAGTGGTGTCCGCTTTGATGCAGAAACCAAGACGGGAAAGGAAACATATTATGGTTATATACAGGACATATGGGAACTTGACTATCGATGTGGTTTGAAGGTCCCTTTGTTTCGGTGCAAATGGGTCAATATGACACGAGGCGGGGTAACCGAAGACCCGCAGTACGGAATGACAACAGTGGATCTCAACAATCTTGCGTATGTAGATGGACCATTCATCCTAGCCAATGATGTGGCATACGTTTTCTATGTGAAGGACATGTCTACCAAGCCGAGAAAAAGAAAAGATAAGGAAGCGAATGCATCGTACGATGAGCCAAAGTGGCACATAGTTCTTTCTGAGAAGAGAAACATCATGGGAGTGGATGACAAGACAGACATGTCAGAAGATTATGAAAAGTTTGATGAAATTGCTCCATTCACAGTGAATATTGACCCGAGCATCCCGTTAAATGATGAAGATTTTCCATGGTTACGGCGCAAAGGGACACACGCGAATAAAAAGTTTCACACCCCAAGATCTGGGATGTGATCGGCTTCACTATTATCACTTTCTTCTGTGTTTCACACCCAGGAGGGAATGTCTGTAATAGTTAGGGTAGTTATGTGTTTTGGCATTTGAAATGCGAAGAAATTTTATGTGCAAGCAAATTCTTTCATGCCTTTACTGATTTTTAAAGTTAAGTTATTCACAAACTAGTGATTCACACTAATTTCAAATAATTCAAAATTTAAACTATTCAAATTTGAAAACTACGGGCACTAACAGAAAGTTTGTAATTTTTTGTTCCTAAAGCAAAAATATTCACAAAGAAACTCCAAATACAGAAAAAAAAACTCAAAAATAAATAAATAAAGCAAAAAAAAATAAAAAAATAAAAAAGCCCGCCTACTGGGCCAGAGCGGCCTGCATACGAATAGAAACCCAACCTGTTGTTGGGCCAGGATGCAGGCCCGCAAAGGCCCAGTAGGCCCACAGGGCAGCACAGAACATGTAGGCCTGCTTTCGAGAGGAGCTCAAGAGAGCTACCGCACGGGGGGTTATAAACCAGTGCGGACGCCCCTCGGCTAGCGAGGTGGGACTAAACTTGCCGCACCGCACCTGCGCCAGCGCAGCCCCTTTAGTACCGGTTCGTGGCACCAACCGGTACTAAAGGGGGGGCCTTTAGTACCGGTTGGAGCCACCACCCGGTACTAAAGGGGGCGCGCTTCCCGCCGCTTGGCCTGGCCAAAACAGGCTTTTAGTACCGGTTGGTGGCTCCAACCGGTACTAAAGGTCCGCCCTATATAAGAAAACACTTCAAAATTCAGTTTCTCATCTGCTTCTTCTCCTCTGCCCCGTCGCCCGCCGCCCCCGCCTCCATATCCCTCGTCGCCGCCCCCGTCGCCACCCCGTCGTCCCCGTCCCCGTCGTCACCACCGCCCCGTCCCGGCCCGTCCCGCGTCGTCCCCGTCCCCGTCGCCGCCGCCCCATACGTCCCCGTCCCCATCGTCGCCGCCCCGTCCCTGTCCCCGTCGTCGCCATCCCCGTCGTCGCCGCCGTCGCCGTCCCCGTCGCCGCCCCCCGTCTCCTCTCGCCTCGCCGGTGAGCACACACACACATACACTTTGTTTTTCTGTTATTTAGTTATATATTTTTTCTTCTGTTTTTTAGTTATAGAAATATTTATAGAAATGTTAGAAATTTTTCTGTTTTTTAGTTATAGAAATAGTTATAAAAAAGTTAGAAAATTTTCTTTTTTTAGTTATAGAAATATTAGAAATGTTATACAAATGTTAGTTATATAGCATTGTTAGAAATTTTATAGAAATGTTAGTTATATAGAAATGTTAGAAATTTTAGTTATCAAAATCCAATCATTAAAGAATGTTACTTTTTGCGGGTATATAGCTAGTATTTGTTCTCGACGATGCTCGGCCCGCATCCTCACCGTCGACCCTTCCGCGACTACCTCCGTCTGACCCATGTCCGGGACTGGGCTCCGCCGGGCTGGCACTGGGAGGTGCTGCCTGGAGGGGCGTGCCGCTTGATGAGGAACCCGGCCCCGGGTCCCATCGTCCACCCTGATCTCCTTTGGTGGCGTTCGCGTGGGCCACTTCCGGTGCGGAGGGAGCCGGCCCCACCGAGGTGGTACGTCGCCGTGTCAGGGAGGAGGACGGGCACGTCCATCCCTACATGGTTGCGTTAGAGGGCGGCAGGTTCTCCAATACCTAGCAGGTTCTTCAGGGATCTCACTTGAGCTATGATCCTGTGAGGGTTCCTTCTCTTTGGCTGTCCACCGACCGCGCCGCAGGAACTGCGAGTGGCCTAGATTCTTCTGTAGTATTTGATCTTTATTAGCTACCTAGCCAGTGATGTATTCGATATATAATATTCAAGATGATGTATTCGAGATTATATCTATTATTCAAGACGATGTATTCAAGATTATATCTATTATTCGAGACGATGTAATTTGAATACTAAATTGTTTTATATTTCTTTTGGATTAGTTAAATAAAAGCTATGGCGGACAATACCGTTAGAGAGGGAGAACATGCCATGTTCGATATGATACGCCATCCTCGCGGGCCAGATGATGATCAGAACGAAGAAGATTATGACGGCTCCGAATTTCTAAACAACACCAGGGAGGGTGATATGATATTCGATCGCGACGACCGAATTGATGAAGTCATGAACTATGATTATGATGATGACGAAGAAAATGTTGATCTTGAAACAACAAAGACCGGCGAGGTATATATATTTATATAAGTAGGCATCTGGTGATCATCACATGTTTTAAATGACTTGAAGATATATTAACGAATTGATCTTTCTTCTTTTAGCCATCCATATCGAGCAAATCTTCAGGCAACAGGATGAAACGAGGCCCGAACAAAAAGTTGAAGGAGGGCGTAGAGTACAATATCGAGGCCATCAAACCTAATAGCGAACCATTAGCGCCTAAGAAGATTGCGGACAAGTTCATTCATCAGTGCGGAGTTCTTGTGAAGGACCAACTCCCGATCTCCCTTCAAGAATGGAGAGAGCCAGCAAAGCCACATCCAGATCTTACTTTTGTCGACGACAGACAAAAAGGTCTGCTTTGGGAAACTCTCATGGAACATTTCACCCTACCATATCATTTCACAGATGCAGATGTGGAGAAAGTCAAGGACGCTGCTCTTAAGAAGATGGCGGTTGCATTGAAGAACCACAAGAATTGTGAATGTGACAAGTACGTCAAGGGAGGAAGGAAGACTCCAGTATTCGAGGGAACACTAGAGAAGCAAAGTGCTCATTGGGACGATTTCGTGAAATTCAAGGATCCGGAATTAGCTAAGGAATGGTCTAGAATAAACAAGAAGAATGCCGAGAAAAAAAGGATAAGTTCCATAAGCTAGGGCCAGGTGGCTACGCGGTGGCAATGCCTAAGTGGGATAAGTCTGAGAAAGAGATGGAGGATGCAGGTGTCACTCCGGTTACTAGGAGCTGCCCCCCCAGGTGCAGGACTTGGTCCTATGCGCATGGGGGGGAGTTGGACCCGAAGACAGGCAAAGTTTCGACGAAGGCATGTCTGAACGAAGCCGACGAACAGCTACTTGTTGCAATAGAAGAGGCTCGAACAGGGGTGTTTGAGCCCAACAGAGAGAACGACGAGCTTACGCATGCCCTAGGAAATCCTGAACACCCGGGAAGAACACGGGGCAAGGGCGCTATTCCGTGGTATGAGGGGTTTTCGGACTGGAACGCCAACTATAGAAAGCGTGCGAGAAAGAAGATTGCGGAGGAGAAGAAGAGGAAGATGCAAGAGGAGCAGAGGAAGCAGGACACGGAACGCCTTCAAGGCCTAGAAGCAAGGCACGCGGACTTGGCAGTCAAATTCCAGCAGCAGCAGCAGTAGATCGACTCACTTAGCCAGGAAAGGGGGTCTTAGCAGCGGCAGCAGCAAGCGGATGATCATCTAGCATTGGATAGCACCGCCCCATCCATGGCGAGAAGCAGCGTGGGTTCCGCCCCGGGCGACGCAATGCTGGATAGATACCCCGTGGATGACATTATGGAGAACACTAACTGCGAGCTAGACTTCAAAATGAAGAACATATCCATGAAGGTGGCATACGCCGTTGCTTTTAAAAATCCCCCCGAGGCAACCTTCCATTGCAACCCGATTCCAGCGGGCTATGCTCATGTCTTGGTTGATGAGGTGGTGGACCCATATTCGGGGCTACAGCTTGACATTCCTGGAGGTGACGACGAGCACACATTGGGAGAGGCCATACATCGTGTCATCCTATGGAGAAAGGATTGCATCGTCTTTCGAAGGCCACAGACACCGCGTCACCCGACTCCTCGTCGAAGTCCGCCACCGAGTCAGCAGACTCCCGCTCCTCCAAGTCCACCAACGCGTGAGGCAACTCCTCCTCCTCCAAGTCCGGCAAAGTGTCAGGCCACTCCTCCTCCAAGTCCGACACAGCGTCAGACGTCCACTCCTCCTCCAAGTCCGGCACAACTTCAGGCCACTGCTCCTCCAAGTCCGGCATAGCTTCAGGCTACTCCTCCTCGTCCAACTCAGCCACGTCAGCCGTCTCCGCCGCCTCAGCAATCGTAGAAGAGACACCCCGCAGCTATGGTGCGTAGTGGTACGAGTCAAGGTAGTACAGGAAGTACATGCGGAGGCAAGCGATATAAATATGGTCCAAGCCTAGCGCCTCATCCGCAGAGGCCTTATGACAAGTCTGAGGAGGAAACCGTAGCCATATCGAAGGCCGAGGTGGAAGCCCATTTTGCACCGAAACCGCCACAGCCACCAAGGGAGAAAGTGCGTGAGGAAACGATTGACCACTTCATTCGTATGGCTCAACCACCAGCTCCCAAGCCTGTTGACACAGACTATGAGCGCCACATCAGGAAGTTAAATCGAGCACGTCTACAGAAGGAGGCAAGCTCGAGCTCGAGCAAACAACAAGCAGCTGTCAAAAACTGCGGGAATACTGTTCCCCAGCTGGGAGAACAGGCGGCGCAATCGATCCCCCCGCTTGTTGTGCCAACAACACATAAGAGTACGCGCGCCCAATATTATTGTGGGCAAACCGTTAACGTACCCGAGATGGGCAATGTGGTAATAACCGAGGAGCATATAACGCAGGCTGAAATTCTCAAGATCACTGTTCGACAACTCCTCGAGATTGAGCCCATGCCTATGCTTAGAGAGGAGGAAATAAAACGGATATATGTCCGGGGCCAACCTTTGGTCAAGCCAGACGAGGTCAAGAAGCTCCCAACGAGAATGTATGAATTGCATCAATGGTACATGGACATTACCAAGATTTTCAATTGAGAGTCCCTCATGGTGGAGGTCAAGAAGGATCATTACTACCATGAAAAAGCTGTGTCCGTTGAGTATTCTGAACTGTTTCAGTTATACAATCAAGACGCACTCGACAAATCTATCGTCAGTTGCTATTGTCTGTAAGTGATTTCTTTCTGTAATTTAAGTCTCAAGCTAGCTGTAGTGATCCTTTTGATCAATCATTACCTGTAATTATCCTCACTATATTCTTTTCTGTGGTATTATGCAGGATGAAGATATATGAAATGAAAAAAGGTGGACGCTATGGCATTGGGTTCATTGACCCAAACACCGTTAATGAATGCACATGGAAAATAGATGCATATTATGAAAAAAGTGTAGAGGACAACATGCTAGAGTTCTTGAAGCGCCTCAAATACAATAAAGATATACTACTTCCTTACAACTTCCAGTGAGTCACACTGTCTTGTACTACAAATTCTCTGTTTTGCCTACTAGCCAGCTACATGTTTTTGCTTACATATGCCCGCTTAATTAAGACATGCAAACGTGTGTGCATGCATATTTCACTGGATCTTGTGTATCATTAAAGTTGACGCAAGAACAGTTGAAATACTTGACTCACTACTCAAAATAAAAACTGACTATAACGTCTTGTCTGGGATAGTCAACAGGTAATTTCAATCATTATTAACTATATATCTTGGCCTATTTAGTTTGTCATTTCCTGATATGAACTATTTAATAACCCCTTTATTCATTTTCTTTGTCGGTGGGCAGGGCTTGGGCAAGGTTCATCAGCGTCACGCTTGGGCTAGCTAGCTGCCATCTCTTTAATTATCATGCTTGATTAATTATTATCCGATCAAATTTCATTCTCGTAAAGGCCCTTCAGCAGGTGCAGGGGACTGATCTGTGTGCATACTGCGTTTGCGAGAACATTCGCATGATGGCGTCCGAAAGGAGCAAATCTCAAAGACAGGAATGGGTACGTTTGTCAGAACACTATTCACAACTTTTACACCATTATCGATTTCTAGTCACACAACTAATACACATGCATATTGATCTCCTTCTTAACAGTTCACAGAGGTGCGGGACAAGCTCCTACAGACGGAGCGCGTACAAGCACTTCAAGAGAAAATAGCGGGATTTTTGCTCGACCAGGTCATAGATCCGAAGGAAGAATACCATTACCCGCTACCGCCCCCATGAACCACTTCCAATTGTCATCGTGCTCCGAAGGCACCAATTAGGCTAATGCCACTGGCTCCGAAGGCAACATGTAGGAGAAATTGTATATAGCTAGCTAACTGTATATATATATACTAGATCATTGATGGCGCGCGTTGCCGCGCCCATCTATTTTGACAATAAAATGGTAAGTATTTATATATTTTTATATATGTGTGTGTGAGGGGGGGGGGGCATTTGGACAGTTTACTCATAGCTCATAGAACAAAATGAATTTTAATTAAACCAAGCTACAAAACATGAATATTAAATTTGAATAAACTTACCCATAATTGGGTAGTCATTTTTTTAAAATAATTAAACAAATAAAAAGAGATACATGTGATGCGCTCAGGTAAACATTCTTTTAACTTTACATTTTGTTTCTGTCACAACATTACGAAAAGGTATAAGAACTGAAAAAGGTACCCTTTACGAAGGGAGTAGTCCACAGATTATGTCCAATAACATAATGGTGGCAACCTCTATATAGGTACAATTGATATTAGATGCAGTAGCATGAATAGCTGGAGCTCAGGGAAAGGCAAGCATGATCAATACGCCCAAAAAAATTCCCATTGTCTTTCGTGTCATATGAGAAAAAACAATCTGGTTTTCAGACTTTATTGCATCTGATTCTGCTGCAAATGAATACCACAAGGACTAACACATCACTGTATGATCAATTATCAAGCACGGATGCCTTGCATAGCCATATCCTCATCAAAATAGCATGAATAAATAAACACAGTGTGATGGAAGTATATTAAATTGACAAAATATACCACTTTTATAAAATATATCCAAGTGCCTTGTTGTAATTGATCCCAGAAAACCCAGAGTACATAGATAATATACATGTGTAAGCGATCATGGAGCTTTGGCAGCCAAGAAATATTTCAGTGCTCTGCAATCAGCTCCTTTCTCCCTCTTTGACGAAATAGTACGTGAGAAATTTTGGAATATATATTCAAGAAACAGAATACATTATAAAATAAGACAATCTACAGTAATAATCTGAGACTATACGTCTTGCTATACAAGACTACAGTTTCAGATTTCCTAGTTCGAAACCATTTTTTCACTTATGAAGTACATATTGCAAACATGTGATTCTTTCTTGGATCAATCTCCTAAAAAAATACAAATACAAGGTTGAGAATGACCATCAAGTTATTACTCTAATCTGCAAGACAAATAAAAAGTGAGGCATCACTCAGTAGAAAACAAATGTGTTATTTCATATAGACCACCAGATTATTTTTAGGTTTAAGTTTTCCAACTGAATTTAAGTAAAAACTGAAATTGATGAGCAATTAAATAGGACAACCAAACCTTCTTTTTGACACTACTCTTTTTCTAGCTATAGGGTTTGACATGGATGAACTTGATTGGACGATGGTAAGAGTAGTAGCAGGAAGCTATAAACCATATCAAGAGCAATTATACAGTCGAAAATGGTCATCATCAACGTGCAAAAAATAGGGAATTTTAAAAAAATAAAGGTCAAATTTGAGAAGGACTTTCAGTTTGTCGCCCGGTCCCTACCACCGGAAGAGGTACAGGACCAGCTAACCCCACATATGGACGCAACGGTCAACGGCAAGACCGCCCGGACACACAGTTACTTCAACAGAACCATCTCACATCTGAAGTTCGTCGTCTCACATCTGAAGCTCGTCGTCTCCAACAGTAGAATGCCAAGATGTCTGACTGCCTACTTGGGCTTGGAGTCACTTGGAGTGCCTAATTTTTGTGTAGCTTAATTCACTTTTTTTAAGGTTTTAGCTCCCAACTAATAACTAATCTAATGCAGAATGTTGACTAGTATGTTGCTCATAGGATTTTTCACATCTAATAAATCTTCTATGTTTACATGTTATATTCAGATGAACCAGATTTTTACATGTTGCTAATTTTTGGCATACTGCATCACATGATTCTTTTGAAGATGCAAGGCACACGGAGCACCTTTGCCTTGCCATGGTGCTCAACAACTGCTGATGGTGCTCCAATCTGCAACACCTCACTACCACCCTGTGGAAAAAATGCCTCTACTCCTCTACCTAGAACGAATCTTCCTAATTAAAATTCTCTTACAGAAATATTCACTGGAGGGGATGGGAATCAATATAACACAACTTGATTCAGATCCAAAAGAAGAGGTGGACGAACTACACGTGTTGAATTAGCTGATGAGAAGATGAGACGAAGGAGTAGTACCTATTGGGCAGAAGCACAACGTCCATCTGGACGATTACTTTTTTTTAGAACGAAGGCTCCAGAGGAGCCCGGCTTTGAATTAACAAAGCCATCAACCGGCCAGGATTACAACGCAAGATTACAACCACACACCAAACAAAAAAAAAGAACAGAAAAACGGCGAAAGGTACAGAGGCGCCGGGGAGCAGCTCACAATGCTCACATACAACAAGCTAGAGATAAGACCAAGAACAAATGCTTGGAGATGCCAGCGACCTCTTGCACGCACAGAGCCAAGGGGGAGACGACAGCCGGCTCAGGAGAGGGAAACGACGACAAAACAGGGCATGCCGTTGCCAAAAACTCCAGGACTTGGCAGAAGACGCAGCCTGCCAGATCCATCATCAAAGAAGGCCCCAGCCTCCTCGCCCGACTCGAGGGCGCCGCACCATTGAATGATGGACATGTTCACCCTAGAACCTGGATGGCTCGTATCGAAGGAAGCCACAGGAGCGGAACCAGGCGATCCCCGCTTGCCGCCGTCGATTCACCTAGAGCAACCAAACGCCAAAGACCAGAGCGCTGGCACGAAAGAGGGTGAGAAGCCAGGATGAACACGCCCTCCGCCCACACCGCAACAAAGCCCACATCCCATCCTTGTTACCAAAAACAGCGCCTTCAGGAAGCTTACGGCGCCAGAGGCGTCGCCCCGTCCAACAGAGTTGAGGAGTTAACCCGGGAGACAAGGGGGACGGGGGTGGGGAACATGACCTGACCGACGCCTCCAGCAAGGTGAGCGGCGCCCGTGGGCGTCGCCGCCGTCGCCGCCGGCAAGGCAGGCAGGGTTTCCCCCGGTCCTGCATCCCGGCACCCGCTCCCACCCGACAAAAAGCAGAGCCCCACGACGGAGCCGGCCGGATCTGGGGGATGAGCTCGCTGGAGAGGTGTAGGAGTGGAGATGGCCAGATCTGACGCCGCCGAGGCCGACGCCGCCACAGCGCCCTGGCCCGCGTCCTCCGAAGGATTCGCCGTCCGCACGGCCGAGACCCGCCGGCCCGCGCCCGCGCCACCAGATGCCGAAAGCTGGGGCGCCTCACCAGCCGGGGCCGCCACCCCGGAACCCAGTGCCCCCCGCGAGCGAGGCGGGGCAGCGAGGGCCCCGCCGCCACCTTCATCAGCAGCACGCGGGCTTGCCCGGCGGCTGCTTCAGGCGGCGGCGAGGGGAGATCTAGGAGGGGAGGGAGACGGCGCGGCTAGGGTTTCGCCCCTCGGGCCGCCCGAGCGGGGCGACGACGGGGAGACGGGGGATGTGTGTCAGCACTGCACTCCTCTGGACGATTACTCACCTAGGGATACCGGTTCCACCAGCGGATTTGCCGCTCAAGTTGAAGGTCAGGGTAGGGGGATACACTTGTTACCATGGCGCTGGTCCGGGTCGCTAGGAAGTGCAAAGGAAAAAAGTTAAAACCCTTGAATTTTGTGCACCAAAAATTAATATGCATCCATACAACAGGGAGTTAAAGTTCAAAACTGATTGAAAAAGACGTAAGCAAAAATTATGTAGTTGAACAGTTTCTGAAATATCTAGCAGTTGATTCTTTCAGCCATATGAAAATACCTGTAGTAGGAAAGTAGTGTTAGATATATAGATTAAAAAAGAGATGTGCTTAGTTGAAGCATCAGCCTAATATTGAAAGACCCTTTTCATCTAGATAAACCTGCAACTGCAAGTATACATCTGACCAAAATGAATTCAGAAGATTCTGGAAGAAAAAAGATCTACGAAGCAACTTTGTGGAGATGAGATTCATTATTGACACAGTATTCCCAGAACTGTACTGCCTGCAAGTATATATCGGCCTATTTATCCATCTCTCATGAAAAAAAGTTCATTTTGCTGAATTAACAAATCGCTTAACAATGTCACGACACGAACAAAGTACAGATGTATTCCGGCAAACGCACTTCACTTTCATCCATCCTACAGTCAGCAGAAAAACATAATTCCAAGTGAAACTCACATCCGGAGGAGGCATGCCGATCTTAGGCACCCGGCGCTGGACGACAGGGCCGGTGTTGGTGGATTTCAGGACCGGTAGAAGGAGAGGCCCAGCCTGGCTGCTGCGGCCGACGGCGGCGAGTTGGGCTCTGACCTGATGGGGCCGCCGGTGGGGCGCGAGCGGCGAGCCGTCACCCGGGGTGGATGGGCGGATGAGGGCATGGAGGAAGAAGTCGACAAGGATACGAGTGATGGTAGGTGCCCCCGGTTAATCCCATCGCATGCCTGCAACTCCGGTCGATTGAATCTCGCGCCTCACATCGCCTTGGCTCGATGCATCGATGCCTCTCCTCCTCTGTATCTGCATCGCCTTTGGGAGCATTATATAGTAGTACTACCACTGACCATAGGAAATGATGCGACATTACCAGACATGAATAAGCCATGATTGCGAGCTTCAAGTGAGAGCAAAGCCGTTTCCAGCCGCACCGTGCGCCTCCTCGCTTTAGCTCTGGACTACATCGGCTGGACCCGGATCCTGCTCCTCCGGTCGATCCCAGCGCACAGATGTACTTGCGTCGATCCCATCCCGCACCTCAGGTTGACCGAATCGACTGAACCGGCTGCTCGTCTCTGCGGCTCAAATCCGGACTGGATGGATTCGAGAAATTGGATCTTTTGCGCCAATTTACTTCTCCATTGGATTATTTGCCCCCCTGAGAGGCTACCGGGTGGGGCCCGGGGCCACTGTCATTGAGACAATTAAAGGGCAAATCATCTAAATCCTTGTAAAGTGGGGAAAATCATCCAATCCCCCGGATGGATTGGCTCCTCTCCCCTCCTCGAATCGATGGATTCGACGCGGTCACTCCCGTTGCGGTCGCTCTCGTCGCACCTCGAATCGGGACTTCGACGCAACCGAATAGAGAGTGGATGGATGGGAGGACGCGCTCGCAAGCCCAGCAGTGGAAGTCTTTTGCGCTCGAATGGGCCTGCCGGCTGTCCCGTGGCCCAGTGCACCGGAGGCCTTCGTTCCGACCTGTGGAGCAGCAGCCCACAGGACATATCTATGGGCCAAATTAAACAAAGTGCGGCACAGAATATGTCACAGACGAGATCTAACGACCAGAAATTCTTAAATCGTGAAAACGGACGGCCGAGAACCCAAATCGTTGTGTGAGCAGGGATTAGGTGCGGTTATACTGTCCTTAATATACATGTGTGTATGTGTGAATTAATATGGTGGTTTGTGAGACATTTGATGATATATATATGATCGGTTCTACTAGAAATTATATATATATATATATATATATATATATATATATATATATATATATATGCATAACGTGTACAATGTGTAGTATCGTAAAATACCAGCAAACGAAAAAGAATTAAATGGAAAACACAAAATTAAATGAAAAACAAATTATAAACCCAACCCCCCCCAACCTTTTAATACCGGTTGGTGTCACCAACCGGTACTAAAGGGCTCCCGGCCCCCGGAGCTGGCTCGTGCCACGTGGTTGCCCTTTAGCACCAGTTCATGCTGAACCGGTACTAAAGGGGGCGGGGGGGCTTTAGTGCCCACAGTTTAGTGCCTGTTATCGAACCGGCACTAAAGGGCCTTACGAACCGGTGCTATTGCCCGGTTCTGCACCAGTGACTAGATATTCTCATAACTATGCTCAATTCTGTCAATTGCTCAACAGTAATTTGTTCACCCATCGTAGAATACTTACGCTCTTGAGAGAAGCCACTCGTGAAACATATGGCCCCCGGGTCTATTATCATCATATCAATCACCATCTATTATTGCTTTGCTTTTTTACTTTGCCTTTTACATTTCACTTTGCATCTCTATACCAAAAATACCAAAAATATTATCTATCATCTCTATCAGATCTCACTCCCGTAAGTGACCGTGAAGGGATTGACAACCCCTAATCGCGTTGGTTGCGTTGAGCTATTGTTTTTGTGTAGGTACGAGGGACTCGCGCGTAGCCTCCTACTGGATTGATACCTTGGTTCTCAAAAACTGAGGGCAATACTTACGCTACTTTGGTGCATCATCCCTTCCTCTTCGGGGAAATCCAACGTAGTGCTCAAGAGGTAGCAAGAAGAATTTCTGGCGCCGTTGCCGGGGAGGCTTACGCAAGGTCAAGATTTGGACTCCCGACAACGAGCCATTTCTGGCACCGTTGCCGGGGAGTCTACGCAAAAGTCAACATACCGAGTACCCATCACAATATCCCTTATCTCCCGCCTTACATTCTTTGCCATTTGCCTCTCGTTTTCCTCTCCCCCACTTCACCCTTGCCGTTTTATTCGCCCTCTCTTTTCCGTTCGCCCTGATGTCTTTCTTGGCTCATTTTCTCGCTTGGTTGAAATAGTTGTGTATTTATGCCTAAACGGAGAAGCTAATATCTATGGATCTTCATCCGCTTGCCAATCTTTTTAAGAGATCCAATTATAATGAACTAATTCCTAGCAATTTGGATGCACTAGATTATCTTTATAAGCTTTTGCCTGAAATCCGTAAATCTGAAAATTGTGATGAAGTGCTTCACGATAGATCTTTGAATAAAAAGCATGATTGCAATGATTTTATTATAAATTCTCTTGATGTCAATTATGCTAATAATATGCAAAACCCTAAGCTTGGGGATGCTAGTTTTGCTATGTCCAATAGTCATGATTGGGGAGATTCTTCTTATGATCTTGAAAATTTATTTAAGCCCCATGATGAATATAAGATTGATAATAGTGTTTGCAATAATATTGAAAGTGGGTTTGGAAGAGTGTCAACTTTAGATCCCACATATTTGGATAGCATTCAATCTTATGAAATTTTTGATAAAAGTGGGCTTGGAGAAATCACGACTTTAGTTAATGATAATCCCACTATTTTGGAAGAGTGTCAACTTCGCATGCATGTGGATCGTGTTGAGAATAGGTTATGTGATAGCTATATTGTTGAATTTTATTATGATCCTACATCTAATTATTATGAGAGAGGAAAATATGGTTATAGAAATTTTCATGTTACTAAATTACCTCTCGTTATGTTGAGATTGCTATTGTTCCTTTCCGCTTCCTTGCATATGTTAGTTTTTGCTTGCTACGATAATTTGTTTGCCTATAATATGCCTATGCATAGGAAGTATGTTAGACTTAAGTGTGTTTGTCACATGTTTTATGATGCTCTCTTTGTGCTTCAATTCTTGTCTTTCTTGTGAGCATCATTGAAATATCAATGCCAAGCTAAAAAGGCTTTAAAGAAAAGCGCTTGTTGGGAGACAACCCAATATTTTTTTTCCTTGCTGCTTAGTAATAAATAATCCATCTACCTTCTGTTTAGATGTGGTTTTGTGTTTTAGTTAGTGTTTGTGCCAGGTTAAACCTATTGGATCTTCTTGGATTATAGTTATTTGATCTTGCTGTAATTTCCAGAAACTTTCGGTTCACAAAAACAATTATTAAAATTCACCAGAACGTGATAAAATAGTGATTCCAATTGCTTCTGATCAATAAATAAATTGCCTAGGTCTTCCTATTTTGTTTGAATTTTTGGAGTTCCAGAAGTTTGCGTTAGTTACAGATTACTACAGACTGTTCTGTTTTTGACAGATTCTGTTTTTCGTGTGTTGTTTGCTTATTTTGATGAATCTATGGCTAGTAAAATAGTTTATAATCCATAGAGAAGTTGGAATATGGTAGGTTTAACACCAATATAAATAAAGAATGAGTTCATTACAGTACCTTGAAGTGGTCTTTTGTTTTCTTTCGCTAGCGGAGCTCATGAGATTTCTGTTGAGTTTTGTGTTGTGAAGTTTTCAAATTTTGGGTGAAATCTTTTGATGGATTATGGAACAAGGAGTGGCAAGAGCCTAAGCTTGGTGATGCCCATGGCACCCCCAAGAAAATCCAAGGACACCAAAAAGTCAAAGCTTTGGTATGCCCCGGAAGGCATCCCCTCTTTCGTCTACTTCCATTGGTAATTTTACTTGGAGCTATATTTTTATTCACCACATGATATGTGTTTTGCTTGGAGCGTCTTGTATTATTTGTGTCTTTGTTTGTTAGTGTACCACAATCATCCTTGCTGTACACACCTTTTGAGAGAGCCATACATGAATTGGAATTTGATATAATACTCTATGTGCTTCACTTATACCTTTTGAGCTTTATAGTTTTGCTCTATGTGCTTCACTTATATCTTTTGAGCTTTATAGTTTTGCTCTTGTGCTTCACTTATATCTTTTAGAGCACGGTGGTCGATTTGTTTTAAATAAAGTAATGATCTCTCATGCTTCACTTAGATTATTTTGAGAGTCTTTAATAGCATGGTAATTTGCTTAATAATAATAATATGCTTGGTATTCAAGATTTGTAAAACTTTATTTTGAGTGCGTTGAATACTAAGAAAAGTTTGATGCTTGATAATTGTTTTGAGACATGGAGGTGATAATATCAAAGTTGTGCTAGTTGAGTAGTTGTGAATTTGAGAAATGCTTGAGTTGAAGTTTGCAAGTCTTGTAGCATGGACGTATGGTAAACGTTATGTAACAAATTTGAAACATGAGGTGTTATTTGATTGTCCTCCTTATGAGTGGCGGTCGGGGACGAGCGATGGTCTTTTTGTCGGGACCCCGATCCTAAGTCACATCGATCCAGCATGTAACACATCATATCACTTTGCGGCCTCACACACGGTACTCCCACGGGTGCCACCTTACCTGGCCCGGAACCGTTTGCGCTTTTTGGCTCACGTATATGATAGTGTCGCTAGCATCCATATGACAGAGAAGCCGGGCCGACATGGCTAGTCGTGAACCCAAAGCGGCGCTAACCCATGAGGACAGGCATACATGAATCATATCGAGCATGTCGGTCATCAACGTATTTATCCGGGCTGTAGCGCTGGGCTAACAGGACTCCGGTAACCCGGGCTGTAGCAGGCTAGGCAGGACTCCGGATAACAGCGCGTGACATTTCCCCGAAGGGACAGACATAGGGACGACGTGAAACACATGCCGGCCAGTCAAGTGTTCCGAGCAGTAGTGCTGGGCTAGCAGGACTCCGGTGAACCGGGCTGTAGCGGACTACTATCGCTCAGAAGCACTAGACTTACATTTCCTCATATGAAAGGCTGCCAAGGCTAAACAACTAGATAGTCGGATCCCACTCATACCAAGCATTTCAATCATACACACAATATGCCCGATATGAGTAAATACAACATGGCATCACTACATAACTCTACGACTCAAAGTATTTATTCATTAGGCTCTGAGGATCGAGATATTACAAACATGGGTCTCATGACCCAACATTCAGAGCATACAATCAACAAGCACATGCGGAAGCTTAACATGTCTGAGTACAGACATCTACAAATGAAAAAGGCTGAGAAGCCTGACTATCTACCAGATCCTGCCGAGGGCACAAGATCGTAGCTGAGGTAACAAGCTAAATGTCGAAGTCCAAGCGGTACTACTAGCGAGACTGAAGTCTCTCTGCAAAAACATAAAATAGGCAATCGTGAGTACAAACGTACTCAGCAAGACTTACATCAGAACTAACAACATATGCATCAGTTTCAATAAAGGGGGTGGTGGAGTTTGACTGCAGCAAGCCAGCTTTGACTCAGTGGCTATCTTGAACTACGACTGCAAGTAACTCTTTTGAGGTGGCGCACACGAGTCCACATATTCACCATATCAATACACCACTATGGATCCGCTCCCGTCTCCCTACGAGAAGGCCATCCATAGCACTCACGCTTATCTTGCGCATTTTAGAGTATCCACTTTCACTTGTCTATGAACTGTTATAGGCAACCCAGAAGTCCATTACCGTGGACACGGCTATTCGAATAGATGATGTTAACCCTGCAGGGGTGTACTTCTTCACACACGCTCTCACCACTTATCACCGTTTACACGACATGTACTCGGCAACCTTCAAGCGGAAGCCCAGCGAGGGTGTCGGCCACAGCCTACCTAAACACTCAAGTCTCTAGTCCAGGTTTATCGCCTATTCGGGTTCCATCCGCAGGGAGTCCGGCCGAGGTTTCCACTAACGGCCCCGAACGATGTGTACAGGGTCCGAGACACCAAACGGGCGCCCGGCTGGCCCGGCCACGTGCCTACCACAACACAGCCCACCCCTACGGTCAGCGCTGCGTGCGGCCCCCAGCATACTACAAACACGAGAAACTACTTGCAACTCCTGGACAGAGGACAAGGGTGATCAAGAAGCCGAGAGGGTCCATTGGTTTCGGGCCCAATGCGTGGTAGTAACTCTTTCATGGATCACAAACACAGAACTCAGTTCCTGAGGACGGCTTCAATGAGACAACCCACCATGTACTCCTACATGGCCTCTCACCAATACCTTTACCAAATCGTATTCACACACTTAGCTCACACACAGAAGGACATGTTCACACCTTCCAATTCATCCCCGATGAATCAGACCTGACTCAACTCTAAGCAGTAGCAGGCATGACAAACAAGCATGAATGAGTAGGCACAACAGGGCTCAAACAACTCCTACTCATGCTAGTGGGTTTCATCTATTTACTGTGGAATGACAGGTCATGCAAAGGATAAAGGGGTTCAGCTACCGCAACAAATAACACATGAATCGTTGTTGTCCTAATGCAGTAAAGGAGAGCAGAAGCGAGAGAGTGGGATTTTATCGGAATGAACAAGGGGGTTTTGCTTGCCTGGCACTTCTGAAGATAATATAGTTCTTCATCGGTGTCATCGATCTCGTCGTCGAAACATCGTCTACTGAGAGGGGACGGTTACCGGCAAACAAGGAAGAAACGCAATCAATGCAATGCAACAATATGATGCATGATCATGACATGGCAATATGATGTGTTTTGACTAATGCATACTAGGACAGGTTGATTTGAACCCATTTTAATCAAAGATTCAAATGTAAGCTCATGTATATAGTCATAATGGTGCATTATCTTGTTTCACCTAAACAGCAAGATTAAAGTGTTCTAACATGCATTAAAATGGTACAGATGGATAGATTGCATTTTTCTGATCATTTTTCATATATAAATTATTTCATTCTGAGCTACGGTTGATTTTATATGAATTTTAGAAGTTTTAGGCATTTTCTGAAATTTTCTGAATTATTTTAAATGTAGAAATTATTTACTGCGCTAGCATGACGTCATAGTGACGTCAGCAAGTCAACTGGGCGGTCCAGGTCAAACCTGGACAGTGGGTCCCGCGTGTCAGTGTAACAACTAATTAACAGGGTTAAGTTAATACTAACTAGACTGTTAGTGGGGGCCTGGGCCCACATATCAGTGGCTTAGGGTTAGTTTAGCGAGGGGATTAGCACTAACAGGGTGATTAGCACTAACTAACACCTAACTAATCCAGTTAGGGCCGGCCCCACATGTCAGGACTCGGGTGGGGTCCAGCCGGGGTCAAAGTGGGTCAATCCCACCGGCGTTGAGCCGCCGGCGAGAACGAACGCGGCGGAGGGCCTCGGGATTCCTCCTCCGGCGACCAAATGGCCGGCGGAGGGCATCTACGTGCTGCTGGTGAACTCGCGCGTCGAGTGGGGCAAGCGGTGTGTGCGGGGGTGGCCGGAGATGACGCCGGCGTCGAGCCAGGCGGCGGCCGGAGTTCGGGCGTGCACGGGAACGACGCTAGGAGGCACGGCAGGGGGCGCAGAAGGGTGCTACGGCCTCCTGGGGGTGCACTGAGCATGGTGACACGCTCGGACGCGTGCTTGCACGGCCGTAGCCACGACGGTGACATGGCCGGCGGCGAGGAGCTCGAGCTCGAAGGGGGCGGTGGCTACGCGGCACAAACGAGCAAGGGGGGGAGTGGGGATCGAAGGAGAAGCTCACGGGGAGTGCAGCGGTGGTCTTGGGGAGCTCGGGGAAGCAACGGAGCGGGCGCACAGTCGCCGGCGATCTCGGCGGACCGAGGTTGAAGAAGACGGCGATGGCGGTGCTGCGGTGCGTCCGGGGCCTCGTGGCTAGGTGGAGAGGTAGAAGGGGTCGAGGCGGAGCCTCTGGGCACGTCGGTGAGGCGAGGGGGAGACGGTGGCCGCGGTGGTGGCGAGCGGTGTCGGCGGCAGCGCTTGGGTGCCCACGAGTAGAGGGAGGAGAGGGAGCAGAGGTGGGGAAGAGAGAGCTGCGAGGGGAACAGGGGGAGAAGGACTCGGGCGTCTCCGTGGCGCGTTCAGAAGAGCCGGGGCGTCGCGGTGGAAGCAGGAGCTGGCGCGCGCGCGGCGACCACGCTCCCTGCCTACTGGCGCGGGGAGGAAGACGACAGAGGGGGATGCGGTGGTGGGCTGGGCCGGCCACTTGGGCCAAGTGGACTGCCAGGTGAGCGCCAGGTAGGTTCTCTCTCTCTCCCTGGTTTCTATTAAATGAAGTTTTCTATTATTCTGTAAACTTCAGGGCTTTATTAAAAATGCCAGGGCATTTCCAAAAATCATAAAACTAATCATGGCTACTGTTTAGAATATAACCAATAGTAAACATTTTAGTTTATGATTATTTGAGCATTTAAATTATTTTATAGCATTTAAATGCCCAAATGCAAATAAAGTATGATTTAAATCAGTGACCAAATATGTCATGGAAAAATGGGCAACACTTCTGGTTATGGTTTTAGCATTTTCCAGAAATGATGAACATTTTTAAAAGCCATTTGGATTACTGAAAATATTTTAGTTGAACCTAGTTGGATTCCTTAATGCTAGGGTTTAAACAATCCCCATTTCAAATTTCTTTGGAATTTAAACATGATGATATGGTGATCATGCAAGGACAAGCAAAGACTAAACTGGGGCTGTGACAGCTCACCCCCACTAAACAAGAATCTCGTCCCGAGATTCAAGACGTGAGGTAAGAGGTCAGAGGGGGCACAAGCTAACACGATCTTCATGATCCAGGTTGCACCTCATAAGAGCGTTGATTCGACCATCATCCTTGCCTTGATGTCTTGCTCTAAGAACTCCAACTATCATGACAATGAGAGGAAAGGAAAAACTCCAGAAGGATCGATCTTCTCGAAGGTCGGACAACTCAGGATCAACTCTTCAAGTGAGACATTGAAACATCTCTCGAACTGAGAGGCAAAACATGCATGAGGGGGGACGGAAGAAACAATTTGATGAGGTGACAGGGTAGCGAGGAAAAAAATGCCATGATCCATAACGAGGCACCTCAGGGAAGGTGATCGAAGAACTATTCCCTCAAGTGGCAAAAAGAATTACTTTTGATACAAAGATCATTGAAATTCTTTGTGTCAGCCTAAGGCAATCACAAACGATCGTGTGAACGAATTCGAAGGGATGGCATACCCATACCAGAATGGATGATGTGAACTACCTTGTTGAAGTCAACGCAATGGATGACTTTTGCTTATCATCGGAAATGGATGGAACCATGACAAGACCACTTTTGAGGATGATCCTGAATGAGAATTACTAAGGAGGCATCCCATAGTGAAACGGCACAAAGACGGTGCAAGATAGGAGCAAAATGCGAATGTTGGGAATGATTCTGGTAACTGGGAATAACTCAACGAGGGTGATTCCACCGTTTGAATGGTTGTAGCTTAATCGAGGAAACCAAGAGCACAAGAATCCATAGGAAGCAACTTCTAGGATAACTCGCACGAGATCCTCATGGAGAAGATGGTCAACTAGATCAATCAAGATACTACCATGATAGATCTTCCGTCTAGGTGTGTCGGCCAGACATCAACCTTGTCGGGACCTACATAATAGATCTTTGAAAAGTTCCAACCATCACATCTGCCTGAGATTCAGATCTGGTTGGTAACGGAATATTTCAGACAGCCTGTCTGGAGAAGAAAGTTTGCAACATAAATCGACGAGATGTCGTTGCGAGATTCTCGGGAAATGAACTACGATAGCAAGCTCCAAAACATGAGCTGGTTCTGCTACAAACCTGTGAACACGTTGTCCCGGACAAGAGTGACCACATAGTAGTCTTACAATAAAACACTACCAAAGTTCAGGTGAGGAACCATCATTGAGGATATCGAAGTCTTGTGCACTTAAATTAGACTTCTTTACCTAGAACAAGTCAATCAGTGGCTTGGTGTGCTACGGAATTTATATGGAGTGGAGGTAATTAATCTACCAAACCATAGTATACTTTGCACGTGCATGACTGATTTGGGACGATTCCAAAGGAAGCAAAACAAACCTTTCTCAAATTCATGGCGGCAACTTACACCTAATGCACATGAACTCGAGGAAGTCACTTCTTTCATCCAAGCATAAGCTTCATGAACGGGACACGAAGGCATTGCTTACAAAGTTTCCAACACTAGGTTGATGTTCAACATGACTTATGGGGGAGACAAAATGCTGCTGATGGGCTCAACAACAACTCATTGGAATTTCCATGTCACTGGACTTCCACCATCATGTGAACACGGTGATAGTATTGGTCAGACCAAAAAAATGTAATGGTGTATGCTCGAGGGATCAACCACGAGTAAGACAACATTATAAATATCGTTGGTTCTAACTTGATCTGACGATAGCCCACGCTCAAATCAAGGTTTGGATAGGACGATAGATTCATCAACTGATCACGAGGAACAATCGATGAAGATATCGTCTCTCTTCAACATACACACCCAAAAAGATATCCCTTAACACGAGCTAAGTCAGACAAGCTTTTATCTTCCAACTCTCCAAGTTGTTGTCTAGCTCAACCAACTAGCTCAGGGGATATCCAACACAGAATCTTGGAGAAGGAGTGATTTCTAAGAAAACCAACTTGATCACGAACTCAACATAGCGGTCAGGTGACAACCAGGTAATACTTCCGAGAAGATCTTTGGAGAATCACGAACCACCGATATGTTACTAAGCTCGAGAACAACCTTGCTTTTCAGGGCAAGATGATATGATCAACTAAGCAAGGGATTGAATAATCCTAACTCATTGATCGAAGAATGCACCGGAAATAAGGACTAGGTAGCACGGTCAATCTTAGGATGATGATTTAGTATCCAACATGCTAAGAATGAGAATATTGTCCATTTACTACAAAGCAACGAGTTGCTAGGAGTATTGATTTCACACATCACAATTCATTTGTCGGTATTCCGGTTACAACAACACGGAACCGAGGAATGAATAATGATGGCGAGAAGTATCACTTTATCAAGAATTCATAAGATGGTGTGCAATTCCCATGACATTCTTGACATAAAGATGGTAATACTCCAAGGTAGAATAGGCCAAAAGCTTGATTGCATTTGATCTGCGGAATACAATTGCTTTGACCCAATCCTGGATATGGATGAGGTACTGGAGTTTGTTTCTCCTAGTCATTCCGGAATAGAATGGCTTGATGGACCATAAGAATAATAGCCATCGATGAACGAATGTACACATACCCCTGACTATCAATTGATAGACGAGGGTCAGAACACAACTAAAAGGGGACAACTCAAGGATCATATAATTGTTTTGAGTTGTGGACGCATGGATTAGTATGTTGAACAAGTTCAACATATTTCTTCCGGATAACCCATGCAGAAAGGTGGAACTGGCAGATTCACAATTATGAATGTAGAACTCCTCAAGAGTACTCTGATTGTGATCCATCGGTTCAGCGAGGAACTTCTGCCATAAGCGGTTCATAGTATTTGGAAGAAGGAAATACCACGGACCTCGAGGACTATCGCAAGGTTACTAATATCCTAAGGGAACTAGCAAATACTAACAACATGAAGTAGGGTGAATCTCGGGTTCAAAACCCAGGAATAGAATGCCTACTACTAAGTGGCATCACGGGATGCTTTCGAGAATGGTGGCCAGATTCAACACACGGGGAACACAAAACATGGACAGATTACTAGATGGTTTCATAAGACAGCTAGGGTCATAGTAGTAGCTCCAACATATATGTCGAGGCAATAGAGTACCTCAACAGACCGATTAGTGTGTTTATTCTGACCAAAAGGACATCAGGAACGGAGAGAAAGGATTTGCAAATGCATCAGACTATTTAGAGACCTGGGATGACTCGGACAGCATAATGGCTGTAAATGCTCAGAAATGATTTGAGACAACCTGCAAAAATGGTGGCATAGCCACTCAACATCACAATATCAACGTTCTGAGGCCAGTTATGAACATATGGAAGTAGTAGGAACTGAACTGAGGCTTGAACTCAACAATCCTAGGCAACAACGGTTTAGTAACACGTCATCCTGATAGATAGATGAGAAGGCCTAGCTCTTAATCCCCGTAGAAGAGAAGAGGTTGACTCAGATCAGAGGGCATGAGGTATAAGGAGTAAAAGAGCCTTACGTCCCTTCCACAATCAATTCCCTTACATAACTAAAGCATTTCTAGACTCAACTTCGACCAGTAGGCTTGGTAATCCTACAGGTAGTCCGGCTCTGATACCAACGCTGTCGGGACCCCGATCCTAAGTCACATCGATCTAGCATGTAACACATCATATCACTTTGCGGCCTCATGCACGGTACTCCCACGGGTGCCACCTTACCTGGCCCGGGACCGTTTGCGCCTTTTGGCTCACGTATATGATAGTGTCGCTAGCATCCATATGACAGAGAACCCGGGCCGACATGGCTAGTCGTGAACCCAAAGCGGCGCTAACCCATGAGGACAGGCATACATGAATCATATCGAGCATGTCGGTCATCAACGTATTTATCCGGGCTGTAGCGCTGGGCTAACAGGACTCCGGTAACCCGGGCTGTAGCAGGCTAGGCAGGACTCCGGATAACAGCGCGTGACATTTCCCCGAAGGGACAGACATAGGGACGACGTGAAACACATGCCGGCCAGTCAAGTGTTCCGAGCAGTAGTGCTGGGCTAGCAGGACTCCGGTGAACTGGGCTGTAGCGGACTACTATCGCTCAGAAGCACTAGACTTACATTTCCTCATATGAAAGGCTGCCAAGGATAAACAACTAGATAGTCGGATCCCACTCATACCAAGCATTTCAATCATACACACAATATGCCCGATATGAGTAAATACAACATGGCATCACAACATAACTCTACGACTCAAAGTATTTATTCATTAGGCTCCGAGGAGCGAGATACTACAAACATGGGTCTCATGACCCAACATTCAGAGCATACAATCAACAAGCACATGCAGAAGCTTAACATGTCTGAGTACAGACATCTACAAATGAAAAAGGCTGAGAAGCCTGACTATCTACCAGATCCTGCCGAGGGCACAAGTTCGTAGCTGAGGTAACAAGCTAAACATCGAAGTCCAAGCGGTACTACTAGCGAGACTGAAGTCTCTCTGCAAAAACATAAAATAGGCAAACGTGAATACAAACGTACTCAGCAAGACTTACATCAGAACTAACTACATATGCATCAGTTTCAATAAAGGGGGTGGTGGAGTTTGACTGCAGCAAGCCAGCTTTGACTCAGTGGCTATCCTGAACTACGACTGCAAGTAACTCTTTTTAGGTGGCGCACACGAGTCCACATATTCACCATGTCAATACACCACTATGGATCCGCTCCCGTCTCCCTACGAGAAGGCCATCCATAGCACTCACGCTTATCTTGCGCATTTTAGAGTATCCACTTTCACTTGTCTATGAACTGTTATAGGCAACCCAGAAGTCCATTACCGCGGACAGGGCTATTCGAATAGATGATGTTAACCCTGCAGGGGTGTACTTCTTCACACACGCTCTCACCACTTATCGCCGTTTACACGACATGTACTCGGCAACCTTCAAGCGGAAGCCCAGCGAGGGTGTCGGCCACAGCCTACCTAAACACTCAGGTCTCTAGTCAAGGTTTATCGCCTATTCGGGTTCCATCCGCAGGGAGTCCGGCCGAGGTTTCCACTAACGGCCCCGAACGATGTGTACAGGGTCCAAGACACCAAACGGGCGCCCGGCTGGCCCGGCCATGTGCCTACCGCAACACAGCCCACCCCTACGGTCAGTGCTGCGTGCGGCCCCCAGCATACTACAAACACCAGAAACTACTTGCAACTCCTGGACAAAGGACAAGGGTGATCAAGAAGCCGAGAGGGTCCATTGGTTTCGGGCCCAATGCGTGGTAGTAACTATTTCATGGATCACAAACACAGAACTCAGTTCCTGAGGACGGCTTCAATGAGACAACCCACCATGTACTCCTACATGGCCTCTCACCAATACCTTTACCAAATCGTATTCACACACTTAGCTCACACACAGAAGGACATGTTCACACCTTCCAATTCATCCCCGATGAATCAGACCTGACTCAACTCTAAGCAGTAGCAGGCATGACAAACAAGCATGAATGAGTAGGCACAACAGGGCTCAAACAACTCCTACTCATGCTAGTGGGTTTCATCTATTTACTGTGGAATGACAGGTCATGCAAATGATAAAGGGGTTCAGCTACCGCAACAAATAACACATGAATCGTTGTTGTCCTAATGCAGTAAAGGAGAGCAGAAGCGAGAGAGTGGGATTTTATCGGAATGAACAAGGGGGTTTTGCTTGCCTGGCACTTCTGAAGATAATATAGTTCTTCATCGGTGTCATCGATCTCGTCGTCGAAACATCGTCTACTGAGAGGGGACGGTTACCGGCAAACAAGGAAGAAACGCAATCAATGCAATGCAACAATATGATGCATGATCATGACATGACAATATGATGTGTTTTGACTAATGCATACTAGGACAGGTTGATTTGAACCCATTTTAATCAAAGATTCAAATGTAAGCTCATGTATATAGTCATAATGGTGCATTATCTTTTTTCACCTAAACAGCAAGGTTAGAGTGTTCTAACATGCATGAAAATGGTACATATGGATAGATTGCATTTTTCTGATCATTTTTCATATATAAATTATTTCATTCTGAGCTACGGTTGATTTTATATGAATTTTAGAAGTTTTAGGCATTTTCTGAAATTTTCTGAATTATTTTAAATGTAGAAATTATTTACTGCGCTAGCATGACGTCAAAGTGACGTCAGCAAGTCAACTGGGCGGTCCAGGTCAAACCTGGACGGTGGGTCCCGCGTGTCAGTGTAACAACTAATTAACAGGGTTAAGTTAATACTAACTAGACTGTTAGTGGGGGCCTGGGCCCACATATCAGTGGCTTAGGGTTAGTTTAGCGAGGGGATTAGCACTAACAGGGTGATTAGCACTAACTAACACCTAACTAATCCAGTTAGGGCCGGCCCCACATGTCAGGACTCGGGTGGGGTCCAGCTGGGGTCAAAGTGGGTCAATCCCACCGGCGTTGAGCCGCCGGCGAGAACGAACGCGGCGGAGGGCCTCGGGATTCCTCCTCCGGCGACCAAATGGCCGGCGGAGGGCATCTACGTGCTGCTGGTGAACTCGCGCGTCGAGTGGGGCAAGCGGTGTGTGCGGGGGTGGCCGGAGATGACGCCGGCGTTGAGCCAGGCGGCGGCCGGAGTTCGGGCGTGCACGGGAACGACGCTAGGAGGCACGGCAGGGGGCGCAGAAGGGTGCTACGGCCTCCTGGGGGTGCACTGAGCATGGTGACACGCTCGGACGCGTGCTTGCACGGCCGTAGCCACGACGGTGACATGGCCGGTGGCGAGGAGCGCTCGGGCTCGAAGGGGGCGGTGGCTACGCGGCGCAAACGAGCAAGGGGGGGGGGAAGTGGGGATCGAAGGAGAAGCTCACGGGGAGTGCAGCGGTGGTCTTGGGGAGCTCGGGGAAGCAACGGAGCGGGCGCACGGTCGCCGGCGATCTCAGCAGACCGAGGTTGAAGAAGACGGCGATGGCGGTGCTGCGGTGCGTCCGGGGCCTCGTGGCTAGGTGGAGAGGTAGAAGGGGTCGAGGCGGAGCCTCTGGGCGCGTCGGTGAGGCGAGGGGGAGGCGGTGGCCGCGGTGGTGGCGAGCGGTGTCGGCGGCAGCGCTTGGGTGCCCACGAGCAGAGGGAGGAGAGGGAGCAGAGGTGGGGAAGAGAGAGCTGCGAGGGGAACAGGGGAGAAGGACTCGGGCATCTCCGTGGCGCGTTCAGAAGAGCCGAGGCGTCGCGGTGGAAGCAGGAGCTGGCGCGCGCGCGGCGACCACGCTCCCTGCCTACTGGCGCGGGGAGGAAGACGACAGAGGGGGATGCGGTGGTGGGCTGGGCCGGCCACTTGGGCCAAGTGGACTGCCAGGTGAGCGCCAGGTAGGTTCTCTCTCTCTCCCTGGTTTCTATTAAATGAAGTTTTCTATTATTCTGTAAACTTCAGGGCTTTATTAAAAATGCCAGGGCATTTCCAAAAATCATAAAACTAATCATGGCTACTGTTTAGAATATAACCAACAGTAAACATTTTAGTTTATGATTATTTGAGCATTTAAATTATTTTATAGCATTTAAATGCCCAAATGCAAATAAAGTATGATTTAAATCAGTGACCAAATATGTCATGGAAAAATGTGCAACACTTCTGGTTATGGTTTTAGCATTTTCCAGAAATGATGAACATTTTTAAAAGCCATTTGGATTACTAAAAATATTTTAGTTGAACCTAGTTGGATTCCTTAATGCTAGGGTTTAAACAATCCCCATTTCAAATTTCTTTGGAATTTAAACATGATGATATGGTGATCATGCAAGGACAATCAAAGACTAAACTGGGGCTGTGACACTTTTCCTACCAATCTATCCCCCTAGGAGCATGCGCATAATGCTTTGGTTTTTGATGACTTGTTGATCTTTGCAATAAGTATATGAGTTCTTTATGACTAATGTTGAGTCCATGGATTATACGCACTCTCATCCTTCCATCATTGCTAGCCTCTTCGGTACCGTGCATTGCCCTTTCTCACATTGAGATTGGTGCAAACTTCGCCAGTGCATCCAAACCCCGTGATATGATACGCTCTTTCACACATAAACCTCCTTATATCTTCCTCAAAATAGCCACCATACCTACCTATTATGGCATTTCCATAGCAATTCCGAGATATATTGCCATGCAACTTTCCACCATTCCGTTCATCATGACATATCCATCATTGTCATATTGCTTAGCATGATCATGTAGTTGACATAGTATTCGTGGCAAGGCCACCGTTCATAATTCTTACATACATGTCACTCTTGATTCATTGCATATCCCGGTACACCACCGGAGGCATTCAGATTCAGTCATACTTTGTTCTAGTATTGAGTTGTAACCATTGAATTGTAAATAAATAGAAGTGTGATGATCATCATTTAATAGAGTATTGTCCCCAAAAAAAGAGAAAGGCCAAAGAAAAAAAAGAAGTCCCAAGAAAAAGAGAAAAAAATATATATAAAGGGGCAATACTACTATCCTTTTTCCACGCTTGTGCTTCAAAGTAGCACCATAATCTTCATAATAGAGAGTTTCTTGTTTTGTCATTTTCATATACTAGTGGGAACTTTTCCTTATATAACTTGGCTTGTATATTCCAACGATGGGCTTCCTCAAATGCCCTAGGTCTACATGAGCAAGCAAGTTGGATGCACACCCACTTAGTTTCTTTCGTTGAGCTTTCATACATTTATAGCTCTAGTGCATCCGTTGCATGGCAATCCCTACTCCTTGCATTAGCATCAATCGGTGGGCATCTCCATAGCCCATTGATTAGCCTCGTTGATGTGAGACTTTCTCCTTTTTTGTCTTCTCCACATAACCCCCATCATCATATTCTATTCCACCCATAGTGCTATATCCATGGCTCGCGCTCATGTATTGCGTGAAGGTTTATAAGTTTGAGATTATTAAAGTATGAAACAATTGCTTGGCTTGTCATCGGGGTTGTGCATGATGAGAGCATTTTTGTGTGAAGAAAATGGAGCATGACTAAACTATATGATTTTGTAGGGATGAACTTTCTTTGGCCATGTTATTTTGAGAAGACATAATTGCTTAGTTAGTATGCTTGAAGTATTATTATTTTTATGTCAATATGAACTTTTGTCTTGAAGCTTTCGGATCTGAATATTCATACCACAATTGAGAAGATTTACATTGAAATTATGCCAAGTAGCACTCCGCATCAAAAATTCTCTTTTTATCATTTACCTACTCGAGGACGAGCAGGAATTAAGCTTGGGGATGCCTGATACGTCTCCAACGTATCTATAATTTTTGATTTCTCCATGCTATATTATCTACTGTTTTGTACTATATTGGGCTTTATTTTCCACTTTTATTTTATTTTTGGGACTAGCCTATTAACCGGAGGCCCAGCCCAGAATTAATGTTTTTTTGCCTATTTCAGTGTTTCGGAGAAACAGAATATCAAACGGAGTCCAAACAGAATGAAACCTTCGGGGACGTGATTTTCTCATCAGATAAGACCCAGGAGAATTGGACCCTCCGTCAAGAAAGCAACGAGGCGGTCACGAGGGTGGAGGGCGCGCCCCCTGCCTCATGGGCCCGTCGAAGCTCCACCGACGTACTCCTTTCTCCTATATATACTTACATACCCCCAAACGATCAGATACGGAGCCAAAAACCTAATTCCACCGCCGCAACTTTCTGTATCCACGAGATCCCATCTTGGGGCCTGTTCCGGAGCTCCGTCGGGGCCATCATCACGGAGGGCTTCTACATCATCCTAGCACCTCCGATGAAGTGTGAGTAGTTTACCTCAGACCTTCGGGTCCATAGTTAGTAGCTAGATGGCTTCTTCTCTCTTTTTGGATCTCAATACAATGTTCTCCCCCTCTCTCGTGGATATCTATTCGATGTAATCTTCTTTTTCCGGTGTGTTTGTTGAGACCGATGAATTGTGGGTTTATGATCAAGTCTATCTATTAATAATATTTGAATCTTCTCTGAATTCTTTTGTGTATGATTGGTTATCTTTGCAAGTCTCTTCGTTTTATCAATTTGGTTTGGCCTACTAGATTGGTTTTTCTTGCAATGGGAGAAGTGCTTAGCTTTGGGTTCAATCTTGCGGTCTCCTTTCCCAGTGACAGAAGGGGCAGCAAGGCACGTATTGTATTGTTGCCATCGAGGATAACAAGATGGGGGTTTTATCATATTGCATGAAACTATCCCTCTACATCATGTCATCTTGCTTAAGGCGTTACTTTGTTTTTAACTTAATACTCTAGATGCTTGCTGGATAGCGGTCGATGAGTGGAGTAATAGTAGTAGATGCAGGCAGGAGTCAGTCTACTTGTCTCGGACGTGATGCCTATATACATGATCATACCTAGATATTCTCATAACTATGCTCAATTCTGTCAATTGCACAACAGTAATTTGTTCACCGATCGTAGAATACTTATGCTCTTGAGAGAAGCCACTAGTGAAACCTATGGCCCCCGATTCTATTATCATCGTATCAATCTCCATCACTTTATTATTGCTTTGATTTTTTACTTTGCCTTTTACTTTTCACTTTGCATCTCTATACCAAAAATACCAAAAATATTATCTATCATCTCTATCAGATCTCACTCCCGTAAGTGACCGTGAAGGGAATGACATCCCCTAATTGCATTGGTTGCGTTGAGCTATTCTTTTTGTGTAGGTACGAGGGACTCGCGTGTAGCCTCCTACTGGATTGATACCTTGGTTCTCAAAAACTAAGGGAAATACTTACGCTAGTTTGCTGCATCATCCCTTCCTCTTCGGGGAAATCCAACGCAGTGCTCAAGAGGTAGCACCCGCACAGCTCAGTTGACACCCTGCTTCCGTCTCAAAAACAAATTAGATAAATGCCACTCCAATTATGGCGATTCATAAAAATGCCACTGCAATTTTTATAATTTGAAAAATGCCACTGTAATTTTTGCAAACTTTGGAAAACGCCACTCCACACTTCAAAAAATGCCACTAGAAATGGCATGAAATGGCATTTTTCAAAGTTTGGAAATTGCAGTGGCATTTCTCGGAAACACCAGATTTGGAGTGGCATTTATCAAATTAACCCAAAACAAAAATAATTGGGCGAGCTGCTGGGTCCCTGGTGTCATCCACTTGTTGTGCAATTCTCCCGTTTATTGACTACGTTGACAATGACATGGGACCCAGATGTCAGAAATCCATTAGGAGGAGCCATTTTTTATTGGCTTGAAATAAGGAGGCACTTGCTTGCGACTGCCATGACCTTGGCGGGTCCCTCCTATCATCCTCTCCACATACAATCATCTCCTGATTGTGTACGCGTCAACTTGGTAGGCCCACAAGTCAGCCTCTAAACCCATGGAGGACAAATACAACCCATTTAAAAAATAGCAGCCCATTCCATACGTTCAAACGGAAAGTTCAACATTTAGAGCAAAGTAACAGGTCTGATCCACATATAGAGTACTGAACTTCCACGTTGACAACCATCATACACTACAAAAAATACACTTCCGTTATGATACGTGTATGTCACAGTAGGTCACGTTTTCTGTCATGCATGTACATCCATGACAAATTTATGACAGAATCAAGATAGTCATACCTGTGCTGTCGTAGGAGTGTTCCATGACATTACCAAAATTGTCATCACGGAAGTGTCCACTTCCATGACGATAAATCATGCGTCACAGAAGTGCTTTCATCAAGGGTGACCGACACGTGGCATCCACCGTAACGGAATGCCGTTAAGCTATCAGCTCCGGTTTTGGATCCGATAACCTGTTAACAGCCCCGACCAATGGGGATTTTCCACGTGTAAAATCATCATTGGCTGGAGGGAACACGTGTCGGCTCGCCATTGGGACAGATGTCATCCACTCATTGGACCCAAAGCGCCTATGATACGTCGACATGTGGCATGGCCCAACAGAGGCCCATTCCTGTGAAAAGGCCGGCCCGTTTGACTTGGTCAAAAGGTGGCGGGCCGGCCCACGGCGAGCCTGTTAACGGCCTGTTCTCATATAGCCCATTTACAGCCCGCTAACCAGGGCCTGTTTACGGTGTATCCGAATTAGGCCCAGTAGCGTCATCTGGGCCATCCAATATAATTCCAGCCCGTTTTAACTTCTAGCCCATGTATGGCCCATGACGTCTTTCGGCCCATATGAGGCCCTTAGTAACCCTCGGCCCATTAACGGCCCATGGTAAAACTGGCCCGTAATGAACAGTGTATCACTTTATACCCATTAACAGCCCATTATTCTGTTGGGCTGTTTCCAACCCATGTTATCTTTTGGCCTTTTCAGGGCCCATTTATTCTTGGGCTCATTTCCAGCATTTGTTTACTTTTGGCCCGTTACTGTCATTTTCTGCTTGTGGGCCAAATTCAGCCCGTGGTTACAGTCGACCCATTTGTGGCCTGTTAATACGTTGGGCTGTTTTCATAGCATCATCAAATGCGGCCGATTAACCATGGCTCGTTATGGTCGGCCCAGGAATGGACGACTCCAACTCTAGCCCGTTTACGGCCATAATGCAGTCTGTTTTTGGCCCATGTTTGGCCAATCGATCATACGGCCCGTCTAAGGCCCATTGATGATACGACCCGTAGAAGGCCCATTGTTTCTACGGACCGTAGAAGGCCCATTGTTTCTACGGCCCGTAGGAAGCCTAGTGTCACTACAGTAAATATGTAGCCCATGGCCTGTTAAAGGCAGGAAACTACTATAGGTTTAGACCTGCTAATGGCCCAAGATGATTATAGGCCCACGTTTTGGCCTATATGAGTAACGGGCCGGCCTGAAGACCGACAACACTGAGATCCACTGAACCTTCCGGCCTAAATTACAACATACCGACCAAAGAATAAACCTAGACTATACAACAAAGAAATTACGGCATATTACATCCACTGGGAATCAAAGTTCGCTACCGGTGATAATAAAGCACAACTTGGCCGCGGATTACTTATACTGGGCATCAAAGGTCGCCACTAGTGCATATAAACGCGCCGACAAAAGAATATAAAAAACTGAGAGCACTTCAGAAGGCACTAGACCTGGCAAGCTGTGATAGCCTGGTTTTTGCCCTCTCTTATTTGCTTGAGTTTTCATTTGAAATTTTTTGAAGCCTGGAGTTTTCGAATCTTTTCATTTGGACTTAAACACTTGGGCATCCTTGGCTTTTAGCCAAGTGTTCACTTCTCTCCCAAACCATTATTTCACTTCTGATCCACCACAAAATAATCTTTGGAATATTTTTCTTAAATGAAAAACATTCGTTTTCTCTCTAAAACCCTAAGGCAAATCCGTTTGCTCCAAAGCAACCCTAATTTTTATGGCTCAGAAAATTCTAAGATAATTCACAAATATTCTAGGGATCCTAGTGCACCTCCCTGAGCAAAAATATTTCACCACTTTTTGGAATATTTTTGCTACAGAAAATATTTTCTGTTCTGGACAGAAATGGTGGTTTCTATGGCAACTACCATTTTAATTGCTCCATTTGATCTCATCTTTCTTGTGCTTATTCACCTTAGTGACTCTAAGCTAGCCTCCAAAGCACAACTTCAAACTCCCATCCATTTGACCACAGTATCATCACAAAGTTACTGTCCAGGAACTTACCAGACTTGTAAAATTTTCTCTACTGCACCTGGATCCAAACCAAACCGTGGCAAACTTCAAAACCATCGTGAACAACATGCCAGACATGATTTTTGGATGAAGGCTGGCCTGTGGAGAGAGTTCGCGCAGTGACCACGCGTGTCCACGATGCCAGGCATGCGTGTCGACGCACTCTGGGAGCCGTCGAGCGCTCTGTTCGCGCGTGCTCGCTTCCCCCGCCTGCCAAACCTAGCCAAAATTCGCCGACGCCGGAGCTCGCCGTAGCGAGCACCGGCAAGGTCTGGCCAGCCCAACAGGGGGGGCGCACTGTGCTCATCGTCACCCCCTTGATCCTGTGCTCGTCTTCGCTCGCCCATAGTGGGTGCGTGACCTCCGTCGCCTTCTCCCACTCTCACTGACGCCGCTCGTCACCGGGCGCCGTGGACAGGTGTCCACCGGCAGAGCCCGAAGCACCCTCGCCGCTCCGCTATATATAGAGCCCCTCCCCAGCCTCCTCGAGCATCCTCCAGCACTCACACACACTCCACGGTCGAGTAGGAAGCTGTAGCCCGGCCGGGCAGGCCTCGGGCCGCCGTCCCCGAGCTCGAGCTCGCCGGCGATCCCCTCTGTTAGCCGCGGCAGCTCGAGCCCCTCCCAGGCCTGGGCGACCTATCTAGGGCCTCCGCCTCTCTCCGGTGAGGCCATCTCGCCCGCTTGGAGGCCCTGGAGCGGCCTCTGCTAGCCGTCTTCTTCAACTCCGGCGACCTCCTCGTTCTGCCTCCGCTCGCGAGCTCGATTCTGACGCCGTCCGACCACCCCTAGCCACGCTACGGGTACGGGCAGGTGCGCCTCGACCTCCTCTTTCCATCCCTCCCTCTCGTTTTGGCCAAAGAGCCCTCGTCGCCGGCGAGAGCTCCGGCGAAGCCGCGGCCGTCTCTGTTTCTCTCTCCCTCTTCCCCCACCTGACTAGCGGGGCCTGCTAGTCAGACACTCAGTACGCGCACGAAGCGGTACGAGTGGTGCGCCCCTGGGCTTTACGCCTTCGAAGTCAACCCTCCAACCTTTTTCTTTTTATTCAAATTCATTTGAATTTACAGAACACTTCAAACAGTTATAACTTTTTAACCACAAGTCCAAATGAATTGATTCTTTTTGCATTGTGTTCTTTGAAAGGAAATCTAACAGCTCACCAAAGATGAGATTTTTCTGAGCTGTTTAGAATTTCTGGTGAATTTCAGAAGTGTTCTTGATATTTTCTTTTTGTGTTTAAAATTATTTTCAGAAGGTGAGGCTTGTCTTGAGGATCACCAGGAGGCTTGTGAACCTCATCTGCACTAAGGCAAGCCACAACAACATTTTTATGATGCCATTTCAATATTTGTGTTTTTCCACTTGAATGAAATGATTAATCCATGCATTTAAGTAATTATTGAGTTATTGGTATTCTGTTAAATGTTGGATAGTTGTTATGCTTGAGTTACAGAATAGTTGAAACTAGTTTAGTAGATAAAGCAAGTTAAGATTCATTTGAAGTGATGTTAGAAATAATTTTGTTATGCATCATAAATATTTTAGCTATACTTTTGCCTTCCTAAAATTGGTAAAAACTTGTTAGAAATATTATGTTAAATCATATTACTTGTTTTACAGAAAGTTTGAACTTAATTTAGTGATGAAGAAAGTAAGGATTGTTGATAGTAAAATCTTTTGTTATGCATATGAAAAAGTTATCGAGATTGCTTTCTTGCGTAAGAAATTAAGGAAACTTGTTGCAAAAATATTTTGGTTAAGTTATGAGTCATTTTGAGCTAGTAAAGTAACGTGAGTTGTTGACGGTTATGCTTGGTGTATAGATGACATCAGTCATTTTTATGATGCATGTGTTGTTTTGCATTTCATGGCATGCTATGACACCGGTCATTGTTAGTTTAAAGTTGAAACTGAAAATAACTCAACTTGAATACACCGTTGACTAGGTCATGGTGCCGCTGAATTGAGTTCTTTCCAGTGCAACCACATTTACCTTTATGGGGGGCCTTGATTCGGTCCATTGACACGGCCTCTGGTCGGTGCCTCCATCTAGGGAAGGTTATGTCGTGTTTGCCCTGGCCCGACAAGCAGACATAATCTTGTGTGCTCGTTAATGAGATTATGGTACCAATTTCCCCAAGTGGGAGTTTCCCCGAGTGGGAGTTTGGCCACGACGGTGGTCGGGGTGTCTTTGGTAGACACGGGGCCACCCAGGACCAGCCCGTTGGGGATTTAGGTCGGAGTGGCCGGGCGAGTGCTGTGGCAATGGAGGGGTATTTGTCGGAATGCCGTTGGTCCACCCGAATGGGAGTGCGAGGCCATGGGTTCTGTGGTGTGGGTACAGTGTGCTACCTCTGGAGAGTATATAATCTATCGATAGCCGCGTCCACGGTTACGGACACCTCGTAGTAGGTCCCACCATGAGTAAACGAATAATAAAAATTGCACACTAAGCTGTAAACTTTGCATTGACGAGGATGGCAGAAAGGCCATTGAGGAATTTGGGACCAGATATTGGTCGTGATTGTGATCGCTGTAAGGATCACGAGTCATTTTGTTTTACCACGTTGGTGGTGTGTTTTACCATGTTGGTGGTGTTTGTGATCTGAGGAGGATCACGGTTGGTAAGTTGTCCTGGGGGACGTTCGAGCATGATCACAGCATGTTGACATATAGTGTTGCATCATTAATAATTGGCTAAACGTCATGATATTGTTTGTCATTATGATTATGCTTATTGTGAGCTTGCAAGTACATTCAATATACTGACCTGGCGTGTCATGCCAGATTTCAGGAAAGTCTCGTTGGAAAGGAGCGCTGTTTGAGTCTAGATCGTGTCCACATCGATGTCCCTGTGAGATGGAGCTTCCGCTACGATGTTATTCCGCTGCCACGTAGTTGTTCGAATCGAGGCCCCTTTATGTTCACTAAATAATGTACATATTGTTCAGCCGCACCGAGTGTGCCACTTGGCCTCGACCGCTGTTGTAATATGAACTCTGTTCCGCTAGCATTAATAAAGCGGTTGTTTTCTGTACCAATATGTTGTGTGTTGCCAGAATACATGGTCTTTGGGCTGGCAATGCAGGGTAAACTGGTCGCTCTGAGCCGGGGTGCCACACAAGCTTGGGCCCCACAAGCAGCCGAACAAGCTGATGAGACCTTAGTTGTGTCAATGATAGATGCTTCATCCCTAGCTGTATGGCACCATAGTGCGCAAGGCAGTCCCCTGACATCTTCATTACATCTTTGACTTCAAGTCAGAGCTGAGTTGAAGCAAGCCTTTCCGCTTTAAGTTGAGACTGAAGAAGTCGAACTAATTGAGGCAACGACTGCATAGAGGTTGTCTCACACCTGCTGGTGAGTAGCTTCAACTCACTGTCTTCATCAAGACAGGACCTTGGGGTCATCTCGCTGTCCTCAAGACGGTTTGGCTCACTATCTTTCCTAAAGTTTTGCCTGGCATAAGAGATATGACTCTGAAAGAGAAACAAGGAGACATGTAACAGGTTTCACAATTATATAAGCAAATAAATGGATCTGTTCTGCATAAGGAACATGTTTTTACAACTACAATTTAAAACTGGTAGTTGTTGCAAACATCCAATCAGATGTAAACAGCAGTGGAGGCGAAATGATGCCTATCCAAATCTATACTAGAACAAAGTTTAAGGGATTTAGAAGGATGAACTTACATTACATGTTAGCACAGGCTGGACAAAGCCCTCCTCCATGTTTATGGAAAGATAATTCAATAAATTCCCGAAAGAAAATTCTTTATAAGCGTTGCCATTATTCTACATTTTACAAAGAGTAAATATAGATCAAATAATATTGGAAGAAATAGAGGATAATGAAGCTCAGGTGTAGACTGATGATACATAATCAAATAGCAATTAATTAAGTACAGCGTTACAAGGCAAAAGGTACTGACAAGAGGAATGCAGACATCAACGTGTGCAGTGGCATTGGCTTTATTCAACATTTTGGTAAGAGTAAGTGTAGATATGATAATTTGGAGAAAGTGGAGGGCAGGGTGGATAAGATGCAGAGTAATGCTAGACAATCAACTATCTCGCGATGCATGTAGAGTAATACCACCACCATCCGTCATTAGTTGTCGCTCAAATGGATGTATCTAGCACTATTAAGTTCTAAATACATCCAATTGATCAACAATTAATTCGATACAGAGGGAGTACATGACAACAGGTACTTACATGATCAATCCAAAACTTCATAACCATTGTGTTAATTCTACATTTATCTAAGAGTAAATATAGATCTTATAATTTCAAGCAAAGGGACGATAAAGAAGAGAACATTTACAGTGATGCTACATAATCAAACAACAATGAGTGTAAGTATGCTGACAAAGGGCAAGACGTACTGACAAGAGCAATGCAGAGCCCAGCATTGTCGTGAGATCCTATGATCCTTTGAGCAAGGAGATTCATCTGAAATTAGTTTTCATACAAGGGAGAAGGTAAGGCACATGCAGAAATTTAGGAGTTCAAATTTTGAATTGATATCATAGATAGTACCTGACGCTGGGCTGTCAGCAGTTCTAATAGGGGCTTGGCCACTGGAGTAGGGGTAAAGTCTGTTACAGTTGGGCCTGTGTTTTCTGTGGCTGCCGGTCTATCTGATTTAATAGGTATCACTACCTTTTCCAAATACCTAGTCTGTACTCCTTGAGGATCTGCAATCACCATCTTCCTTTTGGACATCTATTATGAAAGAACAACATTTGACTGGAAAAACATAGTATGACGACACATGGAATAGGTACAGAAAATGGATAGATATGGCATATACTCATATATGATGCTTAAACTAAGCAGATGGTGTAACAAAGTAGAAGTAATGCAAGAGGTCAGATGCAAAATATGTGCGACTAATACAACCTTGCCAAGTTAGAGCATGCACCTTGATGGGTGAATAAGATAGGCCATCCTCCACCATGCCAAGTTTGTTAGCCAGTGGATTGATCCGCAATATTCCTCTTGTGCGCCCATTCTCATATTCATTTTCAAAATGTTCAATACCTGACATGCATGAAAACATAAAAACAAGTGAGATTATCTTTGTAATGCAGAAGTGATTCTAATCCAATACTTCCTCCCTGTAAACCCCGTTGTGCTATCTCTGCAATTCTTCTAAGAGGTGCCATGCATGCTGTAATTTGGTGTGTGCATTAATATAGTGTGGCCTACTACTCAAAATATGAGAGCTCCAGAAGTGATGATACTTCGCAGATGACAGCTTCAACATATAGTAAAGAAGAACAAGTCGACCTGACCTGAAAGATTCAAAATATACTAAGGGAGAATAACTCGACCTGACCAGTCGACCGCAAGAGAAGAGGATCATCTTAAAGAAGAGCAAGAAGATTGAAGATATTACAAGTCTTTCTATACAATGTCGGTTGGCCACCCATGATGAACCAGAGCGCACAGAGAAATACTATTCCGTCCAGTCTCTCCATATGTGGCTCACATGCATTTCGAAACTAAAGTAGGAACATTTAGCTGACAAATTAAACTTCTCTCAGTTTTACTAATATCAGCATAATATCAGATTTGAATTTGTACAACTAAGCTTGTTTAGCTCGATGGTGGAGCAGTGCTATTACGACACGAACCACGTAGGCTGATCGTGGTCATCATAAAATGGGGAAACCGTAAGCATGATGAGTAAAGTGTTGACCATGGCAGTGGGATGGCAGATCTGAAGCTGCAAACCGTGCAAAGGGTAGTTAGCAACCGATATTTGCTTTGAAATAACAACTAAGATTTGGTATGGGCAAGAAAGTACAGTCAACAAGTGACAAAGAAATGCAATTCGGCTGTCTCTCTATATGTCGCGACATGCATTTGGAAACTTAAGTGGGACCTTTAGCTAACCAATTAAATGTGTCTATTAACTAATATCAGTATCATATCACAATCATATTTGAACAACTAAGCTTTGGAATTTCGAGTGTTGTGTTGTTTAGCTTGAAGGGTGGAGTAATGCTAGTATGACAGAAAGCACCTACGTAGATCATAGTAGCGTAGATAAAATGGGAAACCCTAAGCATCAAGAGTAAAATCAGGAAAGTGGAACTAGTTGGACCAGTGGGTGGCGCACATGCTTTTCGAAACGAATATAGGAACATTAGGTGACCAATTAAACGTTCTCTGTTTTAGTAATATGAGCATCATATCAGATTCGTATTTCAACACGTAAGCTTTGGAATTATGAGTGGCATGTTGTTTCGCTTGATGGGTTGAGGTCTTGAGGAGCAGTGCTAGCACGACACGAAGCAGTGAAGCACCTACGATGATGGTAGTGAATATAAAGGGGGGAAACCATAAGCTTTATGAGTATAGTGACCGTGACATGGCGGATCTGAAGGTGCAAACCGGACAAAACTACTTCGCAACCAATGTTTGCATTCAACTAGCCACTACGATTTGGTACGGACAAGAAAAGTACAGTAAACAATTTAAGATCGATTTTCCGGGTGAGATATATAACTTAAGCACATATGGAAGAGTACCACCTCTCTTGCGATGCCGTGTAGGCCCCTGCTGATACGTTGAGGGTGCTGCGGGTGCGATGGCTGTCGGCGGCGGGAAAGAAGACTTTAGATGGCAGACGACCGGGTTGGGGGATAAATCCTGTTGCCGTGGACGAGGCGGTCGTAGGAGTGGCAACGGCAAAGTGGACGACGGCACCGATGAAGTGAGCCGACACGATGAAAGGATCCTGGTACGGTGCCGAGGATGAGAGACGTCCATCTCTTGTAGTGGACGGCGAGGTAGGGGTAGCGGCTCCGGGAAGGTGGAGGATGGGGTGTCAGACGGAAGAGGCTAGCCGCAGTGGGGAGGTTGTCATGGCGCCGATGGTGTATGAATGGGTAAATGGAGGGGGAGGGGGGATCTCAAACTTTTGGACACACTTGTCTGAAATGTGGCAAAGTTACGAACTTATCCCCAGTTTAAATTTCGGACATCACGTCGGTTGGGGATAGGACGGTAATCTCGCATCTCCCAAATATTTGCCGGTAACGATTTCGGGCGAGGAGAGGGTGTTTTGCCACCCACGGTGTATGAACGGGGCTGATAGGTAGGGAGGTTGTGTCACCTCTGAGGGAAGTTACACATCTGCCCCTATTTAAAATATTAGCCTACATCGATTTCAGACGAGGAGAGTTTGTTTTGTCGCCCACCGTGGATGAATGGGGAAATGGAGGGAGATACACATGTCTTTCGGACGAGCTTGAATCAAATGTGTTTTGCCGCCCACATTTGGCGCCCACCGTGTCTGAATGGGCTCAGAGGCCGTCATGTCACGTCTGATTGAAGTTATTAGTCTACCCCTATCAACAGCAGTGTAAATCCGGTCGATAAGGATGTCAAGTGTCAGGGGTAGACAGTAATTTCCATCTCGCAAACACTTGCTTCGGGCAACCCACAAATGATAGTGGGTGTTTAGACGCTTCATTCAAAACTTGGGAGAATTAGCATTCACATTTGCCGTGGGCCCTGGCAACTAAATCCAAATCCAATTTTTATTCGATTACAAATATCCACAGATAATTCTACGTTTTGTTATTTATTTCTTCAAAACCACAACAAAGATTTATTGCACCTTTATATATGATTATGTGTCACATCCTAGTTAGACCATGCATTAGTGTGTGCATCATGTTTACTTGTCATCAGAAACTTGAAATGGGGAAGGCGAAACCCCCAGCACCCCCCTTCTGAAATCAACTAGGGTTTACTAAAAGCATTTTCAATGAACCTGAAATGCCCTTCTAAAATGTTCATCATCTTTGCTTTGGTCTTAAACCACTGGCAAAAATGGTGCACATATTTCTAGGTCAACAGAAGGTCATTGACTTAAACCATAAGTATTTGAATTTGGGCATTAAATGCTATCAAATAATTTAAATGCTCAAATAATTCTGGAAATAAATGTTTGCTGTTGGAAATAATCTTAACAGTGCCCACAATTATTTTCAGGATTTTTAGAAGTGTTTTGGTATTTTTAATAAGTCCACAAAGTTGCAGAAAATTAGAAAAAGATACAAAATAGGAAAAAACACTTACCTGGCCAAACCCACGCCCCGGCCCACCTGGCGGCCCAGCACTGTGCTGGCCCGTGCCAGCCAGCTGCTTCGTCCCCGCTCGGCAGGCAGGGAGCTGACGCCGGCGAGCGCGAGCTCGCCACGGCGGCAGTAGCTTGCCGCCTCGCGCGCCTGGACGCTGGGCGACCCCCACGTCACACCCCCGACCCCGTGGACACCTCACTTCTCCCCCTGCCTCTCTCCCTCGTTCCTCTCCGCCATGGCCGAAGCAGTCGCCGCCGTCCCGCCGCCGTAGCCGTAGCCACCGTCGTCTCTGCGCCGCCCGACCGTGTCCACGAGCTCCGCCACCCTCCTCTCCGTCGAGCAGGCCGAGCCCCGAGCGCTCGCGTACCTCGAAGCCACCACATCGACCTCGCCCGACTCCGCCACCGCCGGGGATACCCTTCACCATCACCGTTGCAGCAGGCCGTCCCCGACCTCGCCGTCAGCTCCGTCGCAACCGCCGTGAGCCTGGCTACCTCCCCACCCTCTCTGTTCCCTCTCTCGACCCCGTAGCGATTGCACGAAGATCACCGGCACAGACCGCCGCGGAGCTCGTCGCCGACGTGTCTCCGGGCCAACTCCGGCCACCTCACCATGTCTAACATACTCACCGCACACCCAGGGGCCCAACGGACCACTCCACGCGCCTCGCCGTGCCCCGTAGCCCCGGTTTCACTTTCACCCGACTCCGGCGACCGCCAAAGTCGTCGCCGGCGCCGACTCCGGCCACCCTGACCCAAACCAACTCCACCAAGAGCTGCGGTTCATCCCCAGCTCCACATAGATGCCTTCCGCGCCTCATTTGGTGGCCGGAACGGCCAAAACCACTTACGCCGCCGCGTCGGGCTCGCCGGCGGCTAAACGCCGGTGCAGCCGACCTGACTTTGACCACGGGTGGGCCCTGGTTGACTCTGTTGAGTCAATGACAGGTGGGCCCCCTCTTCTGCTAATTACCTAGATTAGTTTAAACTAATTAAGCTAGTTTAATTAACACTGACATGCGGGTCCCACTGGTCAGTTTGACCTGGACGACCCCGTTGACCCTGACGTCACCCTGACGCACTGTTGACGCAATAATTTAATTACTGGATTTATTTCTATACAGGAAAATCCAGAAATTAGTTCAAACTTCAAAAATTCATAGAAAATAATCTATAACTCCAAATGCAAAGTTCTATATATGAAATTTGATCAGAAAAATCCAACCTATCCATTGGTACTGGTTTCATGCATGTTAGAACAAGTTAAACCTTCTGTTTATGCAATATAAAGTAATGCACTAATATGGACATGTTAAATGAGCTAACACTTGAACATTTGGTTCAAATAAGCACTTACCCTTCTGTTATAGCTTGCATTAGACCAAGACACATCCATATTGCCATGTCATAGCATGCATCATATTGTTGCATATCGTCATGACTTGATTGTGTTCCAACGTGTTCTTCGTGGTAGGTTCTGCCTCCGAGGATATCTCCGAGTATCCAACTGAAGGGCAGTACCCTGCTACTACTCCATCAGGCAAGCAACCCATTGATCATTCCGATACAAACCCATGTTCTCGCTTCTGCTCTCGTTTACTGCATTAAGACAACGCGATTCAAACTGCTGTGTGTCTCGGTAGTTGAACCCACTTCCTTTGCATGACCTGTCATTGCCACAGTAAATAGATGAAACCCACTAGCATGTGTAGGAGTTGTTTGAGCCATATGTGTGGATGTGTTCCTACCATGCTATGCTTGCTATGCCTAGAGTTGTGTCAGGTCTGGTTCATCGGGATGATGGACTGGAGTGAAAGATTGTGGTGTTGTCAAGAGTGTGAAAGTGTTGAAGACGTTTTGGTAAAGGAATCGATGGAAGGCCATGTAGGAGTACATGGTGGGTTGTTTCATTGAGGCCGTCCTTAAGAACTGAGATCTGTGTGTGTGATTTAAGACTCAGCTACTACCACGCATTGGGCCCGAAACCAATGGATCCTCTCGGCTTATTAACCATACTTGTCCTCTGTCTGGGAGTTGCAAAGTAGTTTCTGGTGTTTGTAGCATGCTGGGGGCCGCACGCAGCGTTGACCATAGGGGTGGGCTGTGTTGCGGTAGGCACGTGGCCGGGCCAGCCGGGCGCCCGTTTGGTGTCTCGGAACCCTGTACACATCGTTTGGGGCTGTGAGCGAAACTCCGGCCGGAGCTCCTCATGGATGGAACCCGAATAGGCGATAAACCTAGACTAGGGACTTGTGTGTTTAGTCAGGTCGTGGCCGACACCCGCGCTGGGCTTCTGCTTGAAGGTTGCCGAGTACATGTCGTGTAAACGGCGGTAAGTGGTGAGAGCGTGTGTGAAGAAGTACACCCCTGCAGGGTATAAGTCTAGTGCTCCTGAGCGATAGTAGTCCGCTACAGCCCGGTTCACCGGAGTCCTGCTAGCCCAGCACTACTGCTTGGAACACTTGACTGGCCGGCATGTGATTCACGTCGTTCCTGTGTCGGTCCCTTCGGGGAAATGTCGCGCGGTGTTATTTGGAGTCCTGCCTAGCCTGCTACAGCCCGGGTTACCGGAGTCCTGTTAGCCCAGTGCTACAGCCCGAATAAATACGTTGATGACCGACATGCTCGATGTGATTCATGTATGCCTGCCCTGATAGGCTAGCGCCGCTTTGGGTTCACGACTAGCCATGTCGGCCCGGGTTCTCTGTCATATGGATGCTAGCGACACTATCATATATGTGAGCCAAAAGGCGCAAACGGTCACGGGCCAGGTAAGGTGGCACCCGTGGGAGTACCGTGCGTGAGGCCGCAAAGTGATATGATGTGTTACATGCTGGGTCGATGTGGCTTAGGATCGGGGGCCTGATAGCGTTGGCATCAGAGCCGGACTGCCTGTAGGTTCGCTAAACCAAACTGGTCGATGTCGAGTCTAGAAATGCTTTAGTTATATGTAGGGGAATTGATTGTGGGAGGGAACGTAAGGCTCTTTTACTCCTTTACCTTATGCCCTCTGTCTTGAGTCATTCTCTTCTCATTCTACGTGGGTTAAGGACTAGGCTCTCTTCTCTCTATCAGGTTCACGTGTCACTAAATCCGTAGTAACTTATAGGATTGTTGGATACAACCAAGATCAGTTCTACTACATTTTAGTATGTTGCCTATTGAACCAGAACCTTGATATGATGTTGTTGAGTGGTTTTGCAAGCTGTTGTGGATGTCTCAAGTCTTTTTCTGAGCATTTACAGCCGTTATGCTGTCCAATTTCTTCCAGAAATGCTAATACCTTTGCACTATTTTGTGCTTCCAGATGGCTACCCGTTCCCAGAACCAAGTGGTTCGTCTGACCCGTTGCATTGGTATATGTGGTCATACAGCCATGTTGGTTCAAGTGATGGTTGAGGCAGGTTACCGATGGTACCCTGAATACACCGTCGAAGAGCAGTTTAGAGATTTCAACCAGAGCCAATATCTGTGCACAGTCAGGATATATCCATCTTATCCCGGAGCCACGGAACCACTCCACTGTTCTTATGGACTTGGGATTACTATTGGGATGTCCATGCAAGATGCAGCCTACTCGATGATGACCATCATTCGAGCTAGAACTGCCTTGTTGAGCAACACTGAATTTCGCTACATGTTAGCATCCCTCCCTGGGGCGCATGGTTATCTTCAGGGCATGTACAGTGATGCATCCCATGAGGACTCACTCCTCTGCACCACTACTGAGATGTTGGAAGACAAGGACCGTGAAAACCGGGCCTTGCGTATGGAGCTCTTTAATGCTCGTGCTGATCATTGGGCCACCTTGACGAGGTTTGCACCTGTTGTGCAAGCCGGATACATGGACATGAGAGACTTGTATCCTGTGCGGGCTAGTCTGCCGGACTTCATGGAATGGCGTGAGGTGGGAGGCATCACCCCTCCTCGTGGACCTTGTCTGCCGCCATCTGTTGGACCAAGGCCGCACCCAAGTCCCTATGGTCCGCAGGCACCGCAAGACCGCCTGTTCCCAGATGATCATGTTCCGCTTCCAGGTCTAGGTGGTGACTTCTATGAGGACTTCTACGGAGCCGTCTGAGCTAGTAGTAGTCTCGCTAGTACTGTAATAGTTGTATGTCCACCGTCCTGCGTGACCGTGGAATATGACTTAGTGTGTATCAATGCCGGAGGTGTAGTTAAATAATGTATAGGAGCTTGGAATGCCTCCGATGAGATGTAACATCGTTCATCATAGTGGTACTTCAGTCGGGCTTGTACAAAACTATGTATGGTGTGTATGACTGTTGGTGTATATATGGCAGTTTCTATATTACCATGTCATACGGATGAACATCTCTGCATTCCATGTTGTCCATTACATTCCGCACTTCCTTGGCCAGATTTTGCCATCCTCGACTAAATCGTTGTCTTGTTTCCTAGGATGGTCAACACTCGCAGCAACCCTGCTGCTCCGGAGCAGGGTGAAGCTAGTGCACCTAGAGAGGAGACTCTGCCTCAACCACCTTCTCTGGCCGAAGTGATGCTGGAGGCAGAGCGCAACAGGCGTGATACCAACCGCTTGCTAGAGCGGATTGAGTAGAACACTGCACGCCAGCAGAGGATCAATCCAGTGTCCATCAATGACTTTGTCAAGCTGTATCCACCAAAGTTCAACCATTCCATCGAACCTCTCGATGCGGATGACTGGCTCCGTAGCATCGCCCACAAGTTACGTTCTGCCAACGTAGCTGAAGATGATAAAGTCATCTTTGCTGCTTATCACCTCGAAGGCCCTGCTAGCCTTTGGTGGGAGAATTACGAAGCTATGCGTCCGGTCGGCCAGATCACTACTTGGGCTGATTTCAGTGCCGCTTTCCGTGAGCATCACATCCCGGAAGGCCTCATGAATCGCAAGAGGGAGGAGTTCTGTAACTTCACCCAGGGAAAGCTGACTGTGGATGCATACAGTCGCGAGTTTGGAAAGCTTCCACGTTATGCTCCCAAAGAGGTATCCACCGACGCCAAAAAGCAGGCAAGGTTCCGCAAGGGACTTAGCCCTGAGCTACGCCGTGACCTTCGTCTGCACGATTGCACTTCCTTTCCGAAGCTAGTCAACAAGGCCGTCAGTGCCGAGACAGGGCAGAATGATTTTGAAGCTTCACGCAAGCACTCCTGTGACTTTGGATCCTCATCCGGCTCTGGATCTCAGAAGCGCCGGTTCTGGATCCCAAACACTGTTGTGCCATCCAGGTTCACTCCGAGGCCATCCTTTGAGGCGCCTCGCCCCAAGTATGTACCGCCCAAGACTTATGGTGGTTCCGCTGCTAATGCTGCTCCACGCCCCAATATGATAACTTGCTTCAAGTGTGGTGAGCCGGGTCACTACATCCGTGAGTGTCCCCAAAACAACCCCAACCAGTTCGGAAAGTCTGTTGGCCGTGGTAAGCCAACAGCAAAGGTGCTCGTCGCCAAGCCAGCCACCACTGCTCGCGGCCATGTCAACTATGTCTCAGCTGAAGAGACTCAGGAGGATCCCAACGTCGTTTTCGGTACGCTCCTTGTTAATTGCCATCCGGCAACTGTTCTCTTTGATACTGGAGCATCTCATTCATTTATTTCTGAGAGCTATGCTCGTTTGCACAACACCACCTTTAGTGACATGCCCACCTCCATGGAAATTCAAACTCCTGGTTCTAGATGGCAAACCTCTAGAATCATCCATGGAAATGAAATTCTTGTCGACAGATTGGTCTTTCTCGCGTCACTAATAGCTCTCAAGTCTTCGGACATAAACATCATCTTGGGTATGGACTGGATGTCAGCTCATTACGCCAAGATTGATTGCTCAACTAGAACTGTTCAACTTACCCATCCATCGGGCAAGACAGTCAATGTTTCGACTCGAGTGTCCGAGCGACAGCTCTACTCCCTAAATGCCAACCCCCTTCCAGACCTTGAAGATATTCCGGTAGTCCGTGACTTCCCGGATGTCTTTCCAGAGGAACTGCCAGGTGTCCCACCTGACAGAGATGTCGAGTTCGTGATAGACCTTGTTCCAGGAACCGTCCCAATCTCTAGAAGACCTTATAAGATGGCACCCCTAGAACTAGCTGAGCTTAAGAAACAACTCGATGAGTCCTTGCAAAAGGGTTTCATCCGTCCTAGTTCTTCTCCATGGGCTTGCCCCGTACTCTTCGTCAAGAAGAATGATGGAACGGATCGGATGGTTGTAGATTACCGACCTGTCAATTTGGTCACTATCAAGAACAAGTATCCGCTCCCCAGGATCAACGACCTGTATGACCAGCTCGCCGGATCCTCAGTCTTTTCCCAAGATGGATTTGAGGTTGGGCTACCACCAAATCAAAATCAAGAACGGGACATTCCCAAGACGGCCTTTGTTACTCGTTACGGCCAATACGAGTACACCGTCATGTCCTTCGGTTTAACCAATGCTCCAGCCACCTTCTCTCGGTTAATGAACTCGATCTTCATGGAGTATTTGGATAAATTCGTCGTGGTTTACCACGATGATATACTCATCTACTCCAAGAATGAGGAGGAACACGCCAAACATCTAAGGCTAGTATTGATGAAACTTCGAGAGCATCGCCTTTATGCCAAATTCTCCAAGTGTGAATTCTGGTTGCCAGAAGTGACCTATCTGGGCCATGTAATCTCTAGTAAGGGCATTGCTGTCAATCCCGAGCGAGTTCAAGCTGTCCTTGACTGGACTCCACCTGAAACGGTCAAGCAAGTTTGGAGTTTTCTTGGTTTAGCGAGCTATTGCCGCCGCTTCGTCGAGAATTTCTCCAAAGTTGCTAAGCCTCTAACTGAACTCCTCAAGAAAGATAAAAAGTTCGAGTGGACCCCACAGTGCGAGTTCAGCTTTCAGGAACTGAAAAGACGCCTGACGTCTGCTCCCGTACTGGTACCACCAGATTTCTCTAAGGACTTCGTTATCTATTGCGACGCCTCGCGACAAGGACTAGGTTGCATACTCATGCAAGATCATCATGTGATTGCCTACGCATCTCGACAGTTGCGTCCACATGAGGACAATTATCCCACACATGATCTGGAGCTTGCAGCAGTAGTCCATGCACTCAAAACCTGGCGACATTACCTTCTGGGTAATTGTTGCGAGATCTACACCGATCACCAAAGTTTAAAATATATCTTCACCCAACCGGATTTGAATCTCAGGCAAAGACGTTGGGTCGAGTTGATCACGGATTACGACTTAGGAATAACCTACACCCCAGGCAAAGCCAATGTTATGGCTGATGCACTAAGTCGTAAATCTTATTGTAACAACTTGATGTTACAGCAAAATCAACCACTTCTCCACGAGGAATTTCGTAAGCTTAACCTTCACATTGTTCCTCGAGGATTCCTTTCCACCTTGGTGGCGAAACCTACCCTTACGGATCAGATCATCAAGGCACAGAAGGTGGATCCGGGAATCTCCCGTATCAAGAGAAACATCAAGAAGGGAGTTGCAGGTTGTTTCTCCATTGATGATCAAGGTGTCGTGTTCTTTGGGAACCGCCTAGTGGTTCCCAAAGTACGCAACCTGAAGCGATTGATCCTTAAGGAAGCTCATGAATCCCCTCTCACCATTCATCCCGGTAGTACTAAAATGTATCAAGACCTACGCCAGAGGTTTTGGTGGACTAGGATGAAGAGAGAAATCGCTCAATACATTGCAAATTGCGACGTCTGCCGTCGCGTTAAAGCAGAGCATCAACGGCCTGCTGGTACCCTTCAACCATTGGAAAATTCCTGAATGGAAATGGGATAAAATCGGTATGGATTTCATTACCGGGTTTCCCAGGACCAAGAGAGGGAATAACGCTATCTTCGTTGTTGTCGATCGTCTTTCCAAAGTAGCCCACTTCCTACCCGTTCCTGAGAGTATAACCGCTAGCCAGCTAGCTGATTTGTACATCTCTCGAATAGTATCTCTCCATGGTGTTCCATTGGAAATTAATTCAGACCGTGGAAGCCTTTTCACCTCTCGATTTTGGGAAAGTTTCCAAAATGCTATGGGAACTCGTCTCTCCTTTAGCACCGCCTTTCATCCGCAATCAAGTGGTCAAGTAGAGCGAGTCAATCAAATTCTGGAGGATATGCTCTGAGCTTCTGTCATCTCTTTCGGTATGAATTGGGAGAAGTGCCTTCCATTCGCCGAGTTCGCTTATAACAACAGTTATCAAGCTAGCTTGGGTAAAGCTCCTTTCGAAGTTCTTTATGGACGGAAATGTCGAACGCCTCTTAACTGGTCAGAAACCGGCGAAAGACAACTCTTTGTCCCGGACATGATTCGGGATGCAGAAGAGCAGGTTCACATTATTCGTGAGAAGTTGAAAACAGCCCAATCTCGACAAAAGAGTCAGTATGACCGCAAGCATAAGCCCATGGCTTATGAAGTCGGCGAGATGGCTTACCTTCGGGTTACAACTTTAAAGGGAACCCATCGATTCGGTATCAAAGGCAAATTGGCTCCCCGTTACATTGGACCCTTTCGTATTCTTGCCAAACGAGGGGAAGTTGCCTACCAACTAGAACTACCCTCGCATCTCTGCAGAGTTCATGATGTCTTCCACGTTTCCCAACTCAGGCGTTGCTTCTCGGATCCTATCCGTGGAGTGGACCACGAAACGCTTGATCTCCAAGATAACCTCACCTATCGAGAATACCCTGTCCGTATCCTTGATCAAGCCGAGCGTACCACTCGACGCCATAATATCAAGTTTCTCAAAGTTCAATGGTCACACCATTCCGAGCAAGAAGCTACATGGGAAAGGGAGGATCGTCTTCGACTCGAGTAACCCACCTTCTTTCCGACGGATCCTAAATCTCGGGACGAGATTCTTTCGAGTGGGGGTGAGTTGTCACATCCTAGTTAGACCATGCATTAGTGTGTGCATCATGTTTACTTGTCATCATAAACTTGAAATGGGGAAGGCAGAACCCCCAGCACCCCCCTTCTGAAATCAACTAGGGTTTACTAAAAGTATTTTCAATGAACCTGAAATGCCCTTCTAAAATGTTCATCATCTTTGCTTTGGTCTTAAACCTCTGGCAAAAATGGTGCACATATTTCTAGGTCAACAGAAGGTCATTGACTTAAACCATAAGTATTTGAATTTGGGCATTAAATGCTATTAAATAATTTAAATGCTCAAATAATTCTGGAAATAAATGTTTGCTGTTGGAAATAATCTTAACAGTGCCCACAATTATTTTCAGGATTTTTAGAAGTGTTTTGGTATTTTAAATAAGTCCACAAAGTTGCAGAAAATTAGAAAAAGAAACAAAATAGGAAAAAACACTTACCTGGCCAAACCCACGCCCCGGCCCACCTGGCGGCCCAGCACTGTGCTGGCCCGTGCCAGCCAGTTGCTTCGTCCCCGCCAGGCAGGCAGGGAGCTGACGCCAGCGAGCGTGAGCTCGCCACGGCGCCGGCAGCTTGCCGCCTCACGCGCTTGGACGCTGGGCGACCCCCACGTCACACCCCCGACCCCGTGGACACCTCACTTCTCCCCCTGCCTCTCTCCCTCGTTCCTCTCCGCCATGGCCGAAGCAGCCGCCGCCGTCCCGCCGCCGTAGCTGTAGCCACCGTCGTCTCTGCGCCGCCCGACCGTGTCCACGAGCTCCGCCACCCTCCTCTCCATCGAGCAGGCCGAGCCCCGAGCGCTCGCGTGCCTCGAAGCCACCACATCGACCTCGCCCGACTCCGCCACCGCCAGAGATCCCCTTCACCGTCACCGTTGCAGCAGGCCGTCCCCGACCTCGCCGTCAGCTCCGTCGCAACTGCCGTGAGCCTGGCTACCTCCCCACCCTCTCTGTTCCCTCTCTCGAGCCCCGTAGCGACTGCACGAAGATCACCCGCACACACCGCCGCGGAGCTCGTCGCCGACGTGTCTCCGGGCCAACTCCGGCCACCTCACCATGTCTAACATACTCACCGCACACCCAGGGGCCCAACGCACCACTCCACGCGCCTCGCCGTGCCCCGTAGCCCCGGTTTCACTTTCACCCGACTCCGGCGACCGCCAAAGTCATCACCGGCGTCGACTCCGGCCACCCTGACCCCAACCAACTCCACCAAGAGCTGCGGTTCATCCCCAGCTCGACTTAGATGCCTTCCGCGCCTCATTTGGTGGCCGGAACGGCCAAAACCACTTCCGCCGCCGCGTCGGGCTCGCCGGCGGCTAAACGCCAGTGCAGCCGACCTGACTTTGACCACTGGTGGGCCCTGGTTGACTCTGTTGATTCAATGACAGGTGGGGCCCCCCTTCTGCTAATTACCTAGATTAGTTTAAACTAATTAAGCTAGTTTAATTAACACTGACATGCGGGTCCCACTGGTAAGTTTGACCTGGACGACCCCGTTGACCCTGACGTCACCCTGACGCACTGCTGACACAATAATTTAATTACTGGATTTATTTCTATACAGGAAAATCCAGAAATTAGTTCAAACTTCAAAAATTCATAGAAAATAATCTATAACTCCAAATGCAAAGTTCTATATATGAAATTTGATCAGAAAAATCCAACCTATCCATTGGTACTTGTTTCATGCATGTTAGAACAAGTTAAACCTTCTGTTTATCAAATATAAGGTAATGCACTAATATGGACATGTTAAATGAGATAACACTTGAACCTTTGGTTAAATTAGCACTTAACCTTCTGTTATAGCTTGCATTAGACCAAGACACATCCATATTGCCATGTCATAGCATGCATCATATTGTTGCATATCGTCATGACTTGATTGTGTTCCAACGTGTTCTTCGTGGTAGGTTCTGCCTCCGAGGATATCTCCGAGTATCCAACTGAAGGGCAGTACCCTGCTACTACTCCATCAGGCAAGCAACCCATTGATCATTCCGATACAAACCCATGTTCTCGCTTCTGCTCTCATTTACTGCATTAAGACAACGCGATTCAAACTGCTGTGTGTCTCGGTAGTTGAACCCACTTCCTTTGCATGACCTGTCATTGCCACAGTAAATAGATAAAACCCAATAGCATGTGTAGGAGTTGTTTGAGCCATATGTGTGTATGTGTTCCTACCATGCTATGCTTGCTATGCCTAGGGTTGTGTCAGGTCTGGTTCATCGGGATGATGGACTGGAGTGAAAGATTGTGGTGTTGTCAAGAGTGTGAAAGTGTTGAAGACGTTTTGGTAAAGGAATCGATGGAAGGCCATGTAGGAGTACATGGTGGGTTGTTTCATTGAGGCCGTCCTTAAGAACTGAGATCCGTGTGTGTGATTTAAGAATCAGCTACTACCACGCATTGGGCCCGAAACCAATGGACCCTCTCGGCTTATTAACCATACTTGTCCTCTGTCCGGGAGTTGCAAAGTAGTTTCTGGTGTTTGTAGCATGCTAGGGGCCGCACGCAGCGCTGACCAGAGGGGTGGGCTGTGTTGCGGTAGGCACGTGGCTGGGCCAGCCGGGCGCCCGTTTGGTGTCTCGGAACCCTGTACACATCGTTTGGGGCTGTGAGCGAAACTCCGGCCGGATCTCCTCATGGATGGAACCCGAATAGGCGATAAACCTGGACTAGGGACTTGTGTGTTTAGTCAGGTCATGGCCGACACCCGCGCTGGGCTTCCGCTTGAAGGTTGCCGAGTACATGTCGTGTAAACGGCGGTAAGTGGTGAGAGCGTGTGTGAAGAAGTACACCCCTGCAGGGTATAAATCTATTCGAATAGCCGCGTCCGCGGTAAAGGACTACTTGGTCACCTATACAGTTCATAGACAATTAAATGGATACTACTAAAAATCTCAAGATAAGTGTGAGTACCGCGGATGGCCCTCTCGCAGTATGACGAGAGAGGATCCACGGCGGAGTATTGTGTTGGTGATAGTGGACTCGTGTGCGACAAATGCTTTACAAGTTGTGTCTGTCGTAGGATAGCTTAGCCAAGAGTCAAAGCTGGCTTGCTGCAATAACCCCACTACCTTCTTGAGAATGTGCATGTATAGTAGGTTCCTGTTGTAAGACTTGCTGAGTACCTCCGTACTCATGTTGCTTTAATCATGTTTTTCAGACGACTGCACCAACCCCTCTGGTGGGTTCTATGTAGACCTCGACGTTGACGAGTGACTTATCACCCAGGTGGTGATCCAAGACTTGTGAAGGGTCGATGTAGATAGACAGGCTTCGTCAAGCCTTCTTTCTTTCTAGTGTCTGTACTCAGACTACTTTGCTTCCGCATGTGCTTGTATGACTGTATGACTTGAGTGTCGGGTCATGTGACCCATACCTGTATGAATGTTATGTATGGCTCTTCGGAGCCTTCTAAATAAAGTACTTGAGTTGTAGAGTTTTGTTGTGATGCCATGTTGTATTTACTCATATCGGGCATATTGTGTGTATGATTGAAATGCTTGGTATGAGTGGGATCCGACTATCTAGTTGTTTATCCTTGGCAGCATTTCATATGGGGAAATGTAAGTCTAGTGCTCCTGAGCGATAGTAGTCCGCTACAGCCTGGGTCACCGGAGTCCTGCTAGCCCAGCACTACTGCTTGGAACACTTGACTGGCCGGCATGTGATTCACGTCGTTCCTATGTCTGTCCCTTCGGGGAAATGTCACGCGGTGTTATTCGGAGTCCTGCTTAGCCTGCTACAGCCCGGATTACCGGAGTCCTGTTAGCCCAGTGCTACAGCCCGAATAAATACGTTGATGATCGACATGCTCGATGTGATTCATGTATGTCTGTCCTCATAGGCTAGCGCCGCTTTGGGTTCATGACTAGCCATGTCGGCCCGGGTTCTCTGTCATATGGATGCTAGCGACACTATCATATACGTGAGCCAAAAGGCGCAAACGGTCCCGGGCCAGGTAAGGTGGCACCCGTGGGAGTACCGTGCGTGAGGCCGCAAAGTGATATGATGTGTTACATGCTGGATCGATGTGGCTTAGGATCGGGGGCCTAACATTATGATTTAGAAATGCCATGATCTTCGAATTCAGTAGGTTGGATACACTTTGAGTCAAACAATTATTTCATCCAATACAATATGCTCACACAAAAAACAGTTCACCTTATGTCAATCATACAAGTACTGAGGATTACCTCACCTAAAAAATTCGGATCATTACAACACATGGGTAACATAGGGGGTCTTACAACATAATACATTCAGAGACATGACACAACATGCAAGTATAATAATCTAATGAAAATTTTAACTGTTATCTAAAGAAGAACTGGGATTACCCTGGGCTTCAGATAGCAGAAGCAGCATGACCTCCTCCGTCTTCAAATGCAACATTCTTACTTCCTCCAATTCTTGCATAATGCGTGCAGCTAATTGCATAATTTCCAGCTTCAAGATCGAGATTACCTCATTCATGGCAGCCACACCATCTCTTTCTGCCTCTAGTAGAGCCTCAAGAACTATAATATCTGTGCTCAGACTGCTCTCCGGCAGTGTTGCCTCTGAACTGCTACCATCTGGTAACTTGGATGGTGCACTGCTTCCACAAATAGATTCTGGGGTTGTACATTGTGTCCTAGTGTGAACGGCATCCTGAAAGGTTTCTGCTGGACATAAGTAAGAGATAGTTATGGCACGATCCAGGCAGTAAGCTTACATGGTAAACGACATACGAATTATTGCCAAGCATGGCAAGCTATATTTAAATGGTTCGAAGTAGCATCAGCCGAAAAGAAATTAAAATGGTAAGATGAAACTAGGGATGTAAGTGGCAAATAAATGACATCCGCCAGTCCCATCTAGTAAGTTTTTGCTAGCTCCCCGGTTCATTTTCCTCAAAAAACAAAAACTCTTTTGAACTATCATACCACTAGTGGACTTTAATCGGGATTAAACCGGACCCAGTTGACATCCCTAGTTGAAAGGGAGTGTACCACCGCTATATTTAAGTTGCCAAGGCATCTAAGCAGTTGAAATAATCTGAGAAAGCACTTAACAGTGTGGCCTCATATAAACTACGAAGACAGTCTTGTGATGAAGTTCAGAGGAAAAGTTAAGGACTCAAATGAACTAGGCATGCATTTCTTTACAATAGTACAGCAGGCACTGCTGACATATTGGCCAACTCGGGTATAACGTAACAAGTAACAAACAAGCATCCGAATCAAGCAATACAGCAAAGCAGACAATTGAACTATTTGTTATTCTGTAGGATTATAGGTTGAGGGCACAAGCCAAGAAAGCAGCCCACATGCATTACATTTCACATGTAATAAAACACATTGGCTTACCATATGTTGCTGTGAAGCCTCGCTGCTGTTGCAATGTTCTTTGAAGATATCGTCAGCATCCCGTGGTTGCAAATCTACTTGTTGTAGTTTACTCTGCACCCTCTATTTAGGTAAAATTAATTTTAATCGCGTGCACTGGTTCAAATTGATCATCAATGGTTCATCTAAACTAATGAAAGAAGGGTGTGTGCATACACGACAATATATCTGCTTCCCTCTATTTTTATGCTTGTTCGAGGTGCCACCCCAAAAGAACAAATATTTTGCTTGATGGGGTTGGCAGCTCCATAATTAATAGAAGCATCAAATTAGTCATGCAACTTGGGAATAACAAGAACACACAAAAAAGTAATGAACAGAGGCTCGTAGCAGTGATGTAATAGCTAGCATCAGAAAATGTAGGTAAAACGAACAAAAACCAGCGGAACCACATGCTAGTTTGCTGATGTGTAATTAAGCATAGAGAACAATAAGCAGTCTGATGGAACGAACATGTGGCATCAGAACAACACCATTATCATAAATATAGCATGTAAGAAGTAAAATAGTAGGCAGTGATATCTAGGAAGTACAGTAATACTTAGGACAAAACTAAAGCATGTTAACTATATATGCATTGGTATGTAATTTAGCACATGTAACATGTTCACTGCCAGAAGTATGGCCCTACAGGTGCAAGCAGAATAACGCGTCTCATGAAAAACTGAGTGACGCCCTGAAGAAATTCAAAGGTGCGGTGCTTATGCTAAGAAAGTGAACGTAGGTGCCGGCCGTTGGATAATAGTACCTGATTCTCGGAGGCGTATGGGTATCGTTGGCATACCTGATAGCTAAGGATCGTCGATGGTGCTCATGTTGCGGTTGAGTTTGGGCCAACTGTCGCCGTCGCTGAAGCGGCTCTGGTGCTACGGTTGAGGCGTTTGTCGACATAGAAGAAAGCTCATCTGTGGTAAGTGAACAGTTGCACGATAAAGAGAAAAACCGAAGGAGTACAGATCGAAATAACCTGATGAGGCTGCGGCGTCGGTAAAGCAGGGCCAGTGGAGTTGAATATGGCGTCCATGGAGCGGGTATGGTGCAGTGGACGAAGGCTTCGGCGGGCGCGTTGTACAGTGCTTTCGATGAGGTGGATCTGTTGCGGCGGACGAGGGCTTGTATGAAGGGCCAGCGAAGGGACGGACGAGGGAGTCAATGAAGGGCTACACTATGGTGGACGAGGGCGCCGGTTAAGCAGATCCGGTGCGGTGGACCATGATGGCGGTCAAGGAGGTCTGGAGCGGTGTACAAGCCAGTCGCTGAAGCGGCTCCGGTGAAGTGGTGAGTTGGTAGTTGGGGGTTCCAAGGTGCGGAAGGTAGATCCGTCGGGGTGTGAGGTCCACCGCTGCGGCAGAGGACTAGATTTGGCGACTTGCCGTGGCTGGGGGGGAGGGGAGGGGAAGGGGAGGGGCTCTGGGAAGAATGTTGGGGGCAAAGAGGGGAAAACAATGGAGTTACCAAAGCAGCCCTTTTCCGTTCATGTGGTAGGGGTAAAACAGGAATATCGAGGGCTAAACTTTCGGGCGCGAGATATCTCGATGTGAGCAGGAAGTTTGAAATCTTTTGGTGCCTGAAATTATATTCTTCTCTTGTACAGCCGACGACTATGATATCATGGCCGAGAATTTGTTTGTTTTGCACGCAAAAAAAGTGAAAGGTTTGAAAATCAATGTCTCCAACTCAAAACTTAGATTGTCCATTCAATTCAAATTTGGATCAGTGAGCTACTACAAGAAAATACCATCATATGGTCCAATTCAAATGAAATTCCAACTGTGTTTATCCTAAATATGATGACAAAAGCAAAAATGTGTATGTGTATGAATAAAGTGGATGATTATAAAGTTTGAACATGCTCGTATGTGCATATCTCTAGGTTTGATATATGAATTTGAAATCATGAAATCCCGGCTTAAAAATGTAACTCTGTTTAAATGAATTACAAAAGCTAATGATGGAGTCGAATTCCAAAATTCCAATCTTAGGTTTGTAATTATGGTACATCAAAGTATATCACGCATGTTCAAAAGTATCGTTATCTCATAGTCCAAACTGTGAAACAAATTGATCAACCTTGAGTGCACACACTATTGTCCATGTATATCTCAATTATGCTAAAGTCCCTCAAATATAGACACCTCACTCTTTATCTGAAGCCCCCCCCTCGTCGCCCCCCCCACACACAGAGAGAAGTCGTTCTCTCCCCCAAACACCAACACACGAGCACATTAACACCCCTCTCTCTTCTAAAGTCCGGAACCCAATATAGATCTCTATCACTTTGTCTCTTGGGCATGCACACATCTCTTCCCCCACTCTCTAGCTAGGTCTCCCAGCATCTCTATTTCCCAAGCACACGCACTATGTAGAGTGCATCTTCCCCATACACACAAAACGTCGCCCCAAACGTCTATATCCCTAGTTATGTGGTTCTCGCACACTCACCTCACACACACCCCCACTGCAAAACAGGCACACTTTGTCTCCTTGTGCACCACTCTCCTCTTTCTATCTCTCCCACATGCGGACCCGCCCCAGCTCCTCTCTGTATAGATATATGTCGTGACTCTTTCCATAGCTCCCTAATGTATCATCGTTCTCGATCTCGCACATTGTTCTCTACACCATCTATTCTAGATCTCTCATGAAGTCCCTATCACACACACGATGACTCGCTTCCCTTCCATCTCCGTACATCGGCCAATTCCAAACAAATCAACATTGTCTCCCTATCTATACGCCATTTATGGACACAAACGCCCCCTCTCTTCCTCTCTCTCTCCCCCCGGCGCTAGCTCTCTCTCTCTGTGTGTGTGTGTGTCTCTCTCTCTCTTCTCTCTCTCTCTCTCGCTCTCACACCCCTCTCCCACACACAATCGATGTCTCTTCCAAATAGTCTGCTCCCCCCGCCCGCACCCATGCTATCCCGCTACTACACATGTCACACCATTCCCCCTTCCCTTATACTAGGTTTACATCATTAGTGGTCTCTCTACTCCACATACACACACTCCCTCTCACACACAAACGCGCGCACAAACACACACAGACACGCACAAACACCCACTAATCTGGATCCTCATCTCTCCCCATGTCCGCATGTGTATCTCACACACTCACTCTCTAATTATGTATATGTGTCTCCATGTTACACAATACAAAGCCCCATGTACATGTCTCTCTATATCCTCCACACACATAGACACAAAGAATCTGTTATCATTTCCTCAGTCTCTAGACATATCACACACGCACACTGTCTCTCTCTCTCTCTCGCAAACACGCTCAACAAGGGTTTCCCTGTGAATAACTTACAGTCTTTTTATCAACAGTCGTGGTAGTATGACAAACACGAGACGTGAAAAAGAATAAACCTACACGTGCTTAGACCATCTAGTATGACTACTAGAGCAAGCCAAAGAGTGTGCCGCCGTCACCCCCTCCTTATCGGTGACAGGAAAACCTTTGTTTTACACAGTCGAGAAGTCATTGTGCTAAGGCCTCACATGCTGAGGCGTTGAATAGAATGTAGATGCTAGTTTACGGAAACAAGTATCGATAATACGTTTGTATCTCCATACTTATATTTCTTCTCTTATAAAAAAATGGGTTGGTGATGATGGTACGCGTGCCATCTTGCAATATAGACCGTCCGATCTATATCTGACTGATGGAAATTAAACTAAAAGATACTCGCACCCCTCTCCACATTTGCAGACAAGGCCTTCCCTCGTTCATCCTTATCTGCAACAACCTCATTGTTGAGCAATTAAGAAAGGAAGCCTCTGGAACAAACTGGCCTGGTGGCCGCTGCCTGCGTCGTCAATCCCCATGCCTCCGCTCAGTCCGACCACCACCACCACGCCCCACTCCACTTCACCTTATCTCCTATTTATCGAGATATCATTAGTTTTTACACATGGGATTACTCCCGCATGGGTCAATCACAACGAGTGTTTTTATAAAAAAATGCATCTTGATGTTCCGTGCAATGCACGGATCTTTCTAGTACTCCTATAGAAGACTAAGTTGGTGATGATGGTGTGTCTGCCATCCGTCGTTTGTGACCATTAGATCCACATCTAACGACTGTGAGGTAAGTTGTTGCCTTTTCTCACAAACATCCCACTTGTCTACCAACTTGCAGAAAACCCCATAATTAGTATCTTAAAACCAACCACATCCCTCCCTGACCTCACCAAAACAACCCAAGGAATATATTCTAATTAAAACATAATATATCTCTAGTGATATATGTATATCAAAATTAGAGTGTTTTGTATCAAGTTTGTGGATAAGTATTATTCTAATTATGATTCGTTGCAACGCACATGAACATTGCTAGTATTTCCAGCCATGCAAATTTTTTCCCTAGTATTCCATAGTTTTGAATTTTCCATCAAGATATTAGTCACTCATGGTTGATATTTACTTTCAATCATGTACACATATGCACTATGTAACTAGCCTTGCTTATTCAGTTCCAAAGCTTACTTTCACTCCTACTTACAATATGTAGAGTATTTAACAAAAAACTACCACTGTCAACTAGCCCTAGGAAGAATCTATTGTACAAAAAATAGCAAAAACATACCCAAAATTTCTTAATCCACGCCAAAAACTACTACCTACCGATTAGGTTAGTTTAAATCCATTTATGACAGGGTTGGCCCACACGTCCGTGCTGACGAGGCAGCTTAAACCAACACATTTGTTTGACCGTTGACACGAGGGACCCACATCTGACCTTCTATCCTGTTATTCCCCCTAAAATCATTTTTTTTCCTGAACATTACTTCAAACAGTACTGATGCGTGTTCGTCGGTGGCGCCGGTGATGAGCGAGTTGGCCGCCGCTCCGCCAGACCGGTCGGACGCCGCGCTGGCCTCCGCACAGGTTGGCAGGCTGGCCCGAGCATGACTCACGAGCGAGCAAGCCGCCGCGCTGGCCTTCGCTCAAGCCAGATGGCTGGCCTTAGTGCGGCACGCGTGAGCAAGCTGCCGCGCCGCCGTGCCAATCTAGCTAGCAAACCTTGCAGACAAGCAGCTGGACGGAGCTATCTTGGCTAGCTAGCGGCCGCGAGCACCGGACGGAGCAGGCATCCTGGCTGCCGCAAGATGCGCTCCGCACCGCCGGCGGTTTTGACCTTGCCTTCTGCTGGCGGCGGTAGCTACGTCCCATGGCCGAGGATGACTAGGTGGATGGGCCGGAGGTAGGAGGTCACTCAGCGATTTTTGTGCAGACTGACATGTAGGTCCCACAAGTCATAACGCCCGGTCGAATAGAAGGCGTTGACTTAATGGGCGACATGGGCCCTGTTTCACTACTAGGGAAAACCTTATACACAGAACTTTAGCAGTAGCGAGGGTCAAAAAAGCACGCTGGTGCTAAGTAGCAGTAGCGCGCCTGTGCAAACCGCGATGCAGATAAAGTTCTAGCAGTAGCGCGCTTTGTTAGAAACACTACTACTAAAATTCCCACGACCCCGCCACGAAGCTAGTTATAGCAGCAGCGCGTTTACTCGGACCGCACTACTGATAGGTAGTTTAGCAGTAGCGCCCTTGCCTTTAGGGCGCTACCGCTAAAACTAGCTATCTCCACCCCCACACGTACGCTCCTCTCCGCGATCCACACTCACACACTCAGACTCACTCCCCCTCAACCCCCCCCCCCCCCGCGCGCACCGGTCCTCCCCTGCCAGCCGCCGTCGCCTACCCCTCTTCCCTCTGTGCCGCCATCAACTCCTCCTCCTCGCTGGACTCGGTAATGCCCTCCTCATCTGTCCTCCCTTGACTCACCGCCGGCCGGCCCCTCCTCGCTCCACCTTCCTCCTCCGTCCTACTCTCTTCTCCCTCCTCAAGTCACCCCTCCTTATCCCTCCCTGCTACATTTTGATTTAGTAGGCTAGTTCATATGCAACATTTTGATTTACTTGATTTAGTAGGCTTGTTGGTTTAGTTGATTTAGAACATTTAGATTTAGTAGATTTAGTAGGCTAGTCGATTTAGTTGATTTAGAACATTTTGATTTAGTTGATTTAGTAGGCTAGTTGATTTAGGTGATTTAGTAGGCTAGTTGATTTAGTATGCATCACTTTATTGTTATTTTTTCTGTACATGGATATGTAGATGTTTTTGTTTTTTTTTGTAATAAGTTATTTTTTGGCAAAATGTAGGTGCCAATTTAGTTACAATCACATGCTACTGTTTTTCTTTCCTGTGAAGTGGATCGTTAATCCTTTCACTAGTAGAAAAAGGGTCAAATGTGAAGCACATTAGTGCCGGTTTGTAACAGAACCGACACTAATGTGCTGAATAGTGCCGGTTCGTGGCGGCGATAAATAGTACCGGTTCGTGGCGAACCTTTAGTACCAGTTCATGCCACGAACCAGTACTAAAGAGGCTGTGGCAGCCTGCGATCAGGCTATGGCCCCACCATCACCATTTAGTGTCGGTTCGTACCACGAACCGGTAGGAATGAGGTTATGGCAAGCTGTTTTTAGTCCCACCTCACTCCCCTAACAAGGCTTTTACCACCTTAAATATGTTTATTCTCAAACTATCACAAGCACTTGGTCTTCATTGAACTCTATGTGTAGAATTTGTGGCCGCAATATGAGTCTTCACCGGTTTATAAATCGTTGAGGACTCATATTGACAATTCAGATTGTACACAAAAAGATCATTGATGATCAAAGTATTTTTGATGTATAAGATCATATTGACAATTCAGTCTGTAAAGAAATATAAGATCATGATCTAAATGCTCTTATATTTTTTGCGTTCAGTATGCACCACTCAAAGCAACGCCATCAACTTTCAACCATTTCTGCCTTCATTTGCTATTTTTCATGCATTTAATGATTTGTTTTGAGAATTAAATGACCTGGAAATTGAAAAGCACTATAAAGGAACTCTGGAAAAGTTGAAACTTGGCATGGTATCATCATTTCACCCACATAGATTGTTCAAAAAAGTATAGAGGGTTACGGCAAAAACTGGATGCACTTCGTTTACAAACTGGACAATCTCTTTCGAAGTATTCGGGTTTCTGATGAAATTAAACTCATCTGTTACAAAGGCATTTCATTTTTTTTAACTTATTACAACTCCAGACTTTTTGTGCATTCAGTATGCACCATTCAAAGCGATGCCATCAACTTTCAACCATTTCTGCCTTCATTTGGTATTTTTCATGCATTTAATGATTTGTTTTGAGCTAAATGACACTAAACTTTGTGCAGGCAGCGCACCACCTTTAGTACCGGTTGGTGGCTCCAACCGGTACTAAAGGGTGACCAGTACTACAGTTTCTTAGTAAGCTGTTTTTTAGTCCCACCTCGCCAAGAGAGAGGGACTAGGAGCGGTTTATAAGCCCTGAGTGCAGAGACGATGAAGAAGAGGCTCAATGCTCACATTGCTTAGCTTCAAGCCTTGAGGAATATGGTAGACTGCACGGAGCTATGTGTAGTGCAGTTTACACTATTCCGAAAGGCTTGAAGCTAATTAACGAGCATTGCACCTCTTTTTTATTTTTAATAACTTATTACAACTCCGGACTTCTTCTGTTATGGCAAAAACTAGATGCACTTCATGTGCAAATTGGACAATCTATTTCAAAGTATCAGGGCCGGTTTCAGACAAAAGCTCATCTGTTACACCGAAAGGCATGGTATATAAAAATAAATGAATAGAAGAAAATAAATAAAGCAGAAAAGAAAAAAATATAGTAGAAAAGAAAAAAACTATATAAAAAAACTACTCAAAAATAAATAGAAGAAAATAAATATACCAGAAAGAAAAAAACTACTCAGAAATAAATAGAAGGAAAAATAAAGCAGAAAAGAAAAAAACTATATCAAAAAAATTGGGGCGCTGCCCTGTGGGCCTGCTAGACCACGGGCGTCCAATTTCAGGCCCACAAGGCCCAGCAGACTCACAGGGCAGCGCGCCGTAGTTAGGCCCAGAAGCCTGCTTATAGAGGAGTTCGAAAGGGCAGCCGCGACTGGGTTTATAAACTAGTGCGGCTGCTCTTCGCCCGGCGAGGTGGGACTAAACTTTGTGCAGGCAACGCACCACCTTTAGTACCGGTTGGTGGCTCCAACCTGTACTAAAGGGTGACCTTTAGTACCGGTTGGAGCCACCAACCGGTACTAAAGGCCTGCTCTTCCTGCCTCTTGGCCTGGCCAAAGTTGGCCTTTAGTACCGGTTGGTGGCTCCAACCGGTACTAAAGGCCTCTCCTATATATACAACACTTATGAAAAATTTCAGTTAGTTCATGTTCCATAGCCGCGCACCCCGTCCCTGTCGCCATCGTCGCGCCCCGGCCATCCCCGCCCCCGTCGTCGCGTGCGCCCGGCCGTCCCCGTCCCCGTCGTCGCGCGCGGTGTTGGAAATATGCCCTAGAGGCAATAATAAAGGCATTATTATTATATTTCCTTGTTCATGATAATTGTCTTTTATTCATGCTATAATTGTGTTATCCGGAAATCGTAATGCATGTGAGAATACATAGACACCAATATGTCCCTAGTAACCCTCTAGTTGACTAGCTCGTTGATCAACTGATAGTCATGGTTTCCTGACTATGGACATTGGATGTCATTGATAACGAGATCACATCATTAGGAGAATGATGTGATGGACAAGACCCAATCCTAAGCATAAGCACAAGATCGTATAATTCGTTTGCTAGAGCTTTTCCAATGTCAAAGTATCTTTTCCTTAGACCATGAGATCGTGTAACTCCCGGATACCGTAGGAGTGCTTTGGGTGTGCCAAACGTCACAACGTAACTGCGTGACTATAAAGGTATACTACGGGTATCTCCGAAAGTGTCTGTTGGGTTGACACGGATCGAGACTGGGATTTGTCACTCCGTATGACGGAGAGGTATCACCGGGCCCACTCGGTAGTGCATCATCATAATGAGCTCAGTGTGATCAAAGTGTTTGATCACGGGATCATGCATTACGGTACGACTAAAGTGACTTGCCGATAACGAGATTGAACGAGGTATTGGGATACCGACGATCAAATCTCGGGCAAGTAAAATACCGATTGACAAAGGGAATTGAATACGGGATTAATTGAATCCTCGACATCGTGGTTCATCCGATGAGATCATCGAGGAGTATGTGGGAGCAACATGGGTATCCAGATCCCGCTGTTGGTTATTGGCCGGAGAGGCGTCTCGGTCATGTCTGCATGTCTCCCGAACCCGTAGGGTCTACACACTTAAGGTTCGGTGACGCTAGGGTTGTAAAGATATGAATATGCAGTAATCCGAAAGTTGTTCGGAGTCTCGGATGAGATCCTGGACGTCATGAGGAGTTCCGGAATGGTCCGGAGGTAAAGAATTATATATAGGAAGTGCAGTTTCGGCCATCGGGAAAGATTCGGGGGTCATCGGTATTGTACCGGAACCACCGGATGGGTCCCGGGGGTCCATTGGGTGGGGCCACCCATCCCGGAGGGCCCCATGGGCTGAAGTGGGAAGGGGAACCAGCCCATAGTGGGCTGGTGCGCCCCCTTAGGCCCCCCTGCGCCTAGGGTTGAAACCCTAGGGTGGGGGGCCCCACTTGCCTTGGGGGGTACTCAACCCCCCTTGGCCGCCGCCCCCCTTGGGAGATCAGATCTCCAAGGGACGACGCCCCCCCAGGGGGGCCTATATAAAGGGGGGAGGGAGGGGGCAGCCGCACCCTTGCATCTTGGCGCCTCCCTCTCCCCTGCAACACCTCTCCTCCTCCGTCACGTGCTTGGCGAAGCCCTGCCGGAGTACTGCTTGTCCACCAACACCACGCCGTCATGCTGCTGCTGGAGCCATCTTCCTCAACCTATCCTTCCCCCTTGCTGGATCAAGAAGGAGGAGACGTCATCCTCTCCGTACGTGTGTTGAACGCGGAGGTGCCGTCCGTTCGGCACTCGGTCATCGGTGATTTGGATCACGGTGAGTACGACTGCATCATCCACGTTCTAGTGAACGCTTCCGCTCGCGATCTACAAAGGTATGTAGATGCATCCGATCACTCGTTGCTAGATGAACTCATAGATGGATCTTGGTGAAACCGTAGGAAAATTTTTTGTTTTCTGCAACGTGCCCCAACAGTGGCATCACGAGCTTGGTCTATGCGTAGTTCTCTTTGCACGAGTAGAACACAATTGTTGTGGGCGTAGATGTTGTCAACTTTCTTGCCGCTACTAGTCTTATTTCGCTTCAGCGGTATTGTGGGATGAAGCGGCCCGGACCAACCTTACACGTACGCTTACGTGAGACCGGCTCCACCGACTGACATGCACTAGATGCATAAGGTGGCTGGCGGGCGTCTGTCTCTCCCACTTTAGTTGGAGCGGATTCGACGAAAAGGGTCCTTATGAAGGGTAAATAGAAGTTGACAAATCACGTTGTGGATTTTACGTAGGTAAGAAAACGTTCTTGCTAGAACCCTATTGCAGCCACGTAAAAACTTGCAACAACAATTAGAGGACGTCTAACTTGTTTTTGCAGCAAGTGCTTTGTGATATGATATGGCCAAAGTTGTGATGAATGATGAATGATATATATGTGATGTATGAGATCATGTTTATGTAATAGGAATCACGACTAGCATGTCGATGAGTATGACAACCTGCAGGAGCCATAGGAGTTGTCATTATTTTTTATGACATGCGTGTCAATGGAAACGCCATGTAAATTACTTTACTTTATTGCTAAACGTGTTAGCCATAGTAGTAGAAGTAATAGTTAGCGAGAAAATTCATGGAGACACGATGATGGAGATCATGATGATGGAGATCATGGTGTCATGCCGGTGACAAGATGATCATGGAGCCCCAAGATGGAGATCAAAGGAGCTATATGATATTGGCCATATCATGTCACTATTATTATTTGATTGCATGTGATGTTTATCATGTTTTTGCATCTTGTTAACTTAGAACGATGGTAGTAAATAAGATGATCCCTCATTACAATTTCAAGAAAGTGTTCCCCCTAACTGTGCGCCGTTGCGACAGTTCGTTGTTTCGAAGCACCACGTGATGATCGGGTGTGATAGATTCCAACGTTCACGTACAACGGGTGTAAGACAGATTTACACATGCAAACACTTAGGTTGACTTGACGAGCCTAGCATGTACAGACATGGCCTCGGAACACAAGAGACCGAAAGGTCGAACATGAGTCGTATGGAAGATACGATCAACATGGAGATGTTCACCGATGATGACTAGTCCGTCTCATGTGATGATCGGACACGGCCTAGTTGAGTCGGATCATGTTTTACTTAGATGACTAGAGGGATGTCTAATCTGAGTGGGAGTTCATTATATAATTTGATAAGATGAACTTAATTATCATGAACTTTAGGTAAATAAACTTTGCAATATGTCTTGTAGATCAAATGGCCCACGCTAATGTCAACATGAACTTCAACGCGTTCCTAGAGAAAACCAAGCTGAAAGACGATGGCAGCAACTATACGGACTGGGTCCGGAACCTCAGGATCATCCTCATAGCTGCCAGGAAACAATATGTCCTAGAAGCACCGCTAGGTGAAGCACCCATCCCAGAGAACCAAGACATTATGAATGCTTGGCAGCAGCGTGCTGATGATTACTCCCTCGTTCAGTGCGGCATGCTTTACAGCTTAGAACCGGGGCTCCAAAAGCGTTTTGAACAACACGGAGCATATGAGATGTTCGAAGAGCTGAAAATGGTTTTCCAAGCTCATGCCCGGGTCGAGAGATATGAAGTCTCCGACAAATTCTATAGTTGTAAGATGGAGGAAAATAGTTCTGTCAGTGTACACATACTCAAGATGTCTGGGTTACACAACCGCTTGACTCAGCTGGAGATTAACCTCCCAGACGAGGCAGTCATTGACAGAATCCTTCAGTCACTGCCACCTAGCTACAAGAGCTTTGTGATGAACTACAATATGCAGGGGATGGTAAAGACCATTCCTGAGGTATTTGCTATGCTGAAATCAGCAGAGGTTGAAATCAAAAAGGAACATCAAGTGTTGATGGTCAATAAAACCACTAAGTTCAAGAAAGGCAAGGGTAAGAAGAACTTCAAGAAGGACGGCAAGGATGTTGCCGCGCCCGGTAAGCATGTTGCCGGGAAGAAGTCAAAGCATGGACCCAAGCCTGAGACTGAGTGCTTTTATTGCAAAGAGAAGGGTCACTGGAAGCGGAACTGTCCCAAATACTTAGCGGACAAGAAGGCCGGCAACACTAAAGGTATATGTGATATACATGTAATTGATGTGTACCTTACCAGTGCTCGTAGTAGCTCCTGGGTATTTGATACCGGTGTCGTTGCTCATATTTGTAACTCAAAACAGGAGCTGCGGAATAAGCGGAGACTAGCGAAGGACGAGGTGACGATGCGCGTCGGGAATGGTTCCAAGGTCGATGTGATCGCCGTCGGCACGCTACCTCTACATTTACCTACGGGATTAGTCTTAAACCTCAATAATTGTTATTTAGTGCCAAGTTTGAGCATGAACATTGTATCTGGATCTCGTTTAATACGAGATGGCTACTCATTTAAATCTAAGAATAATGGTTGTTCTATTTATATGAGTGATATGTTTTATGATCATGCTCCGATGGTCAATGGTTTATTCTTAATGAATCTCGTGCGTGATAATACACATATTCACAGTGTGAATACCAAAAGGTGTAAAGTTGATAACGGTAGTCCCACATACTTGTGGCACTGCCGCCTTGGTCACATTGGTGTCAAGCGCATGAAGAAGCTCCATGCTGATGGACTTTTAGAGTCTCTCGATTATGAATCATTTGACACATGCGAACCATGCCTCATGGGAAAAATGACCAAGACTCCATTCTCCGGAACAATGGAGTGAGCAACCAACTTATTGGAAATCATACATACTGATGTGTGCGGTCCAATGAGTGTTGAGGCTCGCGGAGGATATTGTTATGTTCTCACTCTTACTGATGACTTGAGTAGATATGGGTATGTCTACTTAATGAAACACAAGTCTAAGACCTTTGAAAAGTTCAAGGGATTTCAGAATGAGGTAGAGAATCAACGTGACCGAAAAATAAAGTTCTTATGATCAGATCGTGGAGGATAATATTTAAGTCACGAATTTGGCACACACTTAAGGAAATGTGGAATCATTTCACAACTCACGCCGCCTGAAACACCTCCACGTAACGCTGTGTCCGAATGTCGTAATCACACTCTATTGGATATGGTGCGATCTATGATGTCTCTTACAGATTTACCGCTATCATTTTGGGGATACGCTCTAGAGACAACTGCATTCACTTTAAATAGGGCACCGTCTAAATCCGTTGAGACGACACCGTATGAATTATGGTTTGGGAAGAAACCTAAGCTGTCGTTTCTAAAAGTTTGGGGATGCGATGCTTATGTCAAGAAACTTCAACCTGAAAAGCTTGAAGCCAAGTCGGAAAAATGCGTCTTCATAGGATACCCTAAGGAAACCATTGGATATACCTTCTACCTAAGATCCGAAGGCAAGATCTTTGTTGCCAAGAACGGATCCTTTCTAGAGAAAGAGTTTCTCTCGAAAGAAGTAAGTGGGAGGAAAGTGGAACTTGATGAAGTATTATCTCTTGAACCGGAGAGTAGCGCAGCTCAAGAAAATGTTTCTGTGGTGCCTCCACCGGTTAGAGAGGAGGTTAATGATGATGATCATGAAACTTCGGATCAAGTTACTACTGAACTTCGTAGGTCCACAAGGACACGTTCCGCACCAGAGTGGTACGGCAACCCTATCCTGGAAATCATGTTGTTAGACAACGGTGAACCTTCGAACTATGAAGAAGCAATGGCGGGCCCAGATTCCAACAAATGGCTAGAAGCCATGCAATCCGAGATAGGATCCATGTATGTAAACAAAGTATGGACTTTGACAGACTTGCCCGATGATCGACGAGCGATAGAAAACAAATGGATCTTTAAGAAGAAGACGGACGCGGATGGTAATGTTACCATCTGTAAAGTTCGACTTGTCGCTAAGGGTTATCGGCAAGTTCAAGGGGTTGACTACGATGAGACTTTCTCTCCCGTAGCGAAGCTGAAGTCCGTCCGAATCATGTTAGCAATTGTCGCATACTATGATTATGAGATATGGCAAATGGACGTCCAAACGGCATTCCTTAACGGTTATCTTAAGGAAGAACTGTATATGATGCAGCCGGAAGGTTTTGTCGACCCTAAGAATGCTAACAAGGTATGCAAGCTCCAGCGATTCATCTATGGGCTGGTGCAAGCATCTCGGAGTTGGAACATTCGCTTTGATGAGATGATCAAGGCGTTTGGGTTTGTGCAGACTTATGGAGAAGCCTGCGTTTACAAGAAAGTGAGTGGGAGCTCTGTAGCATTTCTCATATTATATGTAGATGACATACTTTTGATGGGAAATGATATAGAACTTTTGGACAGCATTAAGGCCTACTTGAATAACAGTTTTTCAATGAAGGACCTTGGAGAAGCTGCTTATATATTAGGCATCAAAATCTATAGAGATAGATCAAGACGCCTCATAGGTCTTTCACAAAGCACATACCTTGAAAAGATATTGAAGAAGTTCAATATGGATCAGTCCAAGAAGGGGTTCTTGCCTGTGTTGCAAGGTGTGAAATTGAGCTCAGCTCAATGCCCGACCACGGCAGAAGATATGGAAGAGATGAGGGTCATCCCCTATGCCTCGGCCATAGGGTCTATTATGTATGCCATGCTGTGTACCAGACCTGATGTAAACCTTGCCGTAAGTTTGGTAGGAAGGTACCAAAGTAATCCCGGCAAGGAACACTGGACAGCGGTCAAGAATATCCTGAAGTACCTGAAAAGGACTAAGGACATGTTTCTCGTTTATGGAGGTGACGAAGAGCTCGTCGTAAAGGGTTACGTCGACGCTAGCTTCGACACAGATCTGGATGACTCTAAGTCACAAACCGGATACGTGTATATGTTGAATGGTGGAGCAGTAAGCTGGTGCAGCTGCAAGCAGAGCGTCGCGGCGGGATCTACGTGTGAAGCGGAGTACATGGCAGCCTCGGAGGCAGCACATGAAGCAATTTGGGTGAAGGAGTTCATCACCGACCTAGGAGTCATACCCAATGCGTCGGGGCTGATCAAACTCTTCTGTGACAACACTGGAGCTATTGCACTTGCCAAGGAGCCCAGGTTTCATAGGAAGACCAGGCACATCAAGCGTCGCTTCAACTCCATTCGTGAAAATGTTCAAAATGGAGACATAGAAATTTGTAAAGTGCATACGGAGCTGAATGCCGCAGATCCATTGACTAAACCTCTCCCTAGAGCAAAACATGATCAACACCAGAACTCTATGGGTGTTCGATTCATCACAGTGTAACTAGATTGTTGACTCTAGTGCAAGTGGGAGACTGTTGGAAATATGCCCTAGAGGCAATAATAAAGGCATTATTATTATATTTCCTTGTTCATGATAATTGTCTTTTATTCATGCTATAATATTGTTATACGGAAATCGTAATACATGTGTGAATACATAGACACCAATATGTCCCTAGTAAGCCTATATTTAACTAGGTCGTTGATCAACTAATACTCATGGTTTCCTGACTATCGACATTGGATGTCATTGATAACGAGATCACATCATTAGGAGAATGATGTGATGGACAAGACCCAATCCTAAGCATAAGCACAAGATCGTATAATTCGTTTGCTAGAGCTTTTCCAATGTCAAAGTATCTTTTCCTTAGACCATGAGATCGTGTAACTCCCGGATACCGTAGGAGTGCTTTGGGTGTGCCAAACATCACAACGTAACTGGGTGACTATAAAGGTATACTACGGGTATCTCCGAGAGTGTCTGTTGGGTTGACACGGATCGAGACTGGGATTTGTCACTCCGTATGACGGAGAGGTATCACCGGGCCCACTCGGTAGTGCATCATCATAATGAGCTCAGTGTGATCAAAGTATTTGATCATGGGATCATGCATTACGGTACGAGTAAAGTGACTTGCCGGTAACGAGATTGAACGAGGTATTGGGATACTGACGATCGAATCTCGGGCAAGTAAAATACCGATTGACAAAGGGAATTGAATACAGGATTAATTGAATCCTCGACATCGTGGTTCATCCGATGAGATCATCGAGGAGTATGTGGGAGCCAACATGGGTATCCAGATCCCGCTGTTGGTTATTGGCCGGAGAGGCGTCTCGGTCATGTCTGCATGTCTCTCGAACCCGTAGGATCTACACACTTAAGGTTCGGTGACGCTAGGGTTGTAAAGATATGAATATGCAGTAATCCCAAAGTTGTTTGGAGTCCCGGATGAGATCCTGGACGTCACGAGGAGTTCCGGAATGGTCCAGAGGTAAAGAATTATATATAGGAAGTGCAGTTTCGGCCATCGGGAAAGATTCGGGGGTCACCGGTATTGTACCGGGACTATCGGATGGGTCCCGGGGATCCACCGGGTGGGGCCACCCATCCCGGAGGGCCCCATGGGCTGAAGTGGGAAGGGGAACCAGCCCATAGTGGGCTGGTGTGCCCCCTTAGGCCCACCCCCTGTGCCTAGGGTTGAAACCCTAGGGTGGGGGGGGCGCCCCAATTGCCTTGGGGGGTACTCAACCCCCCTTGGCCGCCGCCCCCCTTGGGAGATAAGATCTCCAAGGGCCGGCGCCCCCCTAGGGGGCCTATATAAACGGGGGGAGGGAGGGGGCAGCCGCACCCCTGCATCTTGGCGCCTCCCTCTCCCCTGCAACACCTCTCCTCCTCCGTCACGTGCTTGGCGAAGCCCTGCCGGAGTACTGCTTCTCCACCAACACCACGCCGTAGTGCTGCTGCTGGAGCCATCTTCCTCAACCTCTCCTTCCCCCTTGCTAGATCAAGAAGGAGGAGACGTCATCCGCTCCGTACGTGTGTTGAACGCGGAGGTGCCGTCCGTTCGGCACTCGGTCATCGGTGATTTGGATCACGGCGAGTACGACTCCATCATCCACGTTCTAGTGAACGCTTCCGCTAGCGATCTACAAAGGTATGTAGATGCATCTGATCACTCGTTGCTAGATGAACTCATAGATGGATCTTGGTGAAACCGTAGGAAATTTTTTTGTTTTCTGCAACGTTCCCCAACACGCGGCGCCCCGGCCGTCCCCGCCCCCGTTGCGCCATCCCCGTCGTCGCCCCCGTCGCGCCGCCGCCCGTACGCCGCCGTCCCCGTTGTCGCCCCCGTCGCGCCGCCGCCCGTACGCAGCCGCCCCCGCTCGTACGTACACACACACACACACATACACACACACACAATTTTTTTACTTATTTTCTGTTTTCTGTTTTTTAAATTAATGCATGTCAAATTGTTAATTAGATGAATGTCAAATGTTAGATATGAATTAGATAGAAAAGTTAAATATTAATTAGGTATATGATATTTGAACTAGTTGAATTAATATAACTAGTTTATTTTTAGTAAATGCTTAGTTTAATTAATTAGTTGAATTATTTAATAGAACTTGTTGAATTAATAGAACTAGTTGAATTAGTTGAAATAATAGAACTAGTAATGTTTCACCTATATATAGAACTTAACTAGTTTATTTTTTGTTTTTTTATTATATATATATATATATTTAGTTTATATAAATGTTAGATTAATGTCAAATGTTAGATGAATTAGATAGAAATATATGTTAGATATTAATGTCAAATGTTAGATGAATATTAGAATTAGTTAGATATTAATTAATGTTAGATAGTAAGTGTTTAATGTTTCACCTATATGAACATAGGAAATGTCGTGTGACGATGAAAAAGATTTCATTATGTGCAAACACTTTGAATACCAACGCGTCCTGTGCGACAGAAATTTCCTTGTTGATAATAGGCGCTTCAGCATCAAGCTGGATGAGACATTTGAAGTGGATACAGTAAGTCACAGCGGCAAGTATTTTTTTGTAATAAAGCATGACTTATGCTTCATTTGCTTGAACTTATAATTTTAATTTTTCACTATTCTACTAACGCATCCCCTACCATGCTCGAATTTTTGTCTTGGATAAGATAGGTTTCAGTGCGATGAATGATATGGAGGTAAAGAAAGTTTACTTGAAGACCGAGCATGGGTATACTTTCAACGTCAAATTATACAATCCAGACACATACACCCATTTTGAATGCAAAACTTGGCAAGCA